>OX419342.1:22265076-22307576 GCA_948470475.1 Galaxea fascicularis | reverse complement strand
TTGTTGGACTTTGTTCTGGACCCAGGGGTTCTGCATTATTGTGCAAGTCGTTAATGTTTAAGTTGTGATTTGACGAACGGAAGTCAATGCGAGCCAACTGTTAAATATTAAAACAACAGCACAAACCATTTTTTAACCGCAAATCTTCCTACTTTTAAATCCCTGCTTGCCAGAATTTTCTTATCCCAGAAATCCCAAAAATGCGCGACCCCATTCTAGTAACTCTACAAAAAATGTAACCCCATTATAGTCACTCCAGTCGTGAAAATGCGACCCCATCCAGCAGCACATCCCCATTAGCCTCTTATAAGGAAGTACCCCCCCGGAACTCCTGCACTTTGTGAGTCTTAATTTGTAAATTTTTATTAACATGTTGCTGATAATGATGTCCTCAGGCCTGTTCCTTACTGAAGAGGTCAGAACATCAACAGTCATTCTTCTCAACATCTCTTGATGATCTTGATAGACAGCTTCATGGAGGACTGGCATGTGGTACAATCACAGAGGTGAGCTAAGGAACAAAACTTGAATCTCTTTTTATTAACATCAAAACTTTTGTATATCCCAAGGTTTTCTCTTCCTTTTTGACACCTTCCTTGTCCTCTGTGAGGTCTAAGTAGTTTCAGATTGATAATACCATGTTGTTTTCCCTAGCTCTAATGGTAGAGAGCTTAACAAAAGAGGACAGCAATGGCAATGACAATGCCACAAAACAATGTGCTTAACAAACAAAAACAATGGCTGAGCATGTGTGTTTTACAATAGTAGTTGGGTGCCCAAACTCTCTAAACCCTTGACATTAAGGGCACCCAGCATATACATTTGGTGCAAAAACTAATACTTCCTGGTTGTCCAAGGGCAAAAGTTAGTCACCAGGGGCAACTGGGCACCACTATAGCACAGCCCTGATGGGGGCAGCAACAAAAAAACCCCCAAAACATCCCTCTACAAAATGTCACCCCCTAAAAATCCCATACTGAATCTCCAAGCCTTAAAAATTGCCAGAAAGGATTGTTCTTTATCAGGGCTGTCACTAATTATTTTTGAAGTAGATGGGGATGTACAAAAACTAGCCATGGATTGGAGTTGCTGTAGTGAAGTCAACATGCTGGTTTTATATCAAAGTAGCCAGGATATAACTCAGAATACAAGGAGAAACTCCGCATCCCCGGCCCTTAATAACAGCCCTGCTTTATTGGTAGAACAATGTGGCACACCCTTGGGGCACCACCCCTGGGGCACTACCATGAATTTTCAAAAATCCCTACTTAAATCAAGCCATACAATAAAATACTTGCCAAATTTTCCTACCCTGGAATCAAAAATTTCAAACCCAAAAAAATCCTAAAATTATCCCTGTCACTTGAAATCGAGAGTACCCCCCCTCCCCCCTCCCCTGGGATGTGCATGACAGCAAAATCTTCCTCCTTTTTTGTCACGTTAACACCGTTCATAGTAACTTTATACTTCCTGGAGAGTTCACCAGCATTTTCCAAGTTAAACAAATTGGAATGTCTGCAAAAGAGTAAGAAAAACAAGAAGATATATTTTGGAATGACTCTCTCATTGATGCCGTCTTTATTGTTGCTTTAAGCTCCATAGTGTATGTTAACTGATCTGACCTTTGAGTAGAAGCAAGGTTGGAGGTGACCTTGTTTTGAAAGAATCTTTCTCGTGCAAATGTGGACCAGATAGCTTAAGAATACCATGATTTACATGAGAAAAGCAGTGAGTTCTGTACCAAAACAAGGTCACCTCTAGCCTTGCTTCTACTCAAAGGCCAGGTCTCTCAATACACAACTGTATAGTGCACTATTGATCCACTATAGTTAGATAATACAGCAGGAGAGACCACCCAGCACCTGAGCTGATCAGCATCTCTTGTTTTCTTTGTTGCTTCTTTGATTGTAGATAGCAGGACCAGCTGGATGCGGTAAGACTCAGTTTTGCATTATGCTAAGTGTCCTGTCGACCATGCCTCAAGACAGAGGAGGACTGGATGCCAGTGTAATATATATTGACACTGAAGCAGCTTTTAGTGCAACAAGGTGGGTTTCCAAAGTGTTATGAAATACAGAAAGTTTTCCTAAAAAACTTTAACCCTTTAACCCCCAAGAGTGACCAATGTTTGATTTCTCCATATAGTAATACTGCTCAATCAAACATAAAGGTTTTGAGAAAAAAGGAAGTGATCAACAAGTAACAAAGGTCTTGATTGTTTAGCAAATTCTCCTCATCATCACCATGGAAGATGTTTGGAGTACAGTGTGGAGATTATACATACTGATATAAGGGTTTAAATGATTAAACTCATCAAGGAGGGCATAAGTTACAAAGCACCTTAACTGGTGGACTCTTGTTCCTGAAGGTGCATTTGAGTCAGGCCACAAGACAAGGTTCTCCTATACTATCCTGGAAGTGAGTCCATATCTCTGTTACCATCCAGAAAATAGAGAAATACATGCATAGTGACCCTCTCAAATGTGTTGCAACAGCCCACTTTTTCTGACAGGATTCAACATGTTTCATTTCTTCCAATTTTATACAAAAACCACTAAAATGATATCCAGAATTTGGACCCTGAAAAAGGATTTTAATTGACAGCCTGGTCACTCTTATGAGATCAACCACACCCATCTCAGGTAGTTTATGTGGGTTGCATAATTTCAGACTCTCACCTGTTTCAGGTTGGTGGAAATTGCAACAAACCGCTTCCCAGATCTTTTTAACTCCAATGATTCACTGGTGCAACTGTCAGAGAGAGTACATGTGTACTGGGAATCGACTTGTAGCTCATTATGGGATAGGTACGGATTAAAATTAATACTGCACATGACTAGATGCTATAGAGGCATTTCAAATGTGAATGATCATACCAGGTCGTAGTGTCATGCATTTTCTGACTTTTTGAGGCCTTCTAAGGGGTGATCTGGTATCGCTTTCTCGCGTTTACGACTCTTTCAGTCGCCTGTTTGGAAAGGGTCTCGAAGAAAACAAATTGGAATTAAAAGTGAATTGTCCCTGTCGCAAACTGTCGCGCTTTTTCTGCCAATTTTTGTCGGTTATTACGGTGTTTTGGGAGACGATTGTCGCCTGTTTTCAGAGTCATGTCGGTGTGCTTGGAAGGCCTCATTTTTTGCTTTGAGGCTGGTTGACAAGCAGTCCATGAAGGACAGCTAGAACGGCAGAGTACTTGTGTTACACGTGGAATTTCTGATCTTGTAATTGCCAATTTCCAATTTCTCAAATAGAAAAAAAGGTAAGGAAAGTAGTAGTAGTAGTAGTAGTAGTAGTAGTAGTAGTAGTAGTAGTAGTAGTAGTAGTAGTGGTAGTAGTCGTGGTAGTAGTGGTAGTAGTGGTAGTGGTAGTGGTAGTGGTAGTGGTAGTGGTAGTGGTAGTGGTGGTGGTAGTGGTGGTGGTGGTGGTAGTGGTAGTGGTAGTGGTAGTGGTAGTGGTGGTGGTGGTCAAGGTCGTGGTCGTCGTCGTGGTGGTGGTGGTGGTCGTGGTAGTGGTAGTGGTAATTCTTTATTCAAACTCGGTTAAAAATATTCTTCTTAATGATAGCTGGTCCCACTTCAATGTTTTAAGAAGGAGGCTTGAGTTTACCTCGCAGTTGGCTTGCTGAATAACTCTAGCAGCTCGGTTTTTCAATTTTTGTGGTTTCTCACATAGATTTATAAGAACTCAATCCAGCCCAAACGGGGGCACAGTAATCGAAATGAGGTTGAATTGAAGCGTTATATATTTGTACTGCAGAGGGCACCGATTGCCGAGGATATCTTTCTGCATACTTCTCTGATGTGATTGGACTATGAAAGTCGTCATCAATAATCAAACCTAATGATTTGGCATATTCAACCCTGCCAATTGGTTGGTTATCTAATTGGATATTGAGTTCACTACAATTCTCTGCAAGGAACTTCTAATTACCATAAACTCAGTTTTCGCGATGTTTAGACTAAGCTTATTTGCTTTTAACCAGCTATAAAGATTGGTAAGTTCAGAATTGGTTGCTTGTTTGAGTTCGGCAAAAGTGCAACCAGGGACGGTGATGTTAGTATCGTCGGCAAACATTTTTGCACAGGATATATCGAGGCAATTAGGAAGATCATTAGTATATATATTAGAAAGAGCAAAGGTCCCAGTATACTTCCCTGGGGAACCCTGCAGGTTAATTTACTTGCACTGGATAATGCTCCGTTGACACTGCATTTTTGGGATCTATTACATAAGTATGACGCAAAAAACTAAAGCATTTGGATCAACCCCGTACTCCGCAAGTTTCCGCAAAATTATTTCATGATCGATCGTATCAAAGGCCTTTTAAGATCGATAAATAGCACGCCATTCAAGGGACCGTTGTCCAGTTATTCGTTGCCTCAAGCAACGCTGTTAACGTGCTGTGTATTGATTGAAAGCCAGATTGGTACGTATTCAAGAGGCTATTATCCTGAAGGTAATCATAAAGTTGATGATAAATAATTTTTTCGAAAATTTTTGAGACGAGTGCCAATACTGATATTGGTCGGTAGTTCCCTAATTCACGCTTGGGTCTTTTCTTAAACAGAGGAGTAACTTTGGCAATTTTCCACTCGTTTGGAAAGATTTCAGCATCTGTACAACCCTTAAAAATGTAAGCTAAGGACGGCCCGACAATACTGCTAGAACGTTTTAGGAGTTTAGAGGGAATTCTATCTAACCCAGTCGCTTTTTTGCGTCTAGCTGGTTCAAAAGCCTGCATACACTGCTAGCGCTTGGAGCTTTAAGAGAAAATATTGTATTCGTCGGTTGAAGATAGAATTCTGGCTCAATGGTTGACGGCTGTATTTCACTTGCTAAATTCGATCCAGTAGTTGCAAAATAGTCATTTCAACCGCAGAAGTAATAGGTTCATTGTTTACCTTAATTTCGGAAATAAATCGTGCTCTGCCATATTTGCGTGAACACTTAGGTCGTCAATCAGCATCCATGTTTTTCGGGAATTCTTTTCATTCACTCCCAAGTTATGCATAAAACACTGTTTCTTTGCCGATTTAATGGCACTGTTTACTTTGTTCAGAGCTTGCTTAGATCGCTCCCAAGTCGTCGTGTTATTTTCTTGAATAGCAATAATTGTCTTCATATAATTCCGTTTAGAGATTTTGCGAGTCAATTCATGTGAAATCCACGTGGAGTGTTTATTGGAGTCCCGTTTATTTTGAAGTGGGGCTTTCTTATCAACTACTTCCATAAATAAATTTTTCCAAACATCCCGCATCGCTTCTGGATTTGTCTCTGAAAAAACTTTATTCCATGGCTGTTGTGCAACATCGTTGAGGAAGTTGTGGTGGTAAAATTTTTAAAAACGCGTGTCTCAATCGTGCGATGACTACCAGTTCACTCATAGCAGGTTTTAAGGGTCATGAAGACCAGAGAATGATCGCTGATACCGAGATGAACTACACCAGAGTTTGGTATTTTTTCGCGCGAATTAGTTATACAGAGATCAATCAACGTTCTCGAGGTGGGTGTAATTCTAGTCGGCTCCGAGATCAATTGACTAAGTCCATATATATCAAGTATGCTCGCTAAAGTAGATGAGTTATGATTATTTGATCGTCATGCATATTACAGTTCAGAGTCTGTTCAGAGTCCACTTTATCGACTAGAGACTCAAATTGCCGAAAGATATCTTGGGGAGAGTTTGGGGGCTTATAACACGTACTAACGAAGAAAGGTCTGGAGTGGGGCCGTCTGATAATTTCGATGACAACATATTCAAGTTATCAAATGAAGACTGATCCTCGCAGTTATGTAGGTAATTATATGCAATTGCAAAAGAAGCCTTAAAAAAAATCAGGACTTCAACGGGATTTGAACCCGTGACCTCGCGATACCGGTGCGACGCTCTAACCAACTGAGCTATGAAGCCACTGACGTTGGGAGCAAGTCAGTTGTAGGTTAATATGTTCCCGTGAAAGTGAAGAATGTGAGTGATATGAAATGAATCATATGAACTGCGGATATGAAATCAAATGAAATCATTTTTTTTTCAGGCTTCTTTCGCAATTGCACATAATTGCCTACATAACTGCGAGGATCAGTCTTCATTTCATTTCATATCCGCAGTTCATATGATTCGTTTCATCAGTATCACTCACACATTCAAGTTGGTCGTCACATAAATCGTCACGGCAAATTTCCCGAGTGCAGACGGCTTCCCTAAATTTTCATCCGTGTGTTCGCGCTCAGAACACCATGATTAGTTTCCCATGTTACGAAACGTTGATCAAGTAATTTTCACGAAAAAAAATATGGATTTCTCATCATTGTGGTGTCGCTGAGTTACCCAAAATTCTTTACGAGCGTCAAGAGGCAAGTTGAGACTTCACAAAAGGGCTAAAGCGTGAACGGCAGAAAATGTGAGAGGAAATTTCATGCCAAATACCAAATCTCTAAAAGGCTTTCCCAAGGTTTGGAAGTTTCACTTCAATACAGTATTAAGAGGGAAGAAACGTTTGCACAGTATAGGTAGCGTGGCCGAGTGGTCTAAGGCGCTGGTTTAAGGCACCAGTCTCTTCGGGGGCGTGGGTTCGAATCCCACCGCTGCCAAGGTACTAGTTTTCCTGAACCTTTTCTTGTTTTATAAAATAAGACACAGTTACCTTGCTCTTAACGGACATATCAAATATACATATCGAATCCACATCACAATTAAACACGAAACTCGAAGGCAATCTTTGACTTTATCATTTTTGCCACACAAGAAAGATTTTCCCAATTCATTTGTTATTACCGCAACTTGATAGCAAGCTAGGTTTTACGTTTTGTCCCATCTCAGCAAGGTATTTTGTTTCGTTTTGTCAACTGCGTTAAGAAGTTAACCAGAGTTTTGGAGTTCCCGGTTCCACAGACATACACGAAGTCCAACAGTGTTTTTAGAGACAACTCCCTTATTTAACGAATTCTCCTTTTTCTTCAGGTTACAAAGACTTGAAGAAGAGGTGATTTCAAAGCGCGTGAAGCTTATCATTTTGGACTCTATAGCATCACTAGTGAGGAAAGAGTTTGACAGCAGGGTCTCAAGAAACCTGAATGAAAGAACTGCGCTTCTTTCAAAGGAGGCAGCAATTTTGAAGTAAGCAACATTCCTTGTCTCCGCCCATTTGTAACGAATGCTAGCACTGAAGTAACCTTGTAAGGGACCATCAAATGATACGAGGAGGCCTGCGCCGGGTTGGGGAAGTATTAGTACTAAACTTTTCAATTGAGTGTCGTAAAAGCAACACCAAGGCAAGTGCTCTGACCAATTACAACAGACATAGACAACTCAGTAAATCAATCAGAACTTGAAGTAGTTAGATGCATTCGGCGCGAAGCGCGGGAAAATGCGCGCGTGCAACTTGCAACTTTGTTTCTCATCGGCTGAGAAAGTGGCGCGAATTTTGTCGACCAATCACAGAGTAAAGTAATGAATTTTGGTGATGAGTAAAAACTGCCGCCGGGGTAGAGCAGCGGAGTCTACCAACTAATTCGCAGTTGATCGCGCTTGTACAGTTTTGTTGAAAATAGATAGCTGGTTGCCCTCGAGAGGGACTCGAGGGATGCGTGTTCGTACGCTGGAACCAAACGCAAGTCCCAGACCATTTTTCCTCGTCCAGCCTTTTAAATTGCACGTAAATACGAAACATTATTATATCTCTCAGTTAGTAGGCGCGCTGTGATTGGTCAATTTAGCGGGCCGTACTTCACTGTACGGCCCGCTAAATTTGAAAGTTCCCTTTCACGCGTGCCAGATTAACCTCAGAGATGTAATAAATATCTTACTAACCTTGTTTTCTCGGTCCGTACTGTCAGTTACTGATCCTCGTTTTTTCCCGTTGATTTATCGCCCGCGCGCTTCGCGCGGAGGCCATAACTAAACGGGAAAAAACTCGGTCCGTAACTTGCAGCACAGACCTCGAAAACGGAAAATTGGTTAAAGAAAATATTGGTGTGGAAGGTAAAGTTATTTTGTTTTCCTTTCAGGTACCTTGCTGAGACTTTCCATATTCCAGTAAGCTTCTAGGGACCGGCTGACTTAAGTTTAGTTGGAGTTTTTGTGTTTTGGAAGATTTTTCTCGCGCTCCGTTTCATTTTTCCTTACTTATCAGCATTTTGGTCGTGTAATTTATGATTGGATTATCGCCAAATAACATTACCCAACACATAGGATACAATTGCAGAGAAATTGCAATTTATTTCAGTTCTGGAAACTAGCCTAGGTTCTTTATTTTTTTTAAAGCCATACACAAAGCCGGTGCTCAAAGGAACCCAGAAAAACACCGTTGATACCTCCTTCGCTTTCTTTTGTTTACGTTTTATTGGTTTGTTTGTTTGTCCAAGATGAAAATTTAAATTCTCATTTGTTGTCCCTACAATTTTCCTATAGAAGTGATGGGGAGAAGTTGTTAAAATATCAAGCATATTCATCTTGTGTGATCCTGTCCTTAATTCTCGTGACCACTCTGTCTTACCAAGCATTGATATTACAATGAGAAATTTGATGCTGATCACTCCTAGGGTTTGAAGGGTTATTGAGTACTTTCGCTAGGATTGGTATGGAAAAGACTGAGAACAGGCATCTCTGGAACAGTTAACTGTCTAGCTGCATTAAGACCAACTCACTGCTTATTCTGCATGGATGACAAATTTCCTTTCAAAAATACATATTCTTAGGGGTAGGGCTGCACCTTTTTTTAACAAACCTCTAACGCCATTGGAATTCCGCCATAAGGTGCAGCTCTATTGTTGTAGGGCTAGGTTTCATTGTTTTGATTGTCTTTCTATTGTTTTTTCAACCAATCCTATGAAGTCGTACGAAAACTTTTTACGTGTTAGCAAACATGTTGAGAGGTTGCTTTTGTTTAAAAGGTGGTCGTAACAAATCAAATCACCACTCGCTTTGTTGGAGCGGGATTTGGTGCGGGAAATCCTTTGAATAGCAGCGAGGCTTTTCAGGACGTGGATGGCGCCGATGCTGAGCCAGAGGAGGACGATGGTAGTCACGTGACAGCCGCATTAGGAAACACGTGGTCACATGCAGTGAATACCCGCTTAATTGTGCAGTACTTGGATGACAAGTTTCGTGAGGTTAAGCTCAGATTTTGTTCTCTCCAAGTTGTAATTTATCTACAGATGAAAAAAGTAACGTTCTCAATTGTACAGGGAGCTTATTTCATGGCGATGATGACGGCCCCGGTGGCGAGAACGCTACGAAATAACAAGTTAAACTAGCAAAAACAATCGCTCCGCACGTACGTTTAGGTACATTTTTTTGCTGTCCTTTGCGAAAGGAAAACGTGAAATGGCCAATTTCAGGGTGGAGAACGCGTGCGCATGACATTAAATGTTCAACTTAAAAACCGTTCCTAACAATTTTGTCGTTGGGTAGTTCGCCCACATTATGTTAGTTGAACGCGTTCGAGTTAATGGCGAACTGGTTACGTCAACGCTAATCTTTATTTTGAAACGACAATTTGTTGGGCTCGCGTTGCTATTTTTAAACTCCCTTTAACCTTTAGCTTCTAACATTCCTGTGATAAACCCAATAGTTATTTTTTCTAAACAGGTCTTGATTTCCAAGTCGCCAATAGCACCGTTTGCGAGTTTTGTGTACACCATCCAACCGAAGGGAATAGTTTTGGAGCATCAAAATACTTCACGGCAAGGTAAGTTTTAAACTTTTCTTTCGTTTGTTAATCAAAACAAAACTTAAAGACAAATTCCTTCCAAGTTGACCCCTTCCTTGGGAGACGTTAAAACATTGAGCCACTACTTGATTGACTATCTCATCTCCAGGATGAGCTTGGCGGAAATGCCTCGAATTTCCTGCATAGAGTCGTAAAACCAAACCCAGAGCAATTACTTCAGCCAATCACAAGAGACCGAAACAGTGCAATGAGCCAATCAGAAATTACATGCAGCCGGCGCCAAGCGCGGGAAAAACGCACGAGCAGGTCGTGATTTGCATCTGCCGGTTTTCCCTCTCATTGGTTGAGAAAGTGGCGCGAGTTTTGCTGGCCAATCAGAGGGCGAAGAAATGCAAAACAAAAGCAAACGCAATTACCATTAGGCATTCAAAATGAAAACCACACTATATGTCAATTAGGTTAATTTGTTCTAAGTGGCTTTATGATCAGAATAACATTCGATTGAGATTCTGAATAGGAAATGGTTGTTTAGCAAGAAGCAACAAGGATTGGTGCTACTCTCGCTCCAGATCTGAAGCTAGACAGTCTGTCGTTGTATGTACGTGGATGAGGTCAGACTGAATCACGAGGCAACGTCATCAAAGTTATTGAAGGCCCATTTAGTCGGTTTTAACTTTCGTTTCAACATTCGTTTAACATTTTGTCGACTCAAACGCTGAAAGCGATTAAAGACATTAAATGGATCTTTTAGCAATGCTAAAAGAGTGGAAAATGTTGAAGGGGCCGCGTCGAAACAAATTTAAAGCGGTTTAATCTTTCATTCAGCGACGCTTCAACTTTCCCTTTGTTCTCGAAAATGCTGAACCCTGTTTAAAGTCTTTAAAGCCATTTGAAGACTTCCTTCAACCTTTATCTGCAGCAAACAAACCCGTACGTAAGGAAGGGGCTTGTTTCCAGTTGTTTACAATTGATTTTGAAAATGTTGAACGGATGTTGAATCCGTTTGAACGGATTTCACACAAGCCATTTTTCGTCTTCAACATTTGCCAACATCCGTTCAACGTTTTTTTTTTTTTCAAATGCTGGTCAAATGATGAACCTTTTAAACGGGCATTTACAGACTGGCCCCTATTTATACGCATGATGCCTTTTTCTGACAAAAGGAAAGAGAAACACTGAATGAGACTCTCATTCAGTGTTTCACCTCGAATTCCGTCAAAAATACTCCGCTGCGCGTCGTATTTTCAACTCTCTTCTCGGTGAGATCTCTCCCCACACAAGCCCCATCCTCTCATCTTGTGATTAACCTTTTTTTCTCTACCAAGCTTCTCTCCGACTACTTTTACTGTCTGCATTTCTGCTCGATGTTTGCCAAATATTGCGTGAACCCGTGTGGAAGAGAGAATTCTAAGGAAATAAAACATATACATTAGCACTGTCCAAATTCATTTTCTTATAATTTATAAAGTTACAAAACTGTCATTCTTCTTTATTTTAGAACGTGGTGGAAATCCTGCCCTACAACGGATTCAAGTTCGTTCAGCGTTTTAATAGAGAAGAAACGTCAAAAGCTGCGTACAAGAATATTCAAGGACAGCATTGTCAATTTTTATGCAATTTGAGCATCGCTGGTGTTTACCCGTTTATCACTCAACACTGCAGCTACTCAGAAGGCAGTGACTGATAAATCAAACGTTGAGAGATATGCAACGGAATTTTCCCGCTAAGTGCGATGTTTCCCTTTGCTGTTATTGACTCTAGTGTTTTCGCGCCAGAATGGAATGTCACGGCCTGCTGTTTTTTGTGCCATACATGCCGCATAAGTAAGTGCCAAAAGTTATTTCCTGCCATAATATTCATTAACAGCCTCTCGGTTTTCCGCATTCGTGCCGTGTCTATTATTCCTACAAGTTACTTTCCGCTATGCTTATCATTTTCCCGCCATACATGCCGTGCCTGTAATTTTTGCTTTCCCCTACCCCCACCCGTAACGAACAGTCACAGCTTCTCGTTTTTCCCGCCACACATACCATGTCTGTAAATGCTAACAAAATACTTTCCGCCGTGGAACAGTCATAACTTCTCGTTTTTCCCGCCACACATACCATGTCTATAAATGCTAACAATTACTTCCCGTCGTGGAACAGTCATAGCTTCTCGTTTTTCCCGCCATACATGCCATGTCAGTAAGTGCTAACAATTACTTCCCGCCGTGGAACAGTCATAACTTCTCGTTTTTCCCGCCATACATGCCATGTCAGTAAGTGCTAACAATTACTTCCCGCCGTGGAACAGTCATAGCTTCTCGTTTTTCCCGCCATATGTGCCGTGCCTGTAACTGCTAACAATTACTTCCCGCCGTAACAGTCATAGCTTCGCGTTTTCCCGCCATACATGCCGTGTCTTTCATTTCCCACAGTATTTCCCGCCAAAATGTACATTCAGTTTGAATTTGTTTCCTGGCACGCCTGCTGCTGTGCTACAAAAAAGTTCCCATGACCCTGCTACCAGTTATTTCCCGACACAACTCTACAGTAACAGCTTTTAATTTTTCCCGCCATTAAGGTTTCTCGGCTCTGGGCGTCGTCTCTTGAAACCGTTGTTTAGCCAAATCCGTTTTTCATCGCCTGGTGTAGTCTGAAATATCAGTCGTCTCAAAACAAAAAATACAAAAAAACAATACAAAACTTTAATTTTTAACGAGGTACTCTATACATGCAGTATATAGAACAAAATGTACAGCCAAGTGTCTATTCCTTTACATACATACATACATTGTTTATTTAGTGTCTTATACATTGTACATATCATGTAATAACTTTATTTGAGTACTACAGAGAAAAGGCCTTTGTAGCCCGCAGTTAGCAGAGCTATTCTAGGCGGGCTACTTAAGCTCCTCCCCCTAACGGAAGAGACGGCTAACATTTCAGACTACGATTGGTGTCAATTTTTTAGAACAAATTTGTGAATGATTAAGTCAATAAAAGTGTGAATCCCCCTTCGGGAGCAATACACTGTGTTTTGGGGCCTGATTAATTATCATTACGTTAATGCAATGAGCTATAAGGAATGTATTCATAGTTTATAAAGATGAAATGTTCACCGTTGTCACAAGTATGGGGCAATGTCATGCTATTTTACTGTCAATTCAAAAACCTTTTGTCCCTTTTCACCTAACTGAGTGATAAAGAAAACGTGAAGAATATCAGTATGAGATGGTTTCTTCTCTCCAAAACTTTATTTGATTTAGAATTCTTTTTAGCCGCTTAATAGCAGCATTTTGGGATAAGAAGAGGTATTGAAGAATGGCTTTCAGATGTTTATGGCCCATAAATAAACCGCAAAACTCCCATAATAGTGATTCCACTCACACACTCAGTGCTAACAAAAGTCATTGACAAGTCAGGACGTTTAGCCCACTCTGTCCCATTCAGTTACGTTTGTCCCTCTCACCCTCTACTTGTTGAAATGAAAGCAACAAATACTGTATTTAAAAAGGGAGAGCTTGCCTACCACCCGGTTTGCTCTGTTGGTAATAGCTCCAGAGTTACGCGGAAGGTCACGGGTTAAAAACAAAACAAGACCTCGAAAGGCCCTAAAATAACCGGTAAGGTAATACTTGCTCAGTGCAGATTCACGTCATTGAGGAGTGGCGTTAAGCCGTATCTCCTTTACCTTTATACGTAGGTGAAACGTGAAGGAGGGGTAACGGCGCTTATCGCAAAGAGTAGATTTGCTGTGGTATTTTCTAAGTACGTAAATACCTACGGTCTGGTTGGAGGCGGGCTGATTGGACTGACCACCAGCACTCTCCCCACAGGAGTCTCTGATTGGTTCGTCAAAAATAGGCACATGGCTAAATGAAGATGTGTACCATCGTCGCAGTAATGAACGCAACTAAAGCAGTAGCATAAAGAAAAATAACAAAGGAAATCAGGCTTGTGCGGGATTCATGGCATCTGCGGTACCTGGTGCAGTCCTGACCACCTGAGCTAACAAGCTAACTGTTAACTTGTTTTGTTGGTTCCGTTCTAAATAAACTCATGCGTGATGAAATAAATGGGTGTGAATATATGTTAGTGATGCAATGCTTTTGAGTGGTAAACCATGGATTAACCCACGAGTCACTTGTATTTTCTTCCGTGTACGCTCAATGCTTCAGGTGAGTGGGTACGCAAAGGAAGATCACGAGAAAGCTTTGCGTAACTACTTAAAACCGGAGTCGCAGAAAATACGTAGCCCTACACGATCAATACGGTACACGATGGGATGGGTCAGTGGAATAACGACGAATGTACAACCGATTTCCCGCATTCTGATTAGCTGAATTTCCTATGGCAAAGGGGGGGGGGGGGTAAGCGAAAAAAAAAATTAATGCAAGGTGAAAGGACTGGAAAAGTCATGCTCAGAAGAAGGCAAAGAAAAGTCGTGCACCTGCAAAAACAAAATCCGCACAAGCAATGGGCAAAAAAGTATTCATGCAAAGTGGAAATCCCCTAACACCCCGCTTCCCCCTCGGCCCTCGAAAATTCCGGAATAATGGGCTCATCGACTAGAAGTTTTGACTCGGCAGGATCGTGTTTGCCTTTTTTTCGCTATACCGTATGACGTAAGTGAACAATAGAACACGAAGTCCTGGTGACAAGCACGTTTGACAGAGTGACGTCATTGGTATGTGACGTCATGTGGCGAAGAACAGAAGCGAACTTTGTTATGTTGATCGTGTTATCACGCACAAATTGAAAGCAACAGTACCAGGAAACAAGAAACAGCTTGTAATGTGTCCTGAAAGGCAAGCCGTAAGCGGAGATAGCAGAAGAGCTCTTTTTGATCAGTGATTACCCTATCAGAGGCCAAAGTATGGTACTCCGCTTTCAAATTTGACAGCTCTTAACAGCTGCAGTTTCAAGACGCTGAGAATTCCAAAACTTCCGAAGAACAACCAGTTTTACATGAAAAGCACTGATATGTCTTTTCTGAGTGGTTCAACCACAAACCCGAAATTTAGAGCCATCGTAAAAAGCTCCTTTCAAAAGCGAATATAATATAAACAGCACAAGAGGAAAGAAATGCTCAAGAGATTTCATTTGAATGACTCAGTACATTTAAGAGCTTCATTCATGGATCAAAAAGACAGATGACTCATGCAAATGATTGTATCGATTGTGGGAGTGAAAGGTTCACCGGAATCATCGTCTCAGCACATTTTAGGGCCTTTTCATCGATTAAAAAAATTCTAATTGATTGTATTCCCAGTAAATGCGACATCAGCAATTATCCATATTAGAAGGTAACAGTTGGTACCGTTTTCTCATAAAGACCCTCCGCAACCAAACAATTCATTGTGAAACTAATCCATGCAATCCTGTGCGCTTGTAACTCGAGAAAATTGGTTAAAATAATTGTTGTTTTTGTTTCCGGATTCTCGTGATCTGGGGTATTAGCTTTCAGCTGAAACGTCAGTGATCTATTTTGAACTTGTTGTTGTAACAAACCATGGCGGAGTGTTTTGCTTCATCTCCTAACTTTAGGACAGGTTACGCATTCTGGCTTTCATTTTGCTGAAAACCGGAGAGATTCTCGAAGACGTGATAACAACTCTCCCCCCATACCATACCACATCGTCCCCCTACGGGGCCCGTGTTACATACCCCAACGGGCAACCTTTCTATTTCAAGTCGTTTGTCAGTTGCCTTTAGCCTTGCGGTGAGAACCGCGGTTGACGTAAAAGATCCTTTTGTGTATTTTCGTTCCGGATTATCGTGGATTTTTAGTTGGATTTCAGAGATTAAGGATGGCCCTTTTGCACTGTTGTATTCCCAAGTCACGTCTTGGTTTGGGATTGCACTTCCTTGGCGATGCAAACACTGCTTTTAGATTTGTCGCACTATGCTTTGACATTAATCAATTCAGGTTTCATTTCTGTTGAATACAAAGTCAAGCAGAGAGAACAAAAATGCTAACCGCAAAACAAATATTTGAGATGCCTTGAATTGGTAATAGTTCATTAAAGTTATATTTGGACGGTAACGTGATATCATATTAGCTCATAAAATTTGCGAGGATTAGAAAACGATGTAAATCAGTAATCGACATTGAAAGTTTGCTTGTTACAAGCCCATCCGTTTCCATGTTTGCCGGTGAAGAGCTTTGAACCAATTTCCTGTAGTAACGATAAAAAATGTATTACTTTCAGAAACTATTTCCTCCTGTTTAATGCAGCACTTGACAGGTAATGAAGTTTCTTGTCTGAAAATGTGAAAGCGTTTTGGCTTGGCCAAACAAAGAGTCATTTTAATGGGGTTGACCTTTCGTATCTTTTCGTACCCTGTGGGCTCCGAATTGTCTGTGTTGTGGCACACCCATTAATTATATAAATAGCCCAGACCCATCCAAACGTAAAATCTTTTGAAAGCAAACTGCATAACTGTTACATCTGCGCCCGCAACAAAAGACCAGCACAATCGTCCCCCGAGCTTTAGGTTCGATATTGAAATTTTTCAAGCTGATATTGCGTGCTTCTTATCATGTTTTTCCGGGACACAGGAGAAACTTTGATCGGTGGTGGTGATAACTGTCTGATCGGAAAGCTCGAGAAATAGGGACTTTTTAACCCTTCGCGCAATTGTCCTCATACCTTGTGTTTATTTGGCTTTTAAATCATAACAGTCCGACAGGAAATGACACATTGTAAACACGTCTTAATTTTGGTTTTCATACACAATTGTGTACCTACTTTGGATGCGCAAAGAAAGAAGATGTTCGTTGGAAGTATAAAGAAGATAAGTTTGCTATTTAGATCACTAAATGTGTCTCGGATCTGGTGTTTATTCTAATTTTCCAACCAAACTTTCAGAAATACTGATCGCAAAAATCAATCCGCAGTGGTCGGGATTTTGAGCGTAATACAAAACCAGGGAAGAACAAGAAAAGATAAGTTCTTATTCGAGGCTGTCATACAAGCTATTCCGTTATGTCAGACTGGCCACAACCGATAAAAGGAAAAACATAGTTCTTAGATTTTTTTTTTCATCATTGTTAGCATGCAGGCGTTCGAAGGGGGAAGGGAAAAGGGTAAAATAGGAAGAATGAACGAGGGCGCGAAGGGCTCTCGGACCTCTCGCGCCCTCGCAGGCAGTCACCATTGTAATCATTTTTGACAATTGTACACCTTCATGCTCAACGCATAAAACCCTTATTTCCCGCAGAGAGGGTAGGAGGTGTATGCTTCCTGTTTAGGGGCGCGTGTCCCAAACTAATTATTTTGAAACAAAAGGCATGGATTTCGAGGATTGTGGTGTAAAGTGAAGGAAAATACACAGCACAACGTTTTTCCGTATTAGAGCTCTGCTATGTTAGCCACGTTTTTTCTGTTAGCGTCCGGTATTGCAGACGGTTCCAATACCTCCAAACACAACAACCTTTTGACAAACTCCTCTTTGTGGTCAGTAAGGTTTTCCATTTTCACCGTTTTAAAATAAACGACTTGACTTTAGTCAAATGATTACACTGGACGTTTATCGTGTTCCGAGTTCCTTTGCTCTCATGATTGTGCAATGAAAATAATAAAGCGGGAAACAGTCGTCACCTCGGTTAAGTTAGAAGTGTGAAATTTCATCCAACTTTTCCTTTTTGCTCCGGTTTCCAAAATTGAGGACGTCTTGTTTTCTCCATCGTGTTATGAAGTTTGGAATCAGGAAAACCGACTGTTGAAATAATACTGACAAACCGATAACCTTTGACAGGAGTCGGCACAACTTGTCGACATAGGCATTTTTTATTTTATTTCGCTCTTTTGTTCTTAGCCTACACAACAGGCTTTTATTCAGCCGAGCCCAAAGCACGATGCGAGAGTTCTCTCCCTCAAGCCTTGCGCTTCGCGCTCGGCTAAATAATGCAGACTATTCTATTCATATATCTGGTCTTAACGCTTTGCTCGCACGCTTCCCGAGACCAATAGCATTGTTTCACATTGCCTTCTGTTATTGTTTTGAGTAATATCCATTTGTTTGACATATAGTTTATCGCAACCAGAGACTTTACTGTATTAATACGCCTAATTACAAAATCCATTTCATTTACAAATTGGATAATTTGAGTGATTATTACATCAATTCCGAAAGGAAGAACAAGAATTGTAACACAAGTGCGGATTACTGGTAAGTTTCGTTTACTGAGCGAGCTAATCATTTGAGAAAGACAGAGCTGTTTAGGAGGATTCCGTATGGGTCGTACCAACACCAACTTAAAGAATAAAGAATTTCTTGCACATCATACGTTGCAGTAAAAACCAAAAAATACACACTTCAAGTTGTGAGTCAACGCCATCTTACCCCAAATAAAACACTTTGCCGATTTTTGTTACTGTAACATTTTTACCTGACGTTCTACGTTACTGCTGATTTATTTAATTATTGCTCAGTCGCGATATTCAGACTATTCTTCATTACGGCTTTGACATATTGATTTCTCAGCTGTTGGAGTTCGCCCTTTCTCAGCTACTTCAGACATTTTGTATTGTCTGTCTGTATATAAATTTCAAGTGTCCTGTCCTTTGTCGGTTTTGTCAAAATGTCAGCGGTGATACCTCCTTACCCGGCGAACAAGAACTCCAAGGGTTGTGGGGGGTCCTACTTGTGGCTCATTTGACGATTTTTCAAGCCATTCTAACGAAAAAGTACAGATCGTTTTGGATTTGTCTTGAGCCCCTTCCTTTTGCCTTTAAGCATCTGGGACACGAGGTTAGGGGAACCAGATTGTCCTCATGCTCCGAAAAGAAGAAAACTTTGGGGTGAGAAAGAAACGTAAATAATGGAACGGCAGTCAGAAAAATTCCACGTATTTACACAAAAAACATGAACAGAAATGCCCTTACAATGAGATCATCGAGAGGCAGAACAAATCCTCACTTACTCACCCCGCATTTGTCATCTTACATGCTGTGGCAAAGTTATTGAAACCTACTTTCGAAATGAAAGAATTGAAATTCTATTTGAAGTTCATCTGCATATGACAGTTCGGTTAATTTGTCGTTAAATCAAGGAAATGTAATCTTTTTACGTTTTCTCTCTTAACTAATTTCCCTTTGCCATTAATTTCTCAACATAATCTTCTGTCTTTTTAAAGACGGTTCGTCGGTCTGTTGGAAAAAAATAGAAACACTTTCACAAGGGCGGTGAAAATATTGAAAAATTAGAAGACTACTCGGCCCCTCCCCTTTGAAAACTATTTTGCTCTGTTTGTCGAAACCCTCTTGTAGCATTTTGTTCAAAACCAAAAACGTAACTTACGGCCGATCATTTTGAAGGTTGGTTCCGATGTGAGTATCAAACGGAGAACAAGTGGGCATGATAAAAAGAAGAAAGAAAGAAACTAAAAATGTCGGATGATAGGAAACGAAACACTTAACTAAATAATCTGGACTTGGTTTCTGAAAACCTCTTCTGCACTGAAATAAAAGTTAATTAAAATTTTTGCGTCGAGGGTTTGTATAAGCGTCGGTCAAAACTTTTCTTATGTTAAGTTCTGGTATGGTACACACGAGGCTTATCTTCCAGTTAATACTATGCTCTTTAATTTCCAAACCTTTATATCAGAATACATTTTGAAGAGATTGTAAAAATAAATACGGTAAGACTCGGAAAATGGCGTTGGAGATCTGGAAGCGAATTCCGGCTTAAGTACACCGAAAAACTAACCCAAGGCGCCTTAGAAGGACATGCCGATTCTTGCATTTCCATTCGAAGTTGTACCAAGCTAATGATTTATAGGCAAACAGAAGGACAACGTCACTCAGTTTCAATCACGTAGAACAATCGCTGCATATGTGGCAAAACTGATTTGTATGTAGATGCAATCTAAACTTAAAGACGTAAGTATCACAGAATATTTGATTAGTGATAAAAAAAATTGCGTGCGCTCGAGAATTCGAGAACAAACGCTCAAGGTACTGGCACCGACATCCAAATATATATACAATTTATAGAAGTCAGCAGTGAAACTCAATTAGTAGTATCTTTGTAACTATCTTGGAGGAGAAAATAACAGAAATATGAAAAAAGTCTCAAGTAACGAACGCACTCACCTAAAGTATTGGAACCACAAACACTTGAGAATTTAAAGTGATTGGAATTTAAATCAAATCGTTGTTCCTTTGTGAACTTAAAATTATTTACAATTCTTTAAACTGTTCGCGATTCTTTGAGTTTTCGTCCTAAGATTTTTTAATGGGCTCGAACAAAATATTAATGTTTTTTTAATTATTATTTTCAATGTGTGTTCTTTGCATTAAACAAAGTAAATATATATCTGTGTATAAAATGAGCCAATATTTCTTGTTAAAAATAATCCTTGTATTAGATTCGGCTACGTGACACAACAAATGACCGGAAAACCACACAGCCACGAAAACCGGAAATGGTGTAGTATCTGCCAACGCAAGCATTCGCTTCCGCTGTTTTTTGCGAGGGAAATTCGAAGAAAGTGCCTGGTTTTATGAGGGAAAAATTACTTCCTTGATGACTTTGAGATCTTGATTTTACGGACCTCATGTTATGATACGTGAGTGAAAATGTGGAAATGAACTTCTGCGACAGTAAACAAAAATCGACACCGTAACGAATTGTAGGCTTCATACCGAGGTGAAAATTAATCAAGGCTTTCTTGTTTATGCAGATTTTTTGCAATCTCCGAAATGGGCGAATTTTGCCCCAAGCAAGTTTCATGATTCACTTTGCTCGTTTCAACTCGCCGCCATCTGCGTTCATCACTAGCTTACTCTCGATCTTAGGCTAAAAGCTCTCAAAATCCCTTGAAATCCAATATTCAGAGAAAGAGTTTGGGTTTCATGGTTTGCCCATATCGCTCTGGCAGGGAAACACCCTGTTGAAGTGCATGACGTTGGCTTGGATTGTTGCAAAATCGCTGGCGAAATTGATAGAACCTAGAAAATATGAGGAGAGTGATTCTGCGTGCAGCAGAGCAAATCTTGTCTTCCCGTGACCTGTGTTGAGGTATTGATGCCGCTTTATATAGCCCAATCGAAACCGAAACGAGTTGGACTAAATCAATCGCAACGGAAGTATTGCCCATAAACAAACGTAACTCGCAGTTTTATCCAACAAAAGCGTCGTTTTGATTATCTTGTCAGCCTGTTATTTTACTGTCTGTCATCGATTCAACGCTGCGCTTCATGATAAGGTTTCTTCTCCTAAAACCATCTTCGATTTCAAGCAAACCCACAGGCGTTGAAAGAACAGCCGACACGCCATTGGTCGAACGTTGACAGTATCATTCGATATTCGTTTTTCGACCCGCCGCCGCTGGCATGAATTCAAAAGATGGCTTCACGCATGCAAAAATTGTAAACTGAAACGTTCCATAGACCGACCGTGTGAAAACGAGCCCTTCAATGCCTGGCATATTCGTCGCCAAATTCAGCCGTGATGTTATGATTGCACAAGCGACCGTCTCTACATACAACATACAACGCGTTACGCCCCCTTTCCCACAAAATAACCAACAAAGCAACACACACTATATTTACAAAAATTAGAGGAACCTTTATTGAAATGCTTCCAAAAGACTGTTCCTATCTTCACAAACATCTCGTTTTCCCTTTTTTTCTTAAATCAGTGTGCACGACACTCACTCCCAACCTATGAAGTCGAATATAAATTATCTACGCTTAAATTACGTCGAAGTAAATACGAGATATATTAAAGAATTACTCTCTTCTACCTAACTGTAACAAAAATTATGGATTTGATTCAAAATTCGGTAACAAAATAGCACTTATCGCTTGGTATTATAAGTTAAATAAATAATATATTAAATAGATAGGAATTGAGGGAGGTAGACGTGGAAAAAAAAACGACCATATAATTTTAGCCTTCCATTATTCACAGCTTTACAATATACAGTGGTAATTATTGACCAAATATAAAACGTGTACGGAAAAACTTGCACTTAGGAATGTCGTGTTTTACACTAGCAACAATTCCGTCGATAATTTTCTTTGTTTTGTTCGATAAATAGCTAATAGGACCTCTAGAAACTGCTCAATGCATATAAATCTGTGCTCCAGTCCTGATCATAAAAAATATGGTTAATTATATAATAATATATATATATTCTTGTGTGCCCTATTTGACTTGACATAACAACTGATTCTCCAGCGTTCTGTTGACCCGACAGTCTTTTTAAATGGCTAAATTACAAATCTTGTGTACAAACGTTAAAGCAATGACGAGATTTTTTACACACACTCATTCTGGCAGAGAGATTCTGTTGAAAACAGGCAGACGTCTTCGGCTTGCCAAAGCGTCGTAAGAATCCGGCGGGGTTGGGGGCAGATTTGAGTCTTCGTCCAATTCATCTTCTTCATTCAATTCCATTCCGGGAGAAAACACACCAGGAGGAGTGCCGATGGTCGGGGAGAGAACTGGCGAAAAATCCTGCGCTTGAGATGGGAAGGTGAAGACGTTATTCGAAGCTGGAGAAGGGATTGGAAGAGGACTCTGAATAGGACTTCCCAGAGGACTATCGTCGTTGTAGAATGAAAGCGGGGTGGGCGAAGGAGGTGTAAGCGAGTTAGCCATTGGTGAAGTTGGTTCTGTGAGCGGTGGTGATGGTGGCCCGATCAGCGGCGACGGAGGCGACATTCTCGAACCGTTCAACATCATTTGAGCGGCTCTTCGCTCCTCAGCGTTATGAATAAAGTGGCATCTGGGTCCATACGGGCAGAAACCAATGGTGTGAAAAGTTCGGCATAACTCCGTTTTGTACTTTGGATGGCGACTAAGCGAGCGCAGTTCGTGAACTCCGTGCGCAAATTGGCACTTATCTCCGTACTTGCAAGTACCGTTTTCTTCGAAGGGACGACAAAGTTCAGTCTTGTAGCGGCTCGAGTTTGAACTTGATCGCCTCCGCTCCTCTTCGGCACTCAAGCTCAACGAGCGCTCTCGTTTGTTTGGGGATCCAGTGAGCGTGATCAAATTCGGCGACGAGCGAGAACTCGAAACAGAACTAGAATGTCTTCTTGGCTGGCCGATTGGAAGAGGCTTTCGTTCGCTCCTTGGTCTCTGATCAAGGGTTAAGCCAAGGTTTCTGTTATTCTGAAAGTGAGAAACGATTAACATGTTTACGTGAGATCATAGCGTCGAAAGACTCCAAAATTGCTCTTAATCACCTCTCACAAAGGCTACTGCTTTAGAGACATCGCGATATGAATAGATGCGATTGTTTTAGCGCAGAAGAAAGCGACACGAAAGAAAATTACCTTGTAAAGAACGTCGTTGACATCATAGAACGCCGACACTAAGGCTGTGGACATCCTGCCAGCTTGAAGAGTCTAAATAGACTAGAGATTCCCGTAACTTCGATTGCCTTTTTGCTTACCACCGATTTGCTGAATTGTGATAACACACGAATATAAAATGCAAACGTAAGAGGTGTGTCATTTTAATGTCAAAAAGGATGATGATTTCTATGGCAACATAATTACCATATACCACGTGGTAGGGGGCTGGATTTTTCGCTAGCGACGCGAAGGCTGCGTTCAAAAACGTTCGGAACTTTCTCGTTTGCCGCTCAAATGAGCTATCAAGGTAAAGATATCATATTTTTGCAAATGTGAAGACAGAACAAAATGCACATTCAGCTAAATAAACTGGGATCAGTGAGCAGACGAAAAGACATCCTTTCCCTTGTCCTTTGTTTACAAAAGCCAATAACTGTTTTATTTGCGTCATCATTCACAGTGGGCGCACTGATTGGCTCTTAAGGCAAGGACGTCAATCAAAAACTAACATTAGAAAGTGAAACAAACAAATGTCTGCAACGACCACAGAGAGTTTCTTTCCTGCGAGCGTGCAAAGAAATGTAAATTGTTCATTTCGTGATCCGACGTTCTGTTGAAATGGACATCCTATTGACTTCGTTCACGCGATCTTCTGCTACTGAAGCGGAGCGGATAAAACAAAGGAAACGTTGCTTTCCATTGCGAGCGATGATCTGTGTTTGACACGTGATCCTAAATCCTCGTAGACAGAAACACAGGGAAGCTGTCCGTTTTTCAATAAAAACAAGCAGAACCGATTTCGTCTCTTGTTCCTTGTTTCAGATACACAAAATCTGAATTTCAAGCCATTTAAAGTAGTTAGAAACCTCACGGTACCTCGAAACAAAGGCCTTTTCATTCACGGTCCCTTTCTTAAATTAATCGCTCTTTGGCTTTCTTTCCATTGAATCGTCATTTCAATGGTATGGAAATTTGAAGCCCCCAATAACTTAAAATAGAAGTGATTTTTGCTGTTTGTTGTGCGGCGTGTCAAATCAGCTTCTCAAAACAAAGTGAAAGAGCGATTAAATCGACCATAAGCCAATCAGGACGGAGACAATGTGTCAAAACATTAGGTCATTTGATAGCAGCAGTAAAAACAATTAAAGACAGTGCCCCTAAGGCAGTCAGTTCTCAGTTTTTATTCACCGACTGCTGAAAAATTCCGTCTCAACGCATAATCAAATCGAATTAAAATGTCCGTTCTTCATGCTTGAGCGCTCCACCGAAGCTGTTGCCATTTTCGTGGCGAAAATATTGGTTTCGCTTCCCGCGAGATGAAGGCCGCTTGAGGTGAAACATGATCCCCGGAAAACCGCCCATAATTTAATTTGATCACTACCACACGAGAAAACGTAAAAGCATTGAGAGAGCGGCGTCAGACAGTGTGACACGGTTCATAGGATTTTCTTTTGAGCTGCATACATTCACGTTCTCATTATTATTCAAAACAGTTAAGTTACAAAAGCGTGAAAAAATATACAATATCATAAACAAGGGACGCGAGGGGTTCCAAATAGACCTGGTATAAAAATACAGGGACGAATTCTTCGGATATTGTGACCGAAACGTTTTGTTGGGGTTTGTTTTGAGTGTGGAAAACAGTTCAAATGCGTTACAATTTATCGGCTTAAAATTTTCCTGCAATTAGTCTGCGAATGTCAGTCTGATAAATGGTCCAATTAAACAGTGATACTGATCCATCAAAGACCGAAGGTTTACAACGCTAATTCCACTTCACCAAAGCAGCGGAAATGCTATTTTCTGCGGAAAAAAACATAGAAAGACTCCTGTAACGACTTTATCATGCACATCCATTTCCAGAACACCCACTTAAGTCTCTCAGAACGAGACAAAACAAAAAGTTTGTAACATGCGGGGGGAGGAGTAAAAAAAACATGTTTGATGACTGCTGGTGACAGGTGATGAAGGAGGGGTTCTTTGGAAAAAAATTGCCCTGTGCTACCCCAGAGCCGTAGGTAGCGGGGGGGGAGGGGGGTGCAGCGGGGCAGCTGCCTCCCCCTGGACCTTTTGAGTCACGCAAATCAAGTCTGTGGATGGAGTTGTTTTCAGTTATTTTGATTGTAGTGACTTGCATTTTTCGGATACATATCTTATGACAAGTGCTGAAAATAGCGTTTCGGAGCCTCCAATTTTGGGGAGAGGGTCTCCCCAAAAACCCAGACCTCCCTACAAAGCTCCTGCCTTCTGCACTCGCGATAATGCCCCTTCCCACCCCCCGTTACGAAAATCTAGCTATGACCATGTACCCCTACACTCTTTATAAGAACCATTTTTATAAGAACGATGAGGCTGAGATTAACCTAAATTTTAAGAACATGCTTAGAACATAACCCAGGATGAGAATCAGTTAAGAACATCTTTATTTTGCTCATTTTTTTTTAATGAGTAGTATATCGTGTACACATGAACGTTTCTGCGTTTTCACTGCAAAATTTGGTGACTTTATGTCGTTTTGTGAACCTGTGTCTTTTTATAAAGCTAAATTTAGCAACAGTGTTTATACCATGTAACTTAAGAACACCGTGACCTTAATGCTCAAATCGCGAAAAAACTTGAAGAAAGTCGAGCCTCAGGGCCAAAATTAGACATTTTTATAGAAAAAAAAGAGTGTATTTTCTCTTGCCTTTTGAGGAG
The DNA here is from genome assembly GCA_948470475.1 of Galaxea fascicularis. Taxonomy (NCBI): domain Eukaryota; kingdom Metazoa; phylum Cnidaria; class Anthozoa; order Scleractinia; family Euphylliidae; genus Galaxea; species Galaxea fascicularis. The sequence continues at coordinate 22,281,908 of OX419342.1, read as the reverse complement.
GTTTTTTCAAAGACCATGTACATACTGGCCATCACAGCGAACCGAACACAAAATATACAGGAGTCCCCTCTGTTGGATATGTGGTTAAATTTTAACCGCGATATCGTTGGTTTAATTTTCCTTTTTTTCCAAGGCATTGTCGTGTATCACCATACCTCTAAATAAATAAAGGAAGATAAAATTTAAACGAAGAATAAAATTGAACAACAAAAGATACATTCAACTCCCTCGAGAACGGGGGCCCGCTCCCTAACACACATTTAACCCTAACAAATCCAAGCTACTGTGGAAATCGCAAGGAGCCCAGTTTTCAGTTTTTGTGCCTGACTTTTTAATGTAGTTTTTGCTGATCATCACGAAAAAAAGACATTGTCAGTTGATATATGTTTGGTAAAATTTACCAGCATTACTGAAACTGACAAGCAAAGGTTTCCTGGGCTGCGGTGAAGGTAGATAGACAACTCATTGGAAACACAGAGATGATAAATTGCATTCGAGAAGAACTACAAGATATATATGTGGTGGAAAATAGCTCCTGGTTTAGATCATGGCTTATAGACACAAAAAGTGTTTTGCATAAACGGAATTATGTTTAAAGTAGGGGGTGCCAAACGCAAGTGAGGACGAAGCATCCGAAATTAAAGAATCTCAGACCGATCAAAAACGGAAAATTAAAGTTTACTATCTTAGATGGCTGGAAACATTTTTCACTTGGATCTTCGTGTTGATCGGGAAAACATACTTTCAAAGAGCAGTGCTTCCTGGGACGGCTTGCTCGTGTATGTTGTTGCTTTTAGTCCTCTACGAACACTTGACATTGTTTTTATGAGAGAGAAACTGTTTGTTTCCATTTTCGCTTTCTGTTTTCTTTTTAATTTGATACTTTGTCAAGCTGTACGATCAGTCCATACATTTATCTCAGCGATGTTGTCAAGCTGTTTCAGACGGCTAAAGCTGATTTACATCCAAAGTTACACTTCTTGTTTGTTGTAGGTTCAGAGCCACCTACATTTTTCGATACTTTAAAGTGGCTCTGAACCTACAAAATAGACCAGTTTATTTAAACTTTGCCGAAAGATGAAATTTGATATGCTGATCGCAATTCAAATAATAATAAACGGAGGTCACCGAAATCATTTTGGGTTACACCGGCACATAGAGCGAAAATTTAGAGTGTTTCTAAGAAGCTGTAGTGTTGCTATGGTAGCCTTACATGTTTAATAAAATGATCACAACTTGTTGAGAAATAATTGGGCATTTTTTTCAGATACCATCTTCCAAGAAACGAAAGTTACAATCAATCAACAAAGAAATTTGTGTTTTAAAATAACGAAACCATTTTAACCACCTGTAATATTAGGCCTTATTCGCATTCTCGGTATTGAACTGGATCCAGCATGAAGTGGAGGCTCTTGCGGGGGAAACATAAGAGCCTCCACTTCATGCTAGATCCAGTTTAATACCGAGAATATGAACATTGATAAGAGAGGTACTTCTGAAACGAGCTCCTACTTTTAGTGGTGTATCAGAAAAAGGTTGGAAAGGAAAACTATTTTCGCTTTCTTGTTTGCTAGCTTCACGCAAGTTCGGTATTTCCTTCTGACCTTCTTACCGTAATTCCACACTGAAAAAAATTAACACGAAGTTTCAAGCTTTTATACAGTTCCTTGTAAATTACGTAAGAGAATTTGATGTTATAACAGCAATAATAATAATAATAATAATAAATTACTTAAGATAATACCCTTTAACTGACACATTTGTCTGTTCTCATCATCTGTTTTCTTTATAATGTATTGAAATTATAGGCTCAACACCCCTGGGAGTTAAACTGCGAGTTTTAAGTTTCCTGTGTGGTTTCCCTGGGAACGAGGTTGTTATTATTCTCTCGTAAAATTATTTTACCATGACAAATTGAATTCTTGGCATGGTAAAGTTGACGGTTGACAGTGATCTTGTTCAACAGATGTCTGGAAACTTCAACTGTTTACAAAGCGAGCCGTGATACCCACGAGAGAGAGCCAAGAGAGAGATTAAGTTTTTATTTATGTATATTCTGTACATATTAGATATTTGTTTTCATTCACATCTTGAACAAAGTAAGAGTGTATGTATGTATGTATTAGAAGAAGCGCGGGCTCATTTCCCGAAGAGCGGCTGCTGGTAATCGAGCCTGGACTCCATAACAAACAAAATAGAACATAATAATAATAATAATAATAATAATAATAATAGTGCTTGTTATGCTTAGTCTAAGCATCCAAACACTACAGAAGTCAGTACTGTTGGGGTCCGCGGGAATTTTCCGAAGAACTCTGGAACGCTAAGGTGGTGTGTCACCACCTGTTGATAGGGGAGACTCCAGTGGCAAACATTGTGATATATTAAGGGGCGTTTACAAGACAGAGCAAAAATGGCACGGATCCGACAAAAACTGGAACGGTTCCAACAGTTTTTGCAAAGAAACAGTGAACTTTTATCCGTTCCGCAACGGATCCACAGGCGCCTATGGACCCGACACGGAACGGATACAAGTTCACTGTTTCTTTGCAAAAACTATTGGAACTGTTCCAGTTTTTGTCGGATCCGTGCCATTTTTTCTCTGTCGTGTAAACGGCCCTTTAGTCTAATAGTGATGATGATGATGATGATGATGATGATGATGATGATGATGACTCACGTGTTATACACGAAATAAATATGTCCATATGGGAATATTTTTGCCTGTGTTTTAGCCTGCGAGCAAGCGTTCATCCCCCTCTTTTTCCCTCACGGCTGGCTTGAGCAGAGAACTTGCTCACAAGTCTCGCAGCGCTGCGATTAACTTCCAAGCATTAGGTAAAGAAATGTTGCATTATAGGACAGGATTTGGTGGGATGACGTAACGAAAGTAGGAGATAAAATAAAAATTTGTTTTTATCATAAGGTAAATTGGCCATCGTAAAAAGACTCTAATGGTGACGTATACCACGGGCTCTAGTCAAAAAAATTTGTAGAGGAGCGCAGTTTTAAGTCAATTAATTGGAAGGATCGAAAGAAGAAGTTAAGCTGGTCCGGTCCACAAAGCTTTACATTATACTACTTTTTATTGGGATTAATACTTTTTTGCCCTTAGAGAAGTCATCAGCTCCTGAAATCACTTTATCGAACCTCCGTTAACTGAATAGACTTTCATTAGGCAAATTTCTTAGGAAAAAATTAAACTGACGTTACGAGCGAGGTCCACTGACCTCTTCAAGGAATTATTGACCTAGCTCAAGATGGATGTTACAGCTTAAACACCATGCAACGCGACAGATAAAGATACGAATACAGGACAGCAAGGTACTGTGAAAAGCTTTAAAAGCTGCACTTTCCAAGCTTTCTGTTGGTCCTGAACAAAAGATGGGAGTCGACAACATGTCAGTACAGTTTTCATCTCCACAAACCACTTTTTTGCGGGATTAAAGTGAAGCGAGGGTGCACGGGGCTCAAGTCTGGGCTATTTTGTCGGTTTTTAGTGATATATGCGAACTAATAGCCTTGCTGATAATGCACATCTGTTTATTCCTTCTTGGAATCCCATTTGTTTAATTAATTACACTACTAAAATCCCATAGAGTTCAGTCAGTTCAATACTCGCTCATTTTCTCTCCTATCAGCCGATTATTTCTAATCCAATCTAAATAAGTAATTAATAGCACTACGTACATACACAAGCTTGTCTAGTTTAGAAGCAATATTGGATTATCGATTCTTGTAATTGAATCAGATTTATTTATTTCATTATACCTTTTCAATCCCATACATGTCAGTATCACTCTCTTATCTCCCCTCCTATCACTAAGCTGATTATTTCTAATCCCATCTGGATTAGTAAGTAATAGCCCTATGTACATACACATTCTGCCAGTTTGGAAGTGATTGGATTCTAAAACTTCTTTAAAGTGGTCGAATAGAACTCGAACTCAGTTGTGACAGTCGTCGCGGTTTTTCAGTCATCCAATTTGTGTCCAAATTGCACAGGATGCCCTAATAACGCTTTAAACCTATAGACGAGGCACCATCTCCGCCATTGCCGAATACGAGAGGTTTGGGGTGAGGTGAGGTGAGGTCTGGGGGTCTGGGGCCCGTTTCTCGAAAGTCCTGAAAACTTTTCAGGCCCGAAAACCCATTTCAAAAACTGCGATAATCCTGGCCTTTTACTATGATTTTAGGTAACGAAAGGGTAGAGTTGCTGTAAGATTTCATGCCTGAAAACATCTTCGTTTTCGAGATAGGTAGGAAATTATAGTACCCGAAATTTCGGGAGTTTCGAGAAACGGGACCCTGTGGAGAGAATCTGATCACGTGTCTGCGTAGCAGCGGCAGGCAACGCGGGCATATGATTTACGTTGTCATCCGCCATCTTTCTTTGGGAACGTAATTGGCATTGTTTGTGCACTGTTGGCCTTCCTGAATACAGTTTTTCCAGTGTAAGCGCTTTCCTGTCTATTTTGAAAAAGGTTAAATACTTTCCTGCTATTGTGCGTGAACGTCTGTGGAGAAATGGTTTAAAAAGTGGGAAAAAAGTGGTAGAGATACCTTGTTTACGTGATGATAAATTTCCGAAGACAGCTGATCCCATTACGATAGAATGTGGAGCGAGCAAGCAACGGAACAGGAGTCTACTTCAGCTCCGATCTTGGAGAGTGCAATATTAGGAGGTGGAGAGGATCATGTTATAGTAAAATTGCTGACAACCAGCAGCGTCCCTGCTTCTAGTGGAAGCGAAGTTTTGGCAAAGCTTCTGACCGGCTCAGCAGCGCAAGGGACAGCTGTTGCTGTTGCTACTACCGGCGGATTAGTGCTTGGCAGTCTGCCGGTGCAGGGACTGCGGAAAATCGAGCCAAAGCCAGCAGAATCTGAAAACGAGAATGAAAAACTGTCTGAAGCTGACTGCGAGGCAAACGCCTCCGGAAGGTAGATTAAAATGTTAAATTTACCAGTCTGTTATAAAAACTTATCGTACACGTAACATCACTATATAGTATTGTAGTGCTGTCTTGTCACGGCAAGTTATACGTTTGCGCAAGTGATTTCACCAGGAAGTACTTTCTTCTAATTCTTAGAAGGAAAAGGAATGTTAGTATTTTAGTATTTTGTGGTGATGTTCATAGACACTCACGACAAAGCTTGATTTTTTCATGTTGCTATTCATTCCCTCTTCCTCACTGCCAAGTTAATTATGAGAAACGTCCAACCATGTTTTCTGTTTTGTCTGACCACAAAATAGGGATTTGTTTGGACGTATGTCTTTTCAAGAAAGAAAAATTATTTGCAGCCGTGTATGTGGAAGATGGTTGTGAAATTTGATATTTTCTGACCTGTCTAGATGTCAATGAACACTCAATGACTTGAAGGGAGCAGGGATGTATGGTGTTCCATCTCCGCCAAAAATCAACTTTGCAAAGCAACATTCAACTTTATCAAACAACTTTCAACTTCACTCTTCGACATTCAACTGTAACAAATACAACATTCAACTTCAGTTGATAACTTTCATATTCAACGCATGAAACATTCAACTTTATCATGCAACTTTCAACTTTACTTGTCAACAGTCGACTGCAGAGCATACAACATTGAACTTCACACTTTAAATTGTAAGAGTGACTACTCAGGAATGAGCGCAGCATTGAACATTTGAGTTCACAACTGAACATCGATCATGAGATTACAATTTATCAATCGGGTTGACGATCTGAAATTTGCATTCAACAACCCGGTCATTCTTTAGCAATATGGCGCTCAATTATATTGCAACCTTTGTGTGCGTTCGCTCCAATGTCGATCCTTGTATCCCGCAATCTTGAATGTTGAGTTCTCTGAAATCGAGACAAAATCCGCCAAAAATTATGGGATGTCGGTCGGGTGATATGACGTCAGCGCAAAGTATCTCGCCATTCATTTCCACGTGCTTTTGTTCTTCTATTCGCAATCTCATATTTTTGATCGACCAAGACTCATGGAAGCCAATAATAGGCAATTAAATAATTTGCGAGATACCTTTCTTCAGGTAGCAGATAGACTAACGTCGCTGCAGCATCAAAACACTCATGAAAGTAGGGCTGTGTGTAGTGTTAAACATCTCTTGCATGTTTTGTTGCTGTGGCTATATGGCCGGTAACCGGCCAAGGTGTTAAAAACACTAAATGGCCAGCAGTCCGAGATTTTTCTAAAAATTGTCGAATCAAAGAACCCTGACTAAACCAAACCATCGTATGTCGATTAGGAAAAGTCAAGTGATCCTGAAATGATTTTTAAATCTCAAGTCCAGCGCTTGCTTTATGCTGGGCTTATCGGACGAACCGTATTTTCGTGACACTTAAAATTTTTTTCAGGTCGACTAGCGGCCAAGACTTCAAAAACACTAAATGACCGGCAGTCCGATAAAAATTGTAGAAATGATGGATAAATCCTACAAAACCGGTTGCATAGATGGCTGATCTTTGACAGTTTAAATTGACTGAAATTCTTTGATCTTGTAATTTTTATCCGACTGCCGGTCATTTAGTGTTTTTAACATCTTGGCCGGCAGTCGAAGTGTCACGAAAATACGGTTCGTCCGATAAGCCCAGCATAAAGCAAGCGCTGGACTTGAGATTTAAAAATCATTTCAGGATCGCTTGACTTTTCCTAATCGACATACGATGGTTTGGTTTAGTCAGGGTTCTTTGATTCGACAATTTTTAGAAAAATCTCGGACTGCCGGCCATTTAGTGTTTTTAACACTTTGGCCGGTTACCGGCCATATAGCCACAGCAACAAAACATGCGAGAGATGTTTAACACTACACAAAGCCCTACTTTCATGAGTGTTTTGATGCTGCAGCGACGTTAGTCTATCTGCTACCTGAAGAAAGGTATCTCGCAAATTATTTAATTGCCTATTATTGGCTTCCATGAGTCTTGGTCGATCAAAAATATGAGATTGCGAATAGAAGAACAAAAGCACGTGGAAATGAATGGCGAGATACTTTGCGCTGACATCATATCACCCGACCGACATCCCATAATTTTTGGCGGATTTTGTCTCGATTTCAGAGAACTCAACATTCAAGATTGCGGGATACAAGGATCGACATTGGAGCGAATGCACACAAAGGTTGCAATATAATTGAGCGCCATATTGCTAAAGAACGACCGGGTTGTTGAACGCAAATTTCAGATCGTCAACCCGATTGATAAATTGTAATCTCATGATCGATGTTCAGTTGTGAACTCAAATGTTCAATGCTGCGCTCATTCCTGAGTAGTCACTCTTACAATTTAAAGTGTGAAGTTCAATGTTGTATGCTCTGCAGTCGACTGTTGACAAGTAAAGTTGAAAGTTGCATGATAAAGTTGAATGTTTCATGCGTTGAATATGAAAGTTATCAACTGAAGTTGAATGTTGTATTTGTTACAGTTGAATGTCGAAGAGTGAAGTTGAAAGTTGTTTGATAAAGTTGAATGTTGCTTTGCAAAGTTGATTTTTGGCGGGGATGGAACACCATAGGGATGGTGCAGTGGTGAGAGCACTCGCCTCCCCCCAATGTGGTCCGGGGTTGTTCCCGGGCTTGACGTCATATGTGGGTTGAGTTTGTTGTTGGTTCTCTTCTCTGCTCCGAGAGGTTTTTCTCTGGGTACTCCAGTTATCCCCTCTCCTCAAAAACCAAAAAAAAAAACACTGCTAAATTGCATGGTCCAGAATGCTCGAACATTTAATACATGAGCCCCTGGCTCGGGAGATTGGGCAACCACTCCTCACACTATTGAGCTTTAAGTAAATTACATTTATTACATTTACAAAAAAATTACAAGAGAATGAAGCAGGTTCACCTTTACAGTGACAAAGTTTGGCTAATCCTGCAGTCTGTTACTAATCCTGGTGAGTTTGATACCAAAATAGGTGGCTGTAGGTATGGAATGCATAATATTAAGATAATATAGTTTATAAACAATCAAATATTTTTGCTCACACACAGTTGGTCTAAATGCATCACTTGACTGAATATGCTCCAGCTAAAACTGTGGTGATGTGAAAAATATTTGATGAATGATAGCCTCCATTTGGCTTGAAAAATATGCTTTTCGGAACAGATGATGTCTGTGGACAAATATCTGAGAATATTTTTGCACCATATACAACCGTATACCCTCATGAAAGAAAACTTGGTTTTTGTAATAACGTTTGTGTGGAATGTTTTAGATTCTTAGGTATAAATGCCACAAGAAGAGGTGTCAAGACATGTCCATCATGCTCAAAGAAGATTGGTTATCGTTCAAAGCAATGTAAATATTGTTCTTCTGACAAACAAAAAAGACGATCAAGAAAACAAAGTAAAGATTCCAGAAAAGAAGGTGACCCTGATATGGATGTAGAAATAGGTGTGATCATTGATAATGAAACAGTGATGTCCACAGCCAGGTCTGTGGAAGTTCCTCCAACTGGTGAAGGTATTACTAAGAAAACAGTAGGAGATAATGAACCTGTTACGATTGAAAGTTATGAGCAGACCCCCGAGGCAAATATTAATGCCGTGGAGGGTTTGGAAGCAGAAGTGAGTCCACAGAATAGCAGTGACCTTACAGGAGGAAAACGGCATTACCACACCAGTCTGCAAGACTTGATTCACACACTTCTTGTGCAGAATCAAAATAACAGTGTCTATGTAGTACCAGAGACTGAGGTGCAAGGGAACAAAGTGGGTGCAGAGGACCCAGATTCTAATCAACAAGAAGAACAGGTTGGAGGTGTCGAGGAGACAGGACAGGGACAAGACAGTTCTGTTGTACCGGCTGGTACGGTGGGAAGTCCGGAGAATGTTTATGATGCTAATTCAGTCGCATTGTTCTTGGGGCACCTGGCACAACAGAATGGCAAGAAGTTAAGAACAGCATTAGACCCTGTGAGTAGCAATGCTCAACCCAACCCGAGTGCATCTAGTGTCATACGATTTAAAACCAAGCATGAGGTAGTTGAAGATGATATGTCGAGTCTTGTGAAGTATAGAAGAATAAGACCTAAATCTGTTGATGAGGGCACAGCTGTTATGGAAATTCCATCCAGAGCAGAATCTACTGTAGAGGGAGAAGTAGCAGAAAGTGCAGTTCAAACAAAGCCCACAGAATCGCAGCTGAGGTATGTACACTGTAACTGTAAAAATCGATTTATGTTTAGTAAATGTGATGTTGTCATACCCCTTAATAATAAAAAAGTAATAATAATAATAATAATAATTCAGTGATTCTTTGAAAGTTTGGTTTCGTTGTTCTGGAATTAAAATTATTGTCAAACTTTTAATTTTAAATGAGCACTTTCACAGGAGCATTAAATAAACAGGAGAGAGAGCTGTTTGATCAACAGTACTTTAGGTTCAATGTGTGGACTACTGTCTTGCTGAGCAAATGCAAATGTAAAAATAGTGCCTACAATAAACTGTTAGTTGTTTTCTACTGTCTTGAAATACTACTGAAGTATATCTCCTGAATGGATTGAAATTCCGTCTGTGTAGGCACCATGTTACTTTAACTGATGATCAGTGAAAATAGAATGAACAAAACTTGATCTTGCCAAATACCAGTACGATACCTTTTATGGTACAAATTGACCATTGCTGGCTACAAAACGTTTCTGATCAGATGTTTTGAGATGACTTTCTTTTGGTTTTCAGAATGCTTCCTGGAAATGCAACAAGGCGTGGTGTAATGCCTTGTCAAAAGTGTCAGTGCCTCATTGGTTGTCGTTCCAAGGTGTGCAAGCACTGTAAATTTCTGTTGAATGAGGCCAATCCTCCTTTTAGGCGGGGCAGGAAACACCTGCTACAAGCTGTCCAGCTTCAAATCCCATTCAACTCAGTAGCAACAGTATTCTCTGTGCGGAGAAGCAAAGTGGGTCCAGATCATAGATGTCTTGTTTGGTGTGAACGCTCTGACTCTGAGAACAGTATGGGAGGCATGTACTCGTGCGACTACCCTCCTTGTGTGACTGCCAAGGAACTGGGTGACAAGTCAGTGACATTCTTGTGTGAACATGCTAAGATCTGTTGCTCTCAGACATTGACATCACATTCAAGAGTGCTAGAACTTAATGAGGAAAAACTGTCAAGTGAATGTCTTACGGAAGAAGTATCTGAATCCTTAAGAGAACTAAACAAACAGTGCAGTAACAAAGGTGTGTCTATGGTGCAAAGTGTGTCTGACAAAACGTTTGTTGTTGCGGATCAGTTTCAGACAGACCAAGGTAGCAGCTTAGCAACTGACCTGATAGGCTTTGTTCATGTGCGGTTTGAAAGAGCCAAAGTGAATGGCCTCTGGCAAACCCAAGTGTTTTGCTCTGGGAGGCCATGCATGGCTTGGAATCCTGTGTTCAGCTGTGTCAGTCAGAAACGGAGCTCATTACCAACAGTGCTTCGTTCTGTAAATTGCATCCACTACTCTGCATGTCTATGGGCAATAACATCAGATGAAAAACTTGAGCATGACTTTAAGGTGTATGTTGATGGTGCCAGAGCTAGAGCTAACAGCAGTGAAACTAGCTAAAGTGGTTAGGGGTACTTTTACATGTAGTTACAGTGTGACCTGGCAATGAAGTAGTGGATTTGATTTTTAAAAGTAGCCACACAATTTGTATCATTTGTAGCATTGGTAGAGGAGACCAGTTGTGGAATTGGGATGTCATTTCTCTGCTCACATTGGCAAACATGCTTTATATGCACATATCAGTTCAGTGGTAAGGATTGTGAGGTTACTGTGACAAACGATAGCCTTATACCAATAGAAGAACTCACAAGGCTGTTTTGACAAATCAAACCTGAATGTACATTTGACATGTACAGTATGTGTTCTAGAACAATGACACAGTAATGTTTCATTCAAACTTTGGGTTCAGTACGCTTTCTTGAGGCCATTTCAATGGGCGATGTTCAGTTAAACTTCAAATGAAATTAATGCAATGTTTCATAGCCACTTTAACCACAAATCATTGCTTTGTCACAAGGTCACAGTCAGTTGTAACTGATGGGTTTTTAAGGTTTTATGGTTGTCATTTTTCAAAAGATTTGAGGTTACAGCAAAATTTTCTGTTATAAGAATTAGTGTAATGGGTTTGTTGAGGCAATCCTCCGGGAAAATTACATTTTGCTTTGAATTAGAGTACACAGTACACAGTCTTGCAGATTAACTGCTACTCTGTTGTGTTGAGTGAGGGTAGAATTTGTTCTTGTTCTTAGGGGAGGGGGGTAGACATTTCTGTATGCTTTTAAAGACGTATTTTCTTGGATGTCCCAATATCTTACCATGCTTGACAGGTGACGTTTTTTTTTCAATTCCATTTTCATTGTTTATGGTTTTGTTCATGCAAGTGTTTCCAAGGTGTGCCACAAATGTTAAAGGTTTCAAAATCAATATTAATAATAAATTAAAATATTCAATAAATTATTATTGAATGTCTCTTAGGAATATTCTGTTGTAAATAGTTTTTGATTGTTTAAGTTGTTGGGACTTCAAGGGAATACCACTCAGAACTATGACTGTTTCATTGATAAATTATTGCACAATGAGCTTTTAAATTTTAATGTAATACACATGCATCCTGGGAAATTATGTTATTGTAGCCAAACGTATTGATATAATACTGATAAAATAAAATAAAAACAGATTTAAGCAATAATTATCATAGCTAAGAAAGTACCAGTACCCATGGTATCAAGAAAGAAAAGTTCCAAGGATCCAGAAACCTGACTGGCACTGCACTTTCCCCTACAGTAGTCCTTGATTGATTGTACAAGTCGTAGGAATACGCAAATCTTTGCACATTTTGCCTCATTAGCATATATTACGCAACAAACTACAAACAAAACAACATAAACTAACAGCCCGAGTCACTTTTGAGCAACAGCATAAACATTTGTCCGATATGTGGAATACTAGTGGAGAAATTAGCTTTCACAAACTGTGAAATTTTTAAAGAATTGTATTGTCGGGTGGTAACTCTTGCCACCTAGTGATCCATTCTTTTTAAAATCTTGACATTTTTATGGTCTGTTTTTCAAAAACCATTCAAGCTCTCATGCTCAAATTTCCGGTGATTACTAAGTTTCGTTAAAGCTTTCAATTTTTTTGTGGTCTATGCTAATGAAGTGAAACATGTAAACAAAGATCCTCCTATAAAATTATTGGAAATGATCATGATGACTGATTCTAGAATAGAATTCTCCTGACTGGTACAAGCGAAAATATCAAGAGCATGGTGAGGAGATTTTGTACACATTGAGATGCAACTTCTGAGGTCAAAATGCTTTTGTCTTTAGACCTTGGAAACCCTGGGGCAATCAGTTAAAAATGATGACAGTGGTGACGAGGATGAGTATGGTGATGATGATGTTGTTCTCGTTGTTGTTGCTGTTGTGGTATTAAATCACAAAGTTGTTGAGAAGTGTGGTTTTGTCCACGTGATTATATCACATAAAAATATTCAATAATTAAAAATTCAAAAGTAGTGGTTACTATCAGCTGTCAATGTGAACTCCCAAAAGATATCTGTACCCTGCCTCCCACAGTGGGTTTTTTGGTTTACATCTCCGATCCACCCCTCCAGAAATTACAACTAGGCTCTGCCCTTTTCTTTTAAAACTTTTGTTCCCCCCCCCTCCTTGCCACTGACCTTCTGTGGGGGAGGTATAGGTATGGATATTGCAGGAACTGCACAACATATATTAATGTCCACAGATAATGAAAGTATGAATATACCACAATATTTGTGTACACAGTTACCACATTGGTTCTTTAAAAATATAGTGAAACCTTAATGCGTGCCCACTCTCAAGATATGTCTTGTTGGAGTATAAAGGTTGTTAGCTGGGTGGCCAGTGGCCATACTGGTTTATTAAAACGGGGGAAAAATTGGGCGTACAAATAGAGTTCAATTCCCAGAAGACTGGTTTACTCCTCCAACGTGGCCACCGTTGTTTGTTTTGATCCTCCAACATGGCTGCCGTCTTGAAGTGTAGACCCTGCCTCTTGAATACCCAGGCAATATCAACAATAGGCCCGTGGGGGGGTGTGGGTGTGGCCGCATCCCGGTCCACCTCCCGGGTCCACCCATTATGGGCCGATAGCTCAAATGAGAATTTAAAAACCAAACTAGCTTGAGCGGTCCAACCCACCCCCCATTCAAAATCCTGGCTACTGGCCTGAAAAAGGTGGGTTATGGCACAGGGCTCCATTGTGAGAAGTGCCATGCCCGCTCTAAAGGGATTAAAAGGTTTCTTTCTGTAGCTGCGCATATTGCGTCCTTAACTGTGATGATAAGCACACGGTAGTCCGAGTGGTTGGCTTTTCGGTGACACCACGGGCATGGTATGGCCACGCCTAACGCCTAAATGCGTGTTGCGGAAAATATTTATAGGATAGTGAAGACAATGGCCTCCATTTAGCTTTCAAAATATGCTCGGATATCTTTCCTTGGATATTAGCAGTTTCTCGAAGCCCACCGCGGAACATGCGAGCATATTTTCACGCCAAATGGAGAATATGTTTTTGTATTCCGAATAAACCGGACCGCCGACTGGTTGGCTCAGTTGGTAGAGTGCCGGACTACCGTGCGGGAAGCCCGGCCGGACCAACACCTGGCTGTGACCACCCCTAGTGTCCAAACTACAACTCTCAGAACAAGTGGTCAGCTTGGTTTAATCTTCTAAATGGACTACTGATCGATGAGACCACATACGAATAATGACCAACAAATAATGACAGTCAAATTGAAGGCGTCCAAGTGCTGAAATAGTAGAAATTGTAACCCGTTAATTTTGCTATTGTTGTTACAATTACTGGACTATTACTCTGTTATTACAAACAAGAATGGGTCCCATGAGAACATTTCCGTCAAGTATTCCTTCTCCGGGATTCCCAAAAGAGCACCCTCTAATAACATGTCCGACGACCACATAGTAGAGAGAAAAAATCAGACGTTTTAGTAACCATCTGTTAATTTATTTGCTGTATGTTTTTATAAGCAACATTTATACAGGCAGGTCCAATTCAGCTACGGCTGGTTTAAATGGAGGCCCGTATACTAAATAATTTGCTTAGAAATACTTAATTTATATATAACTAAATAAATAGGTAACTAAATGAATGAATGACCAGATGAAAAATAACTTAGAAATGAATAGATAAGTATATAAATCAACTATATAAATCATAAGTTCAACCCCAGCTACTAGATTTGGTGGTGCAAAAATTCAGTTTAAGACCCTTCTTAAATTTCGAGAGGGAATTTTCTAACCTAAGCTTGTAGGGTTAACGGTTCCATGTTTTAGCCCCGTTGTAGCGAAAAGAACTTTGTTATTTAGTGGTCTTTGCTGGAGGCAGACGGAGAAGGGCCTTGTTCCGTGTGTTGCATGCGTGAACGTCACGCGAATAGTGAAAATCGTGCAACAGGTAGGCGGGCGCAAGGCCATTGGGGCACTTGAATATCTGAGGGCATATTTGATACTTCCGTCGTGATTCTAATGATGGCCAACTAAGAGTACGATTTATTTCATAAAAGATAATAAAATAACCATATGAAATACGTTACATAAAAATTGCGCTTGTAGTTAACATATTGTAAATGTAAGATCCAGATATGTTTTCGTTCACAAGGAAAGCTTGGGCGCTCACCATTTTCATGATCCGGATGGAACGTTACTCGCAAAATGGATGAAACAGAAAATGTAATAGTATCAGTTGATTAAGCCGATGGCCCATTATTTCTGAAACGTTCCAAATGCATGGAGTATGTACCATTTGATTTTCCAACCAGAATTTAAGGATATTCCGTGTAAATGGTAAGTACCCATTATTACATCACCCTAAAATACAACTACATGGTTACACTATATTTTTAATGTCATTTCTGCAACAATGGCATTCCCGCTACTGAATAAATAACACATTTCACACACACTCCTACACTCCTTGTTGAATGAATCAACTACTATGTTCATCGTGGGAAAAATAACCAATCAGTTCTGGCCATAAACTGTGATACTATGGATACGCTACTCCTGCCATTGTTCTAAAAGGGTACCGTAGAAATATTTTTCACCACAATACATCAAAAATTTTCGCTCGCACGCGTTTTTTTTTTGGTCTAAACGCATCACGTGACTGAATATTCCCCAATTAAAAGTGTGGACTATCCGGTGATATTCCCCAAATGCGCATGCGCGTTGCGAAAAACATTTAAAGAATAAACACAATAGTCTCCATTTGGCTTTAAAAATATCCTCGCATATTTGTCCTTGGACATTTATTTATCAGTTCCTCGGAGCTCACAGTTTTCCTCGAGCTTCGCTTTCGGAAAACTGTTCGCTTCTCGGAACAGATAATGTCCGCGGAGAAATATCCGAACATATTTTCGTGCCACATGGAGACTGCTGTTTATATTGCCAATGTTCGGAGTTCACATACCCTTAATTGAAACTACGAGTCCAGGAAGTCGACACTCTTGGCAACAAGTTTCGGCGTCTGCTTAAGAGAAGAATCTACTTATGCGATATCTGTAAGAAGTTGGAGGAGAACTAGGCTCCTAAGTCTGTTGATTTAGGGACGGCTGTCAGTGTGAAGTTTCTCGGCGCCTTTCTTTACCTCTACAATATAAAAATATTACATTCCCCTACCGCGAATCACGTTCTTCGTGGATATCAAGTCTACGGGGAGTTTAATCCTTGGTACAGGAGAAGGAAGTTGGGCAGGGGCGGAGGAAACGGGGATGGGACATAAACCTTCCACTATCTCACATGACTAAACTATCCAGAACTGCAGTATAGAACAGGTGTCTGCTTACTGATTCTGATTCGGGGCCAAATCGAACACTTAGCACCAATAGCGTTGCTTGAGTTTCGATTTCTTTATACTCGGGCACATCTACTTCCTAACCATTCAATCCTACTCTTAAAACTATAACTGTGATTACAATTTTGTTGGCTATACGTCAGTTTTCTCCAGTATTCACACTGGAGGTTAACATTCGCTCTCTTCTCCTTCTTCGGCTGTAACGACCAACTGCGACGAAGCAAACTGCCCTTTATGGATGCAATCTGATGAGACAGAACATTCCTGTCGGAAGGAGAGAGGTTTTGAAAGGTTTATTAAAATAAAATGAATAACAATATTACAATTTAGACTGACCTGCAGGTAGCATAGCCAATCGTGGCAGGCCAGTCTATTGAAAACAGAAGCAATTATATATTACGGTACAGGATTACAAGGAAGGATGAAAAATTACGTTAAATGACATACATCGACTTGCACATATTCAGTCTACGGGCGAAAGACTGAATCGAGTATCACCAGTGGGAACCAGTATTGTGGAAGTCACAGGTTTGAATCTTAAAGACTGCCTTCTTTCCGCAACCGGCACAGGGGCATTTTGTTTGCGCATGTTCCGTAATTTTTTTGATGACGGAAACCGCTGGTATGCGCCTGTACTGCACATGCGTTTGCCCGGTTTCCGCCTTTTTTCGACCAAAGTGGAGAAGAAAAAAAATGGCTGCGAAAGAGTTTGCAATCATTTAGTTCATTTCACAGCTGAGAGTCTTCTACGCTTCTTGACAGGTTTATGGAAGGCACTACGACTACACCGGGACACAACAACTCATTATGTTTTTCAGAGCTAAATCATATCTTCAAAATTGTGTTTTACCATCTTAAACATCACCTCAAGTCAGGTGAAAAAACCACACTTGTACATTGCTTTTCAAACTACTTACTGTGCAAATCCAAAAACCGTGAACACTTTGATTCGATTTTGACATTTCAATTGTGCAGCAACCAGTCAGAAGC
>OX419342.1:22197576-22260076 GCA_948470475.1 Galaxea fascicularis | reverse complement strand
GATTGTGGGGGGGGGGGGGGGGAGCGGGGGCAAGGAAAAAATGCAAGATCAAAACCATGCCTGTTTTGTTCTTTTACCATTGGGTTCTTACCAAAAATAAGGAGACTTTTCCAGGAAATGGAAACACGAAAGGATACAATATTACTGATTGGTTTACTCACTTGGGGCAGAACAGTCAGCACAGTATGAATTTCCTTCAATCTTTCGTATTCTTTCTGCAGCATTTAGGACAATTATTTTCTTTGCAGTGGCTGTGGAGCTGGATCTATCTGCTTCCGATCTAGCAAGTGACTGAAACATGCATACAAAGGCATAGAATTTATAATTACCGTCTGGTAAACATGGCTTTCGGCAACTATAATTAAAAAAAAGTACCATACACAGTGACACTTACTGAACGATTGCCTCATCCACACATCTCCCATTTAGGGTATTTTAGTTTGGACCTCCCATCCCCTACCCCCTGGAAATTATGATTTAGCTTCATAATAGGCATTATGCAGCATGAGGCCAGGTGTTCCAAATCACCACCAAGGCCTGTTTGTGATAATCTCTTTCTCATCCTCTGGACATGCATACTGGTCCCACCTGGGTATTCTTTATAGTTGTGCTGCTTTGGGGTTTAGTTCAGGTTTAAATTTAAAACTTTGAAATCAAGAAACAAGGCGTGGTAGTGAAATTAGGTAATTTGCCGTAAATACACAATTGAATTTTGGGGACCACCTCTGTTGCCCATGATTTCCAACATCATTCATGAGGTTGATATCGATGGATATTTTCCGGAAACACAAAACATACAAGTTCTAACCTGGAGTTTTGCTTTAGAATTTTTCAAAGCATCAGCTGTTGCCTTCTGGAAAACAGAATAAAAAAGATAATGAGACCTTCAAATCATCTTTTCCTAAACTTATCAGTTTTAATTTAAGATTGGTTGAACTGGGCCATGACAAAAAGGAACACATTTTGTTTTATTCCAAGCAATTACATTATTTGCTCAAGATAAACCACATCCAAAAAGATAGCTAGAGACAACAAATAGTGTGATCAAGATTTTTGTTAAAGACAACACACCATCTAATGGAATCACATCATACACAACAGTCATGATTCTTCAATAAAAATTCAAACAGAAAGAGTTAACTACCACCCTCCTGGCCTGTGGAATGGATGGTTTAAAGCCCCTGCAGGTAGCTTGAGTTCACACAATCATTCAAGTTAAAATCAATGTTATTGGTAGCAGTTTATTATTGAAATAAGTATTTGCAGGGGTAGTGAGTGGTGAATTCAAGATTTACAGACTAACAACATTTTTTCAGTTGGGTTGTAAAACAAAATGAGGCTGTGAGGAAGCTTTCAAGGCCAGTGATATTTGAACAAAATTCGGCAGTATTTTGTATGATATACCTGGATTGCAGTGATCCATTCTTGTACTTCTTGATCAGTTACTGCTTGAAAAATTCTTTCACTGTTTGGAGATATAAGCTGCAAACACAACAGATGACAATAAACAGATATCAAAAGGGACTGTAGAGAGACATGCCTTTATAAAGCCTGGTTCACACTTGCGACATAAGGACATAACAGGAAGGTCACGCAAATGAAAAAAGTACCTCATGTTGATGTTTTATGTCTCTAGTGTGAACAACACATCATAACGACATAGTAGGAACATAATAACATGAACATATCAACATAAGGATAAAACTGATCTTTTCTTTATGTCATTATGACTATGTCGTTATGTTGTTATGTCGCAAGTGTGAACCAGGCCTTAGACTATATGATTAATTACCTTTAGTTACAATATGCCTTGATTTAGTATTTTCTTGCCTCTCCAACTCCAATTAATCCTTTAAACCCTAAGAGTGATCAGTACCAAACTTCTCCTTGAAATGTTGATGCTGTATAAAACCAACTGGTCATGAGAATTAAGAAAAGGATCACACTTGTAAGATGAATGTGCTTGATGTTTTAACAATTTCTCTCTACTGCTTCTATAGGAAATTTGTAAAGGCAACAAATGAGAATATAAATTTTGATCCTATGGTTTAAAGGTTTAACACCTTGAGATTCAAATAGGATGATGGTGGAGGTGTCATTTGACTATTGTCAAATAGTCACTACAAACTGGAGGATACTCTTGAATGCCTCCTGAGAAAATGTATTTGTCTTTGGGAGCTGGTCTGACCAAGTACAATACCTGAAAACAGTAATTCCTGTCTGCATCTGATGCATCACACAGCTTCACTGTACAGAGCAGTAAATTCTCCATCACTGATGGGGTGATCTGTTCTTGGCCTTGAGCCAGCAATCTACCATCTTTTTTATCCACAATGAAGTACTAAGGAAAGAACAAAGATGATGAATCAATGAAAATGTAGAAGATTGTTTACAAGTTTAAGAACAAGTTAGGAACCTTGCCTGCTACTGTAACAAATAACAAATAATAAAAATTATCATTGATAATGATAATAATCTAATCACTGAAGATGTGGGAGCCAATGTTCCAACTATCAATGTCAATCATGTAGTCCTTTCCAAGGCAGTAAAGGAACTGTCCAGAAAATAACATGGATAACCATTATTTGTTGGGCTATAAGTCAAGCTTACCAGAAGTGGCCATCTTGACTTTGGAAATCCCTTTTGTTTTATGCGTAAATAACCTCTTTTACAGTGTCCCCATCCTTTTGAAGTTGTAACTGTACCACCTTGGTCTGTTAACACTCTGAAATATAAAAAGAAGATGTGTGAATTCTAGCTCAGCCAACATTTCTACCAACAACTTTTATTTTCTTTGTGTAATAATTTTATTGATAAGTACAAGAATCTAGGGTTTACTACATCCCCCTTCCCATAGAACAACCAACAGATGCTCTGGGGGGGGATAGCAATACCCCAAATTGTACCACTACCACTGGGGAGAGAAATGAAGGTCAAAACAAGAAAAACCTTCTGAAAAAAATTATATGGATCATTTGAAATGCACCAAATAGTTTTAAAGTAATCAACTGTTCATATTTACTCAATAGGTCTTGGGCTGTCTTCAGCTTCTGACTCAGTGTTTCTGTTTAAGAGAGGAGCTACTTCAGTGCTTGGACTGAGAAGATCATCCGGAACAACTTTAATTACTTTTTCTTGAGGTGTGTCTGGGAATAGGAAAACAAAGATAATAAGAACCAAAAAGAATCTGGCAGGAAGAACCTGTCTAAGTATCAAGACATATCTTATTAACCAAGTGCGAGGGTCATACTGAGAGAATATCAGCTTGAGGTTTTGACAGTATGGACCAAGCACAGCGAGATATGTACAAAAAATTTCAGAGGGCTGATATTCTCCAAGGCTAGCTGTGTTCTAAGAAAAGTAGTTGGGTGCCAAAACCTCTAAACCCTTGAAATCCAGGGCACGCAGCATATGAGTTTGCTGCAAAAACTAATATTTCCTGGTCATCCAAAGGCAAAAGTAAGTTGCCAGGGGCAACTGGGTGCCACTTAAGAGCACATCCCTATTCTCCCAGTACAGTCCTGAGTATGCTTGGTCAATATTGGGCCCCTGACTGCCTGTCAGTGAGTGGTGTAATAAATACATGTATTAATTAACCAATGTGTATTCTCTATACTGTTCTCCACACATTTTCTATGGTAATGATGAGGAGAATTTGTTCGACAATCAAGACCTTTAATCGATACTTTTTGATCAATTCCCTTTTCTTTTCGTTTTTCTTTTCTTTTTCTCACAACCTTTATCTTTGATTGAGCAGTGAATGCTATAGGGAAAAACTGAACATTGGTCACTGTTAGGGGTTAAAGGGTTAACATGGGAAAACAGTGCCTCTCTCTACCTTCGAGCTTAAATGGGTAGCTACAAACTGTTAGAGAAACCTCCCCATGTAAGTGCTTTTCAATCAAGGATGCAAGAATATTAGGATATTCCAAACAACTGAAAAATCCAACTTCTAACTTTCAGCCATACTAACATACATTGGTATCTCTTTATGTACTTCCCCCTCCCACAGCCCCCCTGTTCACACCCAGTATGCAAGACACTGCACTATCATACCTTCATGAGTAGCTGAGGAGCCTTCCTTTTTCTTTGCTGGGGATGACGGTAAGCTGTTTGGTGGATCAGAATGAGGTTTTCCCCGTGAAGATGATGTCTCATCTTTTCGGCTGACCTGTGGAGACCGTCCTGGCTTGTCAATCACCTCCCATTCTGCATCCTGTGAATTTTTTTATTTTCAAGTTAGTTCCAGCGCACACTTGATGTCAAGCAGTTTGTAGATTAGACAGCGGTCTAACAGCAATGCTATAATTCTATCTTAAATGAGCTGAATCAAATGAATGAATCAAATGGCCTGAAGAGGAGTGGAAAATTCCTAGTCTTGTTCTGTTGAAACAGTAAGACAATAACTAGCAATTTTTTTGTCTGGACCAACAAAGGGAAACTTTATGAAGTAAAAAGAAAGGGGCAAAATGAAGTGAAAACAAGATTCATTGTCAGTGACAGCTTGGTTAATGATCCGAATTGAAAGGAATGGAGCATTTTTAGATTAGAAAGACTTGATGGAGGCAGGATGGCCAAGTGGTTTAGGGCACTGCATTTCAATGCAGTGACCCGAGTTCAAAACCCACTCTGGCCACTAGCTGGTGTTGTTCTGGGTAAGTGCCTGCAATGCAGGACAAAAGTCTTGGGACAATTGCTGCTTTACCCCCTCTCCCCCATTACAATGCTGATTGTTAAGTGGTTTGGAAAAAGCAGATGCATCCATCGACGGTTGGAATATTTCAACATTGTCTGAGGGGAGGGGGGTTCTAAAGGATGCATTAAAAGAACAACGTTGGTTTCTGTTATAAGGGTAGAAGTGTAAGTAGTGAAATTTTCTAGTTTTCACTCAAGTTTGTCAAGTGTTCCAAAGTGTTATGACCTGCATTGTGGTTCAACTCCGTGGTCATCCTTGTAAATAGCTTAACTGGTTTGCCTCTGACCAGCTGGCATTCCTATCATGTTATGTTTATTTGAATCATTTGTTTCTTGGGATTTAAGAGGAGTGCCTGTGAGCTAGCTTGGATAGCGAAGTGCACTTTTACTATAAACACAGTATTTATTTAAATATTTATTTTATTTGGCCACACCCCATACTCCACAGGAGCCAGTGAAGGAAATAAACAAAGAGAGAAAATGAAAGTAGATAAATACCTGATGCTGAACATTGTCCTTACCAGTTCTTTTTGATGCTGAATAGTAAACATAAAAAGTTAACAAATGTCTAATGTAATGTTAAGTATGCTGTGTTGAACTGACATTTAACTGAATGTAGCATTTCACATGCTTCATCACCTGTGCCACCTTGGAACAGATCTCCTATCTTGTTGAAAAACCTGCCTGCTTGTGCATTAACAGCCAGGGTTGCTGACCTGGAAGGAGATCATGAAACGCTCAGTTAAAGTTTCCTTGTATCTCCGGTGGTAATTTATTGAATGCATTATTTTCTTCTAAAATGCAATTACCCTAAAACAGTGGTCTGAGGTTCTGCAAATGACTGTGCATCTTTCTGATACTGAGTAAGAATGTCGGCTTCACTCTTGGCTTGGACATCCTCATCCTCTTGAAGATTTTCCTGTCAAGGATCAGAAGTTGTGCCTGAGTAATTGGACAGTATGTGCCATCATGATGCACTCTGCAACAGGACAGTTGCCCTTTAATACTTTCTTTACTACGCATCTCAGGGTAAAAGAAATAATTTGAGAAAGAATTCTTTCTCGAATTTTGTTATAGCTACGATTAATCGGTAACAGGATTTCACATCGTCCAATTCAGTCTGTAATCATACTCGTGATGAAACAAATAAAAATTAGAATATGCTGTCGTCCGATTTTGTTAACCACTCATATGATTACAGACCGAATTGGGCTCCAATCAATCCTCTTACCATTATCAATTGTACAGTGTAATCAATACATGACAATCACTCTTTTCAGCTTGCTGACTGTTATATACTGCAGGACCTAAAGATGCTCTTGACTAAAAATGTTCATCAGTTCATATCTTTGAACAATCTACTCTGAGAAAAATGTCACAGGGGGCTGTTTGAAGGAGTTCAAATACTAAAA
This sequence comes from Galaxea fascicularis, assembly GCA_948470475.1. NCBI lineage: Eukaryota > Metazoa > Cnidaria > Anthozoa > Scleractinia > Euphylliidae > Galaxea > Galaxea fascicularis. The sequence goes on along the minus strand of OX419342.1, from coordinate 22,253,969 downwards.
TACAGCTTGTAAGGTTACAAATCGTCATGACAAAATAATTTAAAAGGAAATCAAGAGCTACTGATAATGTACTCACTTCTAGTTTGGCATGTGTATTTTGTAATTCTTGAAAAAGTTTATTCATATATGGCTCCACATCCTTCAAAGTCTGCAAAGAAAGTTCATAAATAGCTGAACTTGCTAAATGCATCAGAATGTAACTAAAGTATAACAGATTTAAATAAGAAGGCTAGTGCTGTGTACTTTGAAAGAAAATTACCTGGTAGGCAAAATTAAAGAAGGAAAACTGGGCCAGCATGTGCTCCAAGACTTTTTGAAGAATTATAACCTACAATGTAAACAAACAAAAATGGTAACAAGGACAAATTCTTGCATAGAAAGCAAAATGTGATGAGAGGAATCTCCTTAGCAATAATTGTCAGCACATTTGACAGCAAAGCAGGTTTTCTGTCAACCAAGTCAGCTGAATGGTTGGCACAACATTGAAAACTTTTTGAAGTACCTTGAGCTCATTGTAATAATTTATCAGGTACAACAGTTTGGTTTGAATTTGTGTTGAATCCTACTTTGCATGACCCAATATTCATTATAATAAGGTGTGGTTCAAGAAAATATCCATGAATGGCAGCCACCCTTCCAAAAATCCCCTCTTCGAATTTCCATCGATCTTTCTTGGGGGAAGTAGGGATATTTTCTGAGTACCGTCCCACTATTCATTAATGATAATAATAATAATGAAAATAATAATTAATAATTATAATAATCAATTACCTAACATTTTGATTCTCTTAGAAAACAAGGAAGAACTTTAATTTACTTAATGCCACTTTGTCTGATGCAACACTCAAACTAGCCATTAATTTTACCTTTTTCAAAGTATGTATGTCCCTTAGCGCTGACACATACTTGAGTAGAATTCTTTGGTAATTATGCCTGGCATGTAACATGCCATGGGCGTACCTATCGAGTACCGTTGGCTGGAAAGGAACATATGGGTAACATCAATGTGAAGTTCAATAAGTATAGGTAATCACATGATTCCGAGTGCAATTTGGAATAAATGAGCATGAGTAAATTTTTGCAAAGACCAACAAAATTGCATGAGCCTGTAGGGCGAGTGCAATTTGTGGTCTTTGAAAAAATTTATGAGCGCTTATTTATTCCAAATTGCACGAGAAAAATCATGTGATTACTTATTAATAATACACTTGAAAAAATAGACTACTTAATATAATACAATAATAATACACTTTATTTAAAGAGGGTGGCACGGAATAGTTGAAGCAACTAATAAACTTGTGGCCCTCTACAAGGTCAGCACTAGGGGTGGTCACAGCCAGGGTTCGTTACATCCTTAGTGGTTCTTTAATGTCCCACAGAATTAATTGTGAAGAGTTGTGAGACGGGACCTCCGGCTTATCGTCCTTATCCGAGAAGACTAGAAAGTCTAACCATTTGTAGATGTCATTGCAAAGGAAGCACTTTCTCCTCAGTTATTTAAAGACCCTGAGTGTTGGTCCGGCCGGGGCTTTGAACCCATGACCTCCCGCACGGTAGTCCGGCACTCTACCAACTGAGCCAACCGGTCGGCGGTCAAGCCCATACATTGACTACTGAGGTACGTAGGAGGCATTGCCATCGATCTTCCGAAACTTGGAGAAGCTTCGAAAATATCCGGAGATCACCGGAAGTGTTCAGTAATCTTCGGAAATCTTCGGTAGTGTTCGGGTGATCGTCGGAAATCGTCGGAAGCATTCGGGTGATCTTCGGAAGTGTTCGGCGATCTTCGGAAATCTTTGTGTGGTCTTCGGAAATCTTTGGAAGGTTTCGCACGATATTTGGCGGTCTTCGAAATACATCGGTTGGTCTTCAGAAGTCTTCGAGTCTTCGTTTTAACTTCGGAAATCTTCGTTGTAATTTGCACTCGTGTTACACTTTTGCACTGGTGTTACACTTAAACTGCACTGCTCTCAGCCAATCACAATCAAGTAATTTTTTCAAGTGTATTATTAAGACATTAAAAGCCTGAAAAAAACACCTTTAACTCCTCATTTATAAAATCAATAATGCCTTAGATTTGTGATTGGCCACACAGTTTCTAATCTTGACGCAAATGCTGGAGCCACTATATATTTGCAGCCCAATACTATTTCCCACACTATTTGATTACAGTCCCATACCTCTTGCAAGTTGTTTGAATGTGAAAGACTGGAATACTTTTCCCAGGACATATGCAATGCATCTCGAGCTTTCTGCATTTGAGACTGAAGATCCTGAATGGCAGTTAAAATTAAAATAAAACAAATTACTTTAAAAATATGCAGGAAACAATGCACGGGTCAGCCAGCAACTTCTACTTAAAGTAACTGAAGGACCAAGAGTGTAAAGGAATCTACACTCAGCATTACTCAAAAATTTGCAAGCTGCCAAGGTGTTTTCTCTTCTGTGAGGCTGGTGAAATTGGGTAAATAGAATCTTTGTTCAATCTTTTTGTTGACAGAATCTTTGCACTTCATTGTGTAAATCTAGAATCTTTGTTGAAGTGACATACAACTGCACTGACATTATTGCTGAACACACCCCACATATCTCCTTCCTCTTCAACATGTATATATGCCCTACAAGAGCTAATTCAAGAAATCAAATATTTCTTGTGACATTTTAACACAGACTTTAGTTACAGTTTTGATAAAAACAAAAACCGAAAGTTAGAATTCAAAATCTCCCTTTATATACCTTTCCCACATAGAAAGAGTTTCTTTGAGTTTAAGATATTAGAAACCTATGTAATCTTAAGATCTTTTGCGTGAGTGTGAGTAAATTAAACAAGGTTAGCCTTACAACTGTACCTTGGCTTTTTCAAATTCCTTGGTGAGTGCAGCCAATGGTTGCAAGGTTAGAATCTGAGTTTGGCTCAAGAACATGTCTCTGTAACACTCTATCCTCTGAAGCATGTCTGCGAACTATAAAGATTCAAATAAAATTGATATTTGTGAATCAAACTTAATCTACATGTGTAGTTGTACATTCCTGTTGTACCATGGACTGATTTTAGACCAGTGCCAACATTGCTCTGGACAATATTTATGACATCACCAGTAAATATGACACAAAAACTAATTGTTCATTGTTTCAGCAATACCACCATAGAAACAGCTATTCTTGGTTTTCATGTGACATCATAAAAAAATTAAGTTCAAAAGTAAAGAGCACTTTCCATTTTTACCTTCATCATGTAAAAGACATTCTAGGAATTTATCTGCTTTTATGTTTCCACTCAATAGCATACTTTGTTTTGAAAATAGAGCAGTTTGAATTTTAGATTTTTTCACAGTGCTGACAATTTAAGGATGTCTGCTCACAAGCACGTCATGTACATGAAAACATCAATTCAATGTGGTTTTTAGAGGTCTGAAAAGCCAACATCTCAGGAGAAGCGTCTATGTGAATGTTTGCAAACTCAAAAGAGAGAAGAAAGCCTTTGAGATAGCCAAAGTAAATTCCAGATGTTTTACTCGTTTCCAGCTATCATATTGGTGTCCCTCCATGGCACGTCAATACTAAACTCTGTAATTTTGAGTGGTACATTTTGCCAAATAACTCAAGTACAGGATATTGCACAGCCCTGAGACTTTGGGATTTTGTTTATTTATTATTCTTAGAGTGTACAATATCTCAATTTCTTGACTTAAACTATTGAATGATTGATGATTTCATTTTTTAACTTGCATGACCTACATATGACTGAAAACCAGGAATTCACTTTGAAAATGGAGCAATTCTAAAAAAGACTTTGTATAGCATACAATGATCAACTGTTCACTTGTCACTTGGTGCATAACGCAAACCAATCAGCTATTGCTTGGCAATGCAACTTACACGTGCCAGATCGTAGACATGGTTTCAGCACAAAGGCATGATCTTACCCCAAGTCATGATATACATTTTTGGCTGCTTTTATTTTTTTTCTGATTATTTTACAATGATACTGCAGCATGATGTTGCCACACATTATAGAGTGCTTTGAATATCACAGTTTCCAAATCTTACACATGTTGCGATTAGCAGATCAGGCACGATTTAACTGCAGTCACAGTGTGGTTTTAGAATCATAATCCATAGCATGATTTCCAAAAAAATGTGGCATGACTTCTAGCATATATTTGGCACATTATTTTGTGCGGTAAAAGCTTAAAAAGGTATAACCGCAAGGATTAAACTTAGTCAAACTACAAAGTAAACAAAAAAGAACAAAAAATTACTTCTACAACTGTTCTTAACATTTCTATGGAGTTTACATCTTCTTTGTTGATTGGTTTGATTTTAATACAGTAGATGTGAGTTACAAGTTAATCCAGTACAGCACCTTAAGGATTGGCCCACTGATATCTTTGTCATCTTGAACAGCTTTGGCCACATCTGAAAGTGCAGTTCCAAATCCAGCAGCAGCTTGGCTGTGCTGCATCCCAGTGTTATGGTAGGATTCCACCATTTCAGAAAGTTTTGATAATGAAGGAGAGATCTACAGAACACAGTATCAAAACTATCAGCAAAAGTGGATAAAAGACTGCCCCCTTCAAATATATCCATAGTCAGTAAATGATGCAAACCATTGTTGATAAGTTGATAAGTTATATTTTGTAAGGACTTATGTTTTATCCTAGAAAATTTAATAGGACTGACACATCCTTTTTTGCATATACACACATTTAAATAAGGGTAGGTGAGCAAAGTGCTTACTGTACATGAAGAAACGATTTCCCACTTGCTGGCATTATCCTACCTGCCAAGGCAAGACAACTCCCCCTCCCCCCTCCCCCCTCCCCCCACCCCCTCCACAAGTTGTCTTGTCCACCTGTAACAAATAACTTGAAATCCTTGTGTAAATGGTTGGTAGAACTGTTCAAAGAAATAAATGGAAAAATAGTTGGTCTAGGGTAGCTCGGGGAGGGGCTGCCTTGGGGTACCTGCGACCATATAGACAGGCTCTAATTAATGTCTTCTAAAATATTTATTGATTTTATAAAATTTTCTGGGCTCCGAAATAATAAGACAATTGACTTTTTAAGCAGACGATGGGCATCAAGGTGCTTTTTGAGAACAGTCCATGAGAACAACAGCCGAAAAAGACGACACCAAAGGAACAGGTGTCAAAATGGTTTCGTTCAAATGTCATTACAAGACAATTATACTTCCGACCCAATTACCTCACCACTACAAAGCGCTTGTTTGATGTCAACAACTTCGAAAACTTGGAATTTAGATCAATTAAATTTTCATCAACGGTCAATTCTCTTGCTCCCAAATGGTAAAGTATTGAGTCAGTCAGCCCCTTGGAGGCACAAGTACATTGTACTACGGATCGGTATTGGCTTGAAGCCAATACCGGTCCGTAGTTACCTTACACAACGATTACATTTTTACAATCGCAACGCAAAACAATCGCTCCTTTGTTTGGAGTTGCACAAAGTGTACATATTCGCATAACAGCAGTTACCTCGCCAGCCCTGTCGGTCCAGTATTTCAGCGATTGGTGACAAGTTGGACTATCGTCCAGAACGAACTCGTAAGAGGGCAGGGTCGGTGTCGGCGCCTCGTAATAGTTGTCGTAAAACGTCATGGTGACTTCTTGCAGCCTCTGCACCAAACAAGACGATTAGTAATCCAGTGGTGATTTTTTTTTCTGTCTCGTGTCTCTGCTAATGATAATAAGAACACTCTCTGCGACGTTTTCTACCCCAATTTCAGGAATCATAACAGCTTGGGAACCTCGTCAAATTGGAATATTGATGTTAATTTCCCCACCCGCGATGCACTGTGGGATCTTCTTTACAAGTTTTTTTGTGAAAACAAAAAATGTGAAGACAAGGGGTGTTACAGTAATGTCAACGAACCCTTCATATTTATGAATTTCAAAGGTATTCTGAAGCGTGTTCATCCATAAATGTTGTGGTTCAATTTTGATTTTCTCCTTATTTTTTGAGTAAGCTATGAATTTTAAACATAGGGAAATAAAACTTAAACGAAAGAAAAATATAATTGAACCACACACGCACACACACAAAAACTGGCCAATCAACTGAACTCCTGGAAACGAAACGAAATGATTATTTTTGTAGTTCCCAGCTTCCCGCGTTTCAATTGTCTGTGAGCATGCGTACTAATGCGATTGTAAATGGCGGAGGCCCCCTGCGAAGGGGAATGATGGTCATGGGCCGCATTGCAAGCATTTTGCCAACACGACGGAACAAATCCGCCATAGCTGTTCAGCGTCTTGAACTTGGGTGGATATGGTTTCACAATGGCAAATTTCATCGACCACGCGGCGAAAATGTACCAGGTGATTGCCGGTAAGGGTTGTCTTGTTTCACCTCCGTTCTTAGACATGTTTGTCGGGAATTTTCTTTTGGTTTCCGTGCGTTAAACACTCTTTAGTTTAAGCTTTTCGTTCAATGAGTCGTCTTTAAAAGACTCGTGTTGTTTCTTCGGTTCCGTGTCTTCGTGCTCGAGCTTTGTTCAAAGCTAGTTTTATTGGCGGAAATTGCTGTTATTTCTCCCAGATGAAGCTCATAATGTCTCTAAAGCGTGTTACACTGGGATGTTAGGTACCAAGTTTCCCATTCTGAGCACGCACCTTTCACAATCGGAAGCTATAGTTATTTGTAATTTTAGCGTGTTTTCACGCCATAATCGTCATCATCTGAGGCTTGTCTTCCCTTTGAAGCCAAATTTGCCTCGCTGGCTTCACTAATTACAGGGTTTTGAAGGGTCTGTTTCCATGGCATCCTCTCAGTCATCTTTGGCGGCTCCTCTGTATGTCCAACACCTGGAAAAAGCTCTACGTTTGGATCCATTTCTCAGTTACTTAGAGGGAGTCTTTACGGATCCTTACCTGTCAAATATAAGGTAAATGTAAATGTTTTTTAATTATTTTGCATTGGACTAGCATGTTCAGTTAAAATGTCCACAATAAACCACAGCCACTGTGGTTTGCTGGGGTGAACCATCGTCACTGTTAAGCCAGCTCCTACAGTCAATATCGATCATGCACACACTTTCGAACTCAAACTGTTGACATGTCTCGTCTTATTTGGTGCGAAATAGTTTGATGGTAACACAATGTACATGGCTGTCTGGAAATAGACAGCTAGCCATGTACATTATAGACCTACTATGGGTATGGCGTATGCAGCCTATTGCTGAAATGACATTTATTGTCATAACATTGGCCATTGTAACCTTAACAAATTTAAACTACAGGCTTTAAAAATAAGAGTGTCATTTCTGAAGTTAATGCAAATGATCTCCAAAGGAACCCCTTACCTCACTCATGTCATTTGCATCGTCAATTATTGTTTCAGATTCACAGGTCATGGCATCAAGGCTATCTTTAAGTCTTAAGCCACATGTTTTACTGAGCCTCACATTATTTGCTTTTTATCCATACCTGCACCATGGTACAGAGCAATCGTATAGTACATGTACCGGGAAGTGTGAAACCTAACCATTGTATACAAATTCTTTTCTTTTATTTCTGTAGTGAGGATGACAGTGAATTAAGTGACAATGAAACAGAACAACTTTCTAAAGGAGAAGAGCTTGTAAATGGCAGCACCAATGGGCTGACGGTAAATGGAGTGTTAAGCCGAGATGGTAGGTTATGCAAAAAATGTAACCATTCTCGTCATTCAGGACAACCCTGGTGCAGTCTCAGAGCTTTCAATACGATTTGTAGCAGGTGTATGTGTTGTGGTTCAATTTTATCCTTGGTTCAAATTTTATTTTTCTTTGTTTTTGTGTATGGTAATGTATGATAATGAGTTTGAAACAAAGAAAAATAAAATTTGAACCAAGGATAAAATTGAACCACAACATATGCTCCTGTAATACAGTGTAGTAGGTGGCTGTGGTAACTGAAGTACCAGAGCTCCAGCTTCTTTTGAAAGCCCTGTAGTCTTTTGTTAATTGAAGTTAGAGTAACCTATGCTGAAAGAAATCATATTAATTTGACAAAAGAACTATTGTGTTCTGGCTGTAAAGGATTTATTTTCATTTGATTTTGTTTCCAGAGCTCAGAATTGACAAAACAAGATTATACAATTTTGGCAAAGTGAAAAAAGACAGGAGATGGTTAAAGGTAACCGCATACATCTGTTGCAGTCAAAAATTAGATTCAGGTAAAAAATTTCCAAAATAAAACCTTTCTATTGACTAAATGTACAACTGTAGATATTCTATGTAAAAAAACACAATATTCATTTGATATTTGGAGACAATCATTACTTTTGAGTAATCAGGTTTGTTGTTACTAGGAGGTCCTTTTGAGTGACAGCTCTGACTCTTCATGCAATGAAGATGATGAGGTACCATTAACTGAGGAAGATCTGCAGGAGATGCTCTGGTTACACAAGCAACAAAAGGTTGCTCAGCAGATGTATTACATTGACAAAGATGTAAGCTAAAGGTTTCTATATACAAAGTATTCTTACAGTCTTTCCCGTAAAACCGTGAACACCAGAAAAAAATTGTGGAATGTTTATTGATTCGCGACCAATCAGAAGCATCAATTTCAAGGTTATACATAATGTACACTCAGTCAAACCTTGATTATCCTGTCTTTCCAAGACTGGAGAAATAGTCCAGTTTATTGGAGATATGAATATTAGTGAGACAAAATAAAACTAAAAATTCAGTCGGTAACAAATTATTTAGCAAGTCTCTACCAATCAGAACTGAGTTGAATGCACTTCATTTACAGCATGGTTGAGTGCCTAGTATGTTTGCTGTTTGAAAGCACTTTCCAATGCTTAAACTTAAATTATATCAGAATGACAGTTTTTACGGTTCGTCATCATGCCTTGAGCATCAGCATCCATGAGAAATACAGGGCCAGAGAATATAATTACAGGTGTATTATTATATAATAGTTTGGAAAATCAAGGTTGGACTGCATTATGCTGTCAGTTTAAAATATTTTTACCTTATTATTTTCAACCTGTTATTTTTCAGCTTTCTAGGTACCAGCATTATAGTGCTAGCTTGCTTTCAAATCAGGATAAATACCATGAGTATCAGAAACAGGCTGGATCCAAAAAGCTGAAGAGAAAGAAGCTAAAGGATGGTATGTGTTTATGGGCTGAATATGTGCACTGAAATCTTAACTTTGGTTGGACTTAACCCTTTCAATCCCAAGAGTGACCAGCATCGAAATTCTCCTTGTAATTTCAATGCTTTACAAAGCAGAGTGGTCACGAGAATTTAGGACAGTATCACACAAGATGAGTATGCTTGATATTTTAACAACTTCTCCCCACCACTTCTATGGGAAAATTGTAGGGACAACAAATGAGAATTGAAATTTTGATCTTGGGGCTTAAAGAGTTAAAGTCTAATATTTTTTTTTACTGAATAATAAGTAAAGAATGATAAACATTCGTTTGTCCGACCTAAATAGGGACTTGGTCGGTCATATGTCCTTTCAAGAATGAAAATTATTTGCAGTACAGTAGCTTGCTAGTGGTATTACCCTTGGCTTGAGCAAAGAAATCTTAAAAATCAGTAATTGTTGTCTTTTTCCACAGGTCAGGTTAAACTTCCTAAAGACAGGAAAGAAAAAGAAAAAATAAAAATCAAGAAGAAGAAGAAAAATGCTGATGATCTGGTAAGTTGGAGCTGTATCATGGAAAGTAAACCAGATTTCTTAGGTTTTGCTTAAGGTGGCTCAAAACAGTTTCCAGCACTTTCCAAGACGTAGATTTTGATGGGTCATTATTACCACTCTTTATCAGTTGATGCTATGATCATGGTATCAAAAAACTGCCCAATCATTGGTGAATACATTGGTATTATTTCCGTGACACTATAATTTACCTAATAATACACTTGAAAAAATTACTCGATTGTGATTGGCTGAGAGCAGTGCAGTTCAAGTGTAAGAAGAAGACCTCCGAAGACCAACTGATGTATTTCGAAGACCACCGAATATCGTGCGAAACCTTCCGAAGATTTCCGAAGACCACACGAAGATTTCCGAAGATCGCCGAACACTTCCGAAGATCGCCCAAATGCTTCCGACGATTTCCGACGATCGCCCGAACACTACCGAAGATTTCCGAAGATTACCAAACACTTCCAGTGATCTCCAGATATTTTCGAAGCTTCTCCAAGTTTCGGAAGATCGAGGGCAATGCCTTCTGCTTACCTCAGTAGTCAATGTATGGGTTTGAAGTGTATTATTAATAATTATTATATGGCTAGTGTTTGTATACGATATAACGCGCGTTCTGATTGGCTAAGCGAAGCAAAGCGCTAGGGCATTATTCTCCCGTAATGCCCACGGGCCGATTACGGATGATGCAAATTAGGAACAAAAACAACAAAAAGTCATCCAAAGGCCACATTTGTTTTATTTACATTGAAAATTGTTGCCGCTAGAACAAAAAAATGAAAACACGACCAGGAAAACTGTTAGTGAAAAGTTTGACCTGGGTTTGGAAAACGTAATCAATAGATTACAGTTAAGCAACGTCTGCTTGAACTAACTATTTTCCCTTTAGAACCGTTATGTTAGCCATATAATAAACAACTTAATAACCTCAACCGTTCGGTCGTTACCGGAAAATCTCAAACCTCGGCCTAGCTGTATTGACCTCGCTATCGCTCGGTCAATACGGCAAGGCCTCAGTTTGAGATTTTCCCGTAACGCCCTCACTCTCGGTTATTAAGTAGTTAGTAATCATATGATTTTTCTCGTACAATTTGGAATAAATAAGCACGAGTAAATTTTTTCAAAGACCACAAATTGCACTCGCCCTACGGGCTCGTGCAATTTTGTTGGTCTTTGAAAAAATTTACTCGTGCTTATTTATTCCAAATTGCACTCGGAATCATGTGATTACCTATACATAGCAGCACTATGACCTGCTGAAAACACCCTTAATTTCAGCTTTAAGCGCTTATATTTCAGAGTTCATAGTTCAGAGCCACCTTAAATTTTCGAAAATTTAAGGTGGCTCTGAACTCCATGTACAGAATTTGTTTAAACTTTGCTAAAAGTTGCATCTCATCCTGCTCATCAAAATTCTATAATAAGAAAAAATTTCACTGTGCCGTTTTTGAAATATAAGCGCTTAAAGCTGAAATTAAGGGTGTTTTTAGCAGGTCATAGTGTTGCTATGGTAAATTATAGTGTCACGGAAATAATACCTACATATTCACCAATGATTGGGCAGTTTTTTGATACCATGATTATAGCATCAACTGATAAAGAGTGGCATTAATGACCCATCAACATCTACGTCTAGGAAAGTGCTGGGAACTGTTTTGAGCCACCCTTAATCCCTGTACATCTATGTGGTTAAGATTGTTGTTTTTTCCATTGGTATTGGTGAGGCATACATGTACCATGACTGTCGCCCAGCCATACGGATAATAAAGGCAACCTCCGCACAGAAGTCACAGGAGTGGCTGGGTAGAATTAAGAAAAGCAGAATGCTCATACATGTAATAAAGTTATCGTTTTTGATTTGTTTGTTTTACATAGTGAAGTGTCATTGATCAGTCAGCATTTTATTAGAAATTGTAATACAGGAGGTCAGAGTTTCAAAAAAGACTTACACGCATTGGTGTAAAATCAAGCATATCTCAAAAATACAAAAGTTTTTGAATACAAATTCATGCAAGTATTTTGCATGACAGAAGAAGAAAATTATATGCTTCTTTTTATCCCTACGCACGCAAGTGTTTTTTGAAACTCCAAACTCCTGATTATGATGATGATTATTATTATTCTTATTATTGTAATCCCTGAATCATAACAGATGAAGTTGTTTCCTTTGGTGTATCACCAAACCTTTCGTAGAATTCATCTGAAAAACAACCACTCTGGTATTTATTTTTTCTTCCAACTGCAGGATGATGATCAGAGACAGCTGACATTAGAGGAGAGAATAATCAAGAAGACGCTGATTCGTCGTAAGGAGGCAGATGCTAAGAGACGCAAATTATGGGCTTTGATAGTTAGGAAGGAAATACCAAGGGTATGGCCGTCATTGTCATCCTCATCAGCATTGTTAACATTAAATTTAGATGCTCTGGCGCTAAGTTGGTTTGTAATCATTTATAGACACATAGACAGAAGTCCTCTGCCAGGAACAATATGCTTACAAACTGTAAAAAGGTGAGTTTTTAGAGATCTGTGCTTGATCTGTGATTGGAGTAAATCAAGCATTACAGGACATTCTGTGACCTTCTTTATTGTATAGGTAAATGATCTGTATGTGCTCTATGATTTCAACTTGTAGCTTGCTCAGCTGTGCCAAAAAGAGATGCGCAAAGAAGCTCAGAGGTCTCAGAAAGTTACTCAACAAACTGCTCCAAAAGCTAGAAGGCTCTCAAGAGAGGTATTATGAGATGGATGTAGTGTGGTACCACTGGCATCTCTATTCTCCTACTGATGTTCAACTGATGTTTCAGGTTATAGATGGGAGAGTTTAAGTGTGATCTTGTTGGGTTTTGGAATAAGCCTCTCTTAACTGAGGAGTATTTTCATCTTAGTTTTTCTTGTCGTGCAAACCATGAGTTAAAACTTTTTTTCTGTATGCTTCCTATTACTTTTTTTAGGCCCTTGTTAGGTTTTCTGCCAGGGCATGTATGTTGTAGAATTTACAGTCTTACATTGTGAATGTCCTGTCGATTTTTGCCAGATGCTTTTGTACTGGAAGAAATACGAAAAAGTGGAAAAGGAACACAGGAAAAGAGCAGAAAAAGAAGCCATGGAGCAGCGGAAGCTGGATGATGAGTTTAGAGAGGTGACCAAAAAACAAATAATAGACTTTCAAAGTTATGTTGATAAATTATTATAATGCAAACATTAAAAATAATTATTCACAGTTGAACCCTTTTACTGTATTTTGATTACAATGGTGGCTTAGCAGAAGTTGTATGAACTCACAAGAAGACCGAGATACAACCACTGCATACATATACCTCTTTGTTTTATCTGACGTTAAATTGTTTCTGTTGGTAAGTCCTAGGGGTCTGATCAGTTTTGTTGTGTTTCTTGCAGGTCCGAAGACAACAGCGGAAGCTGAATTTCTTAATAACGCAGACTGAGTTGTATGCTCACTTTATGAGCAAAAAGTTAAAGGGTAGGTTTTTTTTTCATGAAGGAGATGACTTTATAGTTGTAACTTCTGTTACAAAATGAATTGAAAACAGACAAGGTGACACAACTGGAACTTGTTTTTTGTCAAACCATGTTTAGGTGCACAAGCAGATGATGGCACCCAAGAGATCCTGAGGAAGTTAGACGAACCATCTGCAAAACAGAATGTGAAGACGGTACAAGGAGGTGTCTTAATAGACATGGAAAATGCTGATACGTATGGTGAGTAGAACCTCTCTCTTACAAGAGACCATAATTATCACAGGTGGTCAGAGTGGGATTGCTGTGGTGTATTTGTTATGATTATTTACTTACATTGTAATACTCTTCCATTGTAGATGCTGATGAAATGAAATCACAAGCTTTATTGAATGCACGGAGGGCATTTCAGGATCAAGAAGCTCGGGTATGTTGTTTTGATGGTGATCACTGTTAAAGGGCTAGCTCATTTTCTCATTAACAAAAAACATTTTAACAACTACATGTAGATGTATATCATAGATCTGGAAGCCCTGAGTACTTTCTATACACTCTTATCTACAGCAGGGTTTTCCCTTTCAAATGAAGTTCCATTCGACTTGCGCAAAGCAGGCGGAGATGTAAGGGTGTATCAATGAAAATAATTATTAACAACAGCGATTCTTTAGCATGCAACTGCTGGTAACTGAACCATTCATAAGCAGTGAAAATTGTTGCTTGCCAGCTGAAAAGGAATACCCTGCTCCAGGACTGTTAATAATTCTTTATCAAGGTGGGGATTATACCGGCAAACTAACTCAAAATATCCTGAAAACCCCCCACCCCACCCTTAGCTCTTGATAACAGATGTGCCATCTACTTAAAAAAAAGTAGTGACAGCCCAGCTTTTTGGATCACAAGGTGCTATAAGGTAGCCTGTTTGATTTATCACCAGTGTAATGTGTTATTTTGTGGTACCTTGAGTCTCCAGTAGAGAATCATGGTCAGCCAAACCACATTTTCTGTGTGCCCTTAGAGGATTTGTTTTGCCCTCAATGACTTGAACTAACTTGAAGTTCAAGGAGATGAGAGCAGTTTCTTTGAGGACTGGTATCATTATTCAGTGATAGAAGCCATGTCAGTGCCTTAGGTTACGGTGGTAAATTGAAGTCAACAGCTTGTCTGTTGTAACTTGTTTTCTTATTCTGGTCTTCAGACCAAGGAGTTTGACAGTAACTACCAACAGGAAACAGGAAAGAAGGTTCCAATGTCGCAAGCATCTTGTAAGTGTCATTTCCTGGTTATATTTTTGCAGATGCATTTCCTGCCTCCAAACATATGGCTTGCAGTAGCATCACAAAGTCATAATGGGTGTAACAATCATTCTTTTGCTTAAAATGTTTTCTCCTCACATCATCTGTAGCTATTTGGAAGGGCTTTGTCAGCTCTTGATTTTGTTCTCTTGAGCTTTCAGTTCAGAGTTACTTTGTTGTCCTTAAAATAAACAATTATTGCATTTATCTTCAAATAAAGGCATTTTGATATTAATTTCTGTGTAGTTGACCAGAGCTACAGCTTGGCCAATCCAATGATGAACATGGAACAAGCTCATCCACAACCAACAGTTTTCGAAGGGGAGCTTAAATCATATCAGTTGAAGGTAATGGTTTATGATATAGCCTGATAGAAATGTGTCACCATAGGGGTTTCAATAATTTTTTAAACAGCTGTCTTAGCCAACCAAAGTAATTGGTGAGCTGATTTTTTTTAATCATTTGAGTGAAAATCTAGACAAAGTAGGTGGTGGTGAGAGGTAAATTCTGACAAAGCAGGCAAGTTTCTTATGAAACCCCTGCAAGTTCAAGTTCAAGTTTATTAAGAAAATTGAAGCATGCAAAATATGATGTACTACTGCTCGCAGTTAGCTATAGCTATTTGAGGTGAGCAGTGGCTCCACACATAGAATTACGATACTAAGTAGAATTACAATAAGTTATTACAATCCTAATGAGAAAAGCAGATGCGTGTAAGGGCTACTGGTATCTAAAACCGATAGGCACACAGTTTTCAAAGATACTGGAATAGGGCAAGAAAATAATATGCTAAAATGCGTTATCTTTTTCTCCCACGATCTCAATATTATTCCTTAACTGTCTGCCTTGTGTTGTGTATAATGTTAGTTTTGTACAGTTTTTAGTTCTGTACAAGTTTTTATCCACCTGTTGCATCCTGGTCCACATTGCAAGGTCAATAGCAATGTGGATGGGGGTGTAACAGCTGTTTGAAAACTGGTTCAAGGTTCTTGTTAATAATACATGTAATCATGTGCACATACATTGTTTATCTTACAGGGGATGAATTGGTTGATTAACTTGTATGAACAGGTAAGGGAGGCTAACCATTGCTTATCTTCATCTCAAGCTTGGCTCCTTGGTACTGGAGCATGGATGATGAAAAAATTTACCCAAATATGCATTGTAAACAGCAGAACCATCTGCTTATCTACTTGAAGCCAAGATTGTCACATGTAGTATAACTATCAACCAGATTCCAAAAAATTAATGGAGTGAGGAGCTGGGTTAGGGGGTTATTGATAGACCATGGTTTTTAAGGTAACAGTGAAGCTTTTCAGCTTTGTTTGAACATGAAAAAGTAATAATTATTTTTCTTGGTAATTACCAGCTCTGAAGTTAGGCTTGTTTATGTTAGTGGTAGAGGTGCCATTGAGAGACAAACTGACAGTTTAGTCCTCTCTCTCCTCCATGGAAAAAAGGCATTTCTTTTCTTCACAAAGGAAAAAGACCTGCTTATAAGTCATAGTGTTTTCTAAGATTTTACTATGTGTCATTTTAATTTGTTTTATTTTTGTCTGGCAGGGCATTAATGGCATTTTAGCAGATGAGATGGGCTTAGGAAAGACTGTACAGTCCATTGCCTTTCTTTCTTATTTAGCAGAGGTGTGTTTTTCATCAAAAATTATCTGTCTAAGTTTCAAAAATTCTACAGTATTTTTGTTGGATCCTTGTGCGATGTTTGACACTGAAAGGAGTGATGGTCAATGTGATAATTATTTTGCTGTTACATCTTCTTGATAGACTCATAATATCTGGGGTCCATTCCTGGTGGTAGCACCTGCATCCACTCTACACAACTGGCAGCAAGAAGTCAGTAGATTTGTGCCAAAGTTCAAGGTGGGATGTCTCATCATTATGATAAAAGCTTAGCTTATAATTACTATAATTATTAAGTCTTCTTGTATTTATTTATTTATTTTTTTATGGAACCTCCACTACATGCTCATGAATTTTAGAAAACCAAAAATAGGCATTAATTGTATCCAGTTTTGGTTCACTAAAATGTTATTTCCACATCTCAAAATAAAATTCATAATCTAGTCATAATTTGCTGTAACAATCCAGGTGACCTCTAATGACCTAGCTATATCACTGGAAGCTTTGTACATGTGTATTTACAAGTCAGTCAAGTTATATACATAAGTCATTTGCTCTTCTATCTTCACACCTAATCTTCTCCCTTTTCTCTTGGATGTGTCCTTAGGTGTTGCCATACTGGGGAAACCAGGGTGACAGGAAGTCTCTTAGAAAGTACTGGACTCAGGTGTGTTTCTTGGTATCTTAAGTTAGCAAAACTTCAAACAGATAGCAAGACTGGTAAATTGAAAGTTGTTTCAATGGTTTAACAGTTGCCAATTTTCTCCTTTTTGGTTGGTTTGTCCTTTCAAAGTCTGATTCAGATGAGGGTTTTATTTTTGCAAAATCTTTGCAGTTGGTACAAGAATATTACTGCAATTTTATGACAGCAGACATGGTTTCTTTATATTGATGTTCTGTGTCCTTTTCCTGTTTAGAAACAAGTACACATCAATGACTATGACAATGCTCCATTTCATGTGCTCATTACAAGCTACCAGCTGGTAAGTAGATCTCTGGTTTCTTTTACTACCTTGTGCACGATTTTTTAAAGCAGATTTTCAGCTTTAGGTGAAGAAGAGTTCATGTCAAACCTTAGGGCAAAAATAATTTGTTTTACTGTGGATTTATTACTTTTAATTGAACAGTATTAAAATAATTGGAATTAATATCTGCACTGACCTTCAACAATTTTAGCCCTGTACAAAGTTCTGCTTTAAGATACTGCAACATTTGCTGTTATTTATAGGTCATTGTGTATACCAAATTATTTATCGCAACTAATTGTAGTGTATTTAATACTGTACATAAAAATAGAGTAGTGGCAGTCAGGAGCTAACATAGTAGGATAATGGTTTGACACTGACTAGTTTTTGATGTTATGTTCAAGACGTTTCGGCTGGTTCTTAAGCCTTCATCAGTTGGAGAAAAATAACATTAGCACGCGTGATTCAAATAAAAAACAGCTCGTTGAGCGCGCGCCTAGAACTATCTGCGTGCAGTTTCCTGAAAACATAGCGCGCGACTTATGCGCATGCCAGAGACTTGTAGACCTCTGGGATGGAAATGTGGTCATTTCCAGAATGCGCATCCTTAATTGAAAACCAGGCTTCCAAGAAAAGTCGCTCATGATAATTTAGCCTCATGTCCAACAACTTCGACATTTCCAAAATCCATTACGTGGTTGTTTTCGTGGACATGGCAGGAGATCTTGTTACCCTATATGTGCAGGGCATTTCGGAAAGGATTGGTCGAATCTTAAGGCAGCAACAAATCAAAGTCACCTTCAAACCTTTGAAAACTGTGAACAGTTTGTTCCCGCAACCGAAAGCCCAGGACAAGGTTGACCGGACACAGTCTGGCACAGTGTACAAAGTCAGTTGCGCCAACTGCAGTTTTGTATACTACGGCCAGACTGAACGATCACTTAAAACCCGGATTACAGAACACAAAAGGGCTGTTTCTATGTTCGACCATGACTCCAAGATCTCCTCATGAGCGACTTTTCTTGGAAGCCTGGTTTTCAATTAAGGATGCGCATTCTGGAAATGACCACATTTCCATCCCAGAGGTCTACAAGTCTCTGGCATGCGCATAAGTCTCGCGCTACGTTTTCAGGAAACTGCACGCAGATGGTTCTAGGCGCGCGCTCGACGAGCTGTTTTTTATTTGAATCACGCGTGCTAATGTTATTTTTCTCCAACTGATGAAGGCTTAAGCACCAGCCGAAACGTCTTGAACATAAACTAGTCAGTGTCAAACCATTATCCTACTAATACTGTACATGTAGATGTACAAGTGTATCAAGTAGTTATCACATGTCAGTTTTAAATGTTTGTGGTTTAGTCCTTGGGCTCTGCTGTTATGGTGTTTTCTAAGACAAGTAACTCTGATTGTCTGATTGTCAGGTCGTACAAGATGTGCGGTATTTTCAGCGTATCAAATGGCAGTACCTTGTACTGGATGAAGCACAGGCAATCAAAAGCAGCTCCAGGTAATTTTGCTCTTCTTCGAGTATTTACGTGTGTATGTTATTTGGCCAATGGGGTATCACTATCAGGGCTGTGCTCTTAACCTTTGAGATCCAGGGTGCCCAGTATACAAGTTTGGTGCAAAAGCCAATATTTTCTGATTGCCAGGGACCACCTGGCCTTGCTAGAGCATATCCCTGCACTATTTGACAAGTTTATTTGAATTACCGTAAAGACTCGCAGATAAGCCGCACCTTTTTTCCAAAAATTTGCGATCAAAATCGTAGGTGCGGCTTATCTGCGAGACCATTTGGGAAAGGTGATGTGAATTTCCGTGAATGGACACTTTCATGGCATAATACTGGAATAAATGCTACATCACAACAACAAGAGAGTATTGGTCATTGCTTTTGCGAGTTTGGTGGCTCCAAAAAGAGCCGTTGGTGATGAGTATAAGCTTATTTCAAGCTTACATTTCTTGCCGTTAAACCTTCTTCGTTAACAGGTCTTTTAAACGGTTTATGGTCGCTTTTCTTGAACAGGAGTTGTGAACAAAGTTGTTTACAGTGTCGACGACAGCCTGTTACTTCAAGGGTAATTGATCCTCCATGAGCGAGAAAATACCACGCTATTCTCGAGTATTCGCGTGTGGTAGATGGCCCACTGTTTGTTCACCGTTGAGCACTTTGATAGCAATTACCAAACTCTCTATGTGCAATGAGTTTTTCGCCAACAGATGGCTCCCAAATATCTTTGTAGATATGATAGCCATGAACGGCAGAGACAAACTCAAACGTTTCCATCTTGTTTTGACCTGTTTTGCTTCTGAGTAAACAAACCCACATTTATCATTCTCGCCCTAGTCCCAACGCGACTAAAGATGAACCAATCGTCCGATATTATGCCTGGTTACACAGCTTCGCACAGTCCATGCAAGAAAACAACAAATTTACGCGCAAAATTCTATGGAAAACCTGCCTTGAATGAAGAAATACTTGTGAACAAATACCAGAATAATATCAATCATATGTCATCAGTGGCGGACATGATGTTTATTCTACTAAAGAGCTAAAATTACGGATAAGACTTTAATGTATTTTTCAATCCATTGTTGGCGAGTTTGCCTTGGATGAAGACAGAACACTTCATGGTCTCGACTTTGGATTTCTTTCGAGTTTTTTTCATGAAAAACTTTTCCAAAATTTGAGTTGCTAAACTCGGGGTGCGGCTTATCTGCGAGTGCGGCTTATCTGCGAGTCTTTACGGTATATTAAATCTTTCAATACAAACTATATGGGAATGCTCAATTTATATTTTCTGAGTGAGGGCTTGCTCTGTGGTAATATGGTCCCCAGAGAAATCCTTCACTTCAGCCATCACATAAGGAAGTTCATTTGTATTGATAGGTTTACATTCTTTGTTATAGTGTGCGCTGGAAGATCCTCCTTGGCTTTCTCTGCAGAAACAGGCTTCTTTTGACAGGAACACCCATTCAGAACAGCATGGCCGAGGTTTGTGAGAACTGACAATCAGTGATCCTCTGTAATAGTGGATGTTTCCCAATGATTTTTCATGTTTTGTTTTGCAGCTGTGGGCATTGCTGCACTTTATTATGCCAACTCTGTTTGATTCTCATGAAGAGTTCAACGAATGGTTCTCAAAGGACATTGAAAATCATGCTGAAAACAAGTCTACCATTGACCAAGGTAAATTGTGAATCATTTTAGTGAATAAATTAGATCATTCATTAATATGCTAGATTTTTGTGCCATCACAATAACAAAAATTCATGTTCTTTTAATGTTCTTTTAATTCCAGATCAGTTATCGAGGTTGCACATGATCTTGAAGCCTTTCATGTTGCGAAGAATAAAACGTGATGTAGAAAATGAACTTTCAGAGAAGGTAACTTCAGGCACTAGTATTCTACAGAGTGCATTGCTTTCAATAAGGTTTGAAGTAGGTGACTACCTCGGAACAGCACCCGCTGGAGTAATATGAGAAGCCCAGGAAAATTTCAACTGTTTTTTTTTTGGCTTGAACGTGGTAAAATACCCGCTGGCTTTCAACAGAATACCTTCCAGAGCTCTGGCAGGTGCCAGGTCCTATTGAAAGCACTGAGAGTGGCACTTAAGGATGTTCATGCTAATTGTTCACGCACATCCCTACTGTGCACAAAATCCAGGTGGCAAGGTCATGCCATGTCAGTCATCGAGAGCCTAAGGCCCACTACTTCATTTTTCTGTTTGTCATTCTTGAAATAAATAATTCTGTTTTCCTACTTTATTCCAGATTGAGATCAAACTTGTGTGCCATCTGACAACTCGACAGCGCTGGCTTTATCAAGCAGTCAAGAACAAAATCTCCATTGATGACCTTGTGTACACATCAACATCTTCTTCATCAACCAATGCAACAACCAGCAGTCTGATGAACTTAGTCATGCAGTTTAGAAAGGTACTGCAATATCCAACTTGGTGTGACCCTTTTAATAGGAATGTTGTCAAGATTTGTTATCCCTGTGCATGGTTGGTCATCTTAAATGGCCGTTGTCATTGAACTAAATTTTTCAAAATGCAATCCATTTCCATCCCTGCCGACCATAACAGAAGAAGACAGTATGTAGTCTCAATGTAGTAACACAGTCTTGAGTAAATAAATTGCTTTGCTATTTTGGTGTTTTCCCTGCTTTAAAGACATCTTTTAGCATTTTATAGCAGACCTGAATAGCATGACAGAGCCCCTTTAATGTTGGTGTGATAATTTTTCAGGTTTGTAACCACCCTGAGCTCTTTGAAAGGAGAGATGTTCGCTCCCCCATTCATGTGGAAGTTCCTTCGTTCCATCTGCCCAAACTGATCTACAGAGAAGGTAAACTTATGAGCCAGTTCTACAACCATAACTGTAAGTCATCCCCAGTCAAATTGGAATCAGTGTACATGTATGACATCATTTCTAGTTATACTAGTTTGGCCCTCTCATATTGTTACGAATTAAATGTAAGGAATGAGAAGGAAAGTTTTAACCCTCTAACTTCGAAGATTTGATTATAAATTCTCCTTTCTAGCTGCTTACATTTCCTGGTACATTAGTTAAGAGAATGTGGAGTTATATCAAGATAACACCGTCTGGCTGATAAATTTGTCTATTCTCATCACCTGTCTGGTGGACAGTGTATTGATATTGTAAGGAGAAGTTATATGCTGATCAGTTGTTGGAGTTGAAGGGTTAGCATTGTTTTGTTTTTTCTTTTCAGGTATCTTGGAATCTTCAATGCCAAGTAAAACAAAGTAAGACAATATTATTCCCTTTATTACACTCATTTTGAAACCACAGGTTATTCTTGCAATCTAATTGGCTCTTGCGATGTTAAATCAAATTCACGCTGTGTACTGGTTCTATTTTCAAATCATGTGTATGATTTCAGACCAAACTGCACTCCACTCAGTTTAATTACCATTATGTATGAAACAGTCCATAGACCGTTAGATAGTCAATCCCATTGTCAAGTCTCTGCTCCATTACGTTTTTTCTGCTGTTCATCAGTTGCACAGTTACTTTTCACCATCCCTGTATGACCTTTAAAGTGCCTATCACCCCTAGCCGGTTTGTTTTATTCTGAAAAGTAGACATGGTAAAAAAGCAATAACAAAGAAAAAAACTGGATTAGAAGCGCTCTGTGATTTTTAAAACGCAATTGAAATCAAGGTTTTCGAAGCTAAAACCGCGCACAAAGAAGTCTGGCACCAGTATCAGTCGTGACGTCAACCTGGTATCTCCATAACATACGAACAACTAAAACTATAAGCGATTCAGTGAGAAATCCACCCGAGGCGAACGATTTTGGCTGACAAAATGTCTGAAAGTCAATCGGACTCCGAGATAAGCGATTACTCCGTTGATTCAGAATACAACCATATCCCTGATATAGTTATATCCCAGGATATAACCGCCGACCGGTTAGCTCAGTTGGTAGAACCCCTGGTCGTGGGTTCAAACCCCGGACCAACACCCAGGAGAAAGTGCTTCCTTTGCAATGACATCTGCAAAGGGTTAGACTATCTAGTGCTCTCGCATAAGGACGATAAACCCTGGCTGTGACCACCCCTGGTGCTGACCTGTGTCTCGGGCCCGCAGTAATTGGCGCTCGCTGTTGCGGTGTCCCTGTCAGCTTGGCGAAGTTAAATAAATAAATAATGTTCCTAATCCATGTGCCCTGCATTACAGCATTGGGTAATTTTCAATAGCTTGTCAGCATCACCGAAGAAAGGTATAGCGTGAAGAATTATACCTTTCTGCACATCTGGAAAGGCAGAACATCCCCCAGCCACACACCTTCCCGGTATATTTCCTTCTGTTGAGCGAAGGTAAAGATACCGGGTTGACGTCACAAGCTCGTTAGTTCCCAGGCTTTCGATTGCTCCTTTTTGAATTCAAAATGGCGCAAAAATGGGCGTTTTGGGGGTTTTTGCCCTCTGATAAAAAGAAGTCAAAGGGCAGAATAAGGTTTATTTCTTCACAGAGCATCTTTGGTAGACGTAAATTATCGGAATTCATTATCAGTAGGTAGGGGTGATAGGCACTTTAAAGCCCTTCCATCAACATTTATATTCCCTTAGCTGGTCTTATGTCTTATAGTATTAGTTCAGAGAATTTGGTTAAACATCGAGACATTTCATGTTTGATGACCATTTCCTACATTCTCATAACCTGTGTATTAGCTGAAATGGAGAAATTGTAAGGAGAAAATAGACTCTGATCGGTTTAACGAGGTTTGACTTCTGCCATGGACTTGGAAAAAACTGACAATAGGCTGCAACGAAGTTCACTTATTTTTCTTTTCCAGAATTCTTTACAATCTTATGAACATTTCTACGGAGGATTACATTCACCACTCTTTGTTTGGAGATCGCGCTCATAAATCTACTGGTAAGAAATTTCAGACGGTACAATGTAGTTGATTTCTTCGCGTTTTTGAATGGGTTCTCTTTGTGACGTGTCCTCTAGTGGATTTCAAAGATCATTTTACATGAAGTGACTCCGTCACAACATTTTACGAGCCCATGTACATTTGCAACCTCATTAAAGTTAATGCTCAGCCGTATAAGGACGATGAGCATTTAATACTGACGTTTGATGTTAAGGTTAACCCTTGCGGCCAAAGGAGTGATCGATGTCAAATTTCTCCTCGTGATAACCATCATTTCAACGTCTTATAAAACAGAGTGTCTAGGAGAATTAAAGACAGGATCACACAAGATCAATTTGCTTGATATTTTAACAACCTCTCCCCATTATTTCTATAGGTAATGTGTAGGCTGAACAAAATTAAAAATGGGAATTTAAATTTTCATCTGCATAACGTTTATCATCTGTCTCCAAACCCTTCCAAGTCCTCCAGCGTGTTGCGGTGACTTTGAACTACTGTTTGTCAATAACTGTGTATGAAACACCCATGCTGTGTTAAATAATCCAGTTTTTAAGAACTTTTCTGTTCACCTACAATAATTTGACAAACACTGATATTTCTTTTCCAATCTTGCGGCTCTCGTTGACAGCCTCGTAGGGTCCTCCTAGCTTTAGTTTGATCAGTATACTTTGTCTGATGATCTTCTGATTTGTCTTTCAGCTCCTCCTAGTGACTGCTTCTCGTTCTTGAGGTTCATAAATTTGTCTCCTGCACAGTTGTCAGCCGTGATGTTGAAGGGACTTGCATTCAAGTGAGTTTATCATTGACACATTGTTACCTTCGCGATGATACTGATACAAGCGGTGGAACAGAGAATTAACTCTGAAGTGTAAATTAAAGTGCTAATAGAAACCCATGAAAAACCCACTGGGCGTTAGCCCTAGTAAAGGGTATCAGGGAACCACACGAGGCAAAGAAAAAATTCTTATGACCTCGGTGGGAATCGAACCCACGACCTCCGGATTAGATCTACCGTTGCTCTGCCGACTAAGCTACGAGGTCGCACAGAGAAAGTCGGGGACGATTAAGGTGGTGAATCGCGGCGAAGAGAAAGTAAGGGTACATATATATGTTGTGCCGCGTAGCACTATGATCACGTAAGTGGTGGAACAGAGAATGAACTCTGAAGTGTAAATTAAAGTGCTACGAGAAACCCATGAGAAACCCACTGGGCGTTAGCCCTAGTAAAGGGTATCAGGGAACCACACGAGGCAAAGAAAAAATTCTTATGACCTCGGTGGGAATCGAACCCACGACCTCCGGATTAGATCTACCGTTGCTCTGCCGACTAGCTACGAGGTCGGACAGAGAAAAGATTAAGACGATTAAGATACCCGATCTTTAACAGCTTTTCTTGTTTTTGTTCCAGATTGTTAGCCTTAGTAGTGGTTTTGAAGGAAATTCGCAATCTTCATCACCAACGATTTTGGGCTCGAGAGAAGCTTAGGAGTAGGTGAGTTGAAAAAACAATGAAGGATTGGTAGCAATGTTATTACCTTCGTCAATTGTTTTTCTGAACATTTTCTTGCTTGAGTGTTGCTCAAGATGCATTGTGGTTCGTTTTTCATAATTCCTGATCATAGTTGTTATGTACTGTATTTTTGTTGCTGGTTGTGTGTCGTAAATACATCGTAAAGACATTATTCGCAAAATAGGGATCTGGGCAACGAAGTGGATGCAATAATTTACAAACAATAGGTTTTAACGAGCAAAGACAATCGCTGTACATTTTGCATTTTGCGGCATTTCTTTGCCGTCCTCTTCAAAACACTCTGGCCAAATGATCCAATTCAACCTTTGTCGTGAACATGAGCGCGATACGGCATGTTTTTCAACGCCAACAACAACAACACTTTATTCCTACTGGGTAATTTAGTTCCTGGGTGGTTTGCCCACTTTTCACAACTTAAACAATTTGGAATAATCTCGCAAGAGTTACAGTAACGAGAAGTTATATTTGAAACTCAAAGGACGTTTTGGATGCCGTTGCCGTTGCTTAACCATTTTTAACCACTAAGAGTGACCGATGTTTAATTTTTTCTTAATCTACTTAATCTAACATAAAGGTTGTGATCAACAAGTTACAAAAGTCTTGATTGTTTAACAATTTCTCCTTATCATTAAAATGGAAATGTATGAAGAGTAGTGTGGAGAATATACTCATATTAGGATTTAAAGGGTTATTTGGACTCGCTATTTGACATCAGTGACGCCTTGGTTTTTAGCAAACCTTTAGACTGTAGTTGAGCATTTTAATGTATCGTTTTTCGTGCACTCCAGGTGCTTGAGTCGTCAAGGGTTCCTCCTATGGCCAGACTCCGCGACCTCTTTTCCAAACATCCAGTCCAGTTCTGTGCTTTCGTCGTTGGTATTCGCCAGCTACACCAAGCGAGTTTCATCGCACTTAACACACAACGTACAGCCAATCCTGGACGATGACGATCACAAACCACTCAGAGGCAAAACCAAGGAGCATGCCAGAGGGACGAAAACTCGTCGCACATCAGGAAGTGGGGCGGTCCCAACTTCACCAACAAAGAAGAGAGAGCCGCAGCGGAGAGGCAGTCATTCTCATCAAACGGTGACATCTCCAACTGGGAAGGTATCGTCCAGTCCCCTGAAGCACTCCCCAACAGGACCCTTCTCTCCGACTAAACATTATGGACACTCGCTGTCAACTCAGATGTCTCCAAACCGACACCATCATGGATCACAGATGCCACCTTCCTGGACCCATCAGCATCACCACGTACTCCACCCTGGGGATTTTCATATGCCAGAACACCATCCGTCCCTGGGTCATGCACCACCCTTGCACCTCTCCCCAAGCCACGGATCGTCAGTGTTGCATTCACCTCCTGGTCATGGCCGGGCATCGTTGCACTCCCCCACGGGGCATGTTTTGCCCCCATTATATTCGCCTCCTGGACAATTAACCCCACCCAGCTTGACAATGCATCACGTGCCACCTTTCTCTCCAACAAGGTAATTTTTTTGTTCAGATTGTACGTATGACATACGGTACCCTTTCGCAAAGTGTGATACCTCTTAACTAAATCAAGCTTTAAAACTGCAACATCTAATGCTAAGATTAAGCCAGGGCATACTCTAGAGGGTGCTATATCCGACGGAAAGTTGTTGCAGATTGCGGAAGTGAACTTTCAATCTCCCATTTTAACCGACCCTCGAATTCTTACTTCCTGCAGATTTAGCAGTAGCCAATGAATGTAATGTTAAACGATCAGCAAAGTGTTGATTTTTTTAGCTGTCATTTAGCCAGTGCTTCAGTTTATAAGTAACTTCTTTTCTTCATGCTCGTGATCAGTTACCTCTCTTTTGTCGTAAGTGTGTGGCTGGCCATTTGGTAAATAAACCAATTGTCAAAACAAAACTTAAACTCGAACTTTGCATTCTAATCTGCCCCCGAACAATCAAACGTATAATCTGTTTTGCTTTGTTTTTTTTTTTCTATGCAGACATAGTTCATCACTATTAATGAGTCTTCCGGAAGGGTACCAACTAAACGGTACTCCCAAAGCTGTTCCCATTGACAGAACACTTCATCCCACCCCTTTGCCATCCTTTTTGTCCACATATGTTCCAAAGGTAAGGACGGTAATTTGAACCGTAGAATCCGCAACATTTTTTCAAATTTCGCCGAACGTTTCTTCGCCTACATTCAGTGAAGTGTGTTAGTAATGTAGCACTTGAAATCACAAGTGATTGTTTAAAAATCAAAACCTCTTGGTTGTTCAATCCGCTCATTCTCTTGACTTAACAAGAAGAAATCTGACGGGAATCACGAGAAAAAGGGATCTTTGAGCACAGCTTGAAAAGGTGCATGTTTCTTAACCAGCATTTACCGAATCTTCTAGACTTATTGATTATTAACCTCTGCAGTTATGATCTACTATTTGGCGCTGTGGAGTTGGGGTGAGGGGACTTCCACTTTTTGTCCTCTAGCTGAAATAAGAGAGAAAAGCAGCCGTTCCGCCTTTCAAATAAGAATTCAGGATCAAATTCTCTTGACTTATTGAACATTTTTTTTGTCAGATATGATCATCCTATCATAACGACATAAGGTTTGTGTTAAACTTCATTGCTCGTGTGCTCGAAGAACTTTGTGACAAAAAAGCGCAAGCTGTGACTACTTTCGTAAGCTGCACAAGCTGTTTAACAAATAGTTTCCATTTGGCAGTGCGTGTGTTCTCTCCCCACGCACGGATGATTTCAAGCCGTGATAAGAACATAGAAGCACTGGACCAACCAAAACGCGAGGTTTCTACCGTCCATTGTATAAACTCGTATTTTATTTTTCGTCTGTTTCGTTAGGTGATAGCTGGCACAGATGTTTACCGTTGCAGCGATCGTAGTTCTGCGTACGAGATTCAAAACGTGCTCCAGGGAGGCTCTGATCTCTGTAGGAATCTCCTTCTGTATGGCACCCCTGACCCTGAAGATGTGGGCTACGTCAAACAGCATCTGTTTCCTGCACCCCTTGGGGGATTGGAGGGAGCCACACCCAACACCGGGTGGTCTTTTGTGCAAATTCCAGGTCTGTTTGAGTATTGGTGTTCCTGTGCTTTATTAGAATAGAGACCATGTGGTTATAGTGTCACGTGAGATCACTTATCTTTAAGTTATATTGAAGGAAAAGCCTATTATTTCGTGCTGTGCTGTGAGCACAGGGATACCAGCATATCGGCTAAGGTTCACCTTTTTAAGTTGGCGCCATGTGTTGGTTGAGTTTGTTCTTTGTTCTTGTCCTGGATCCAACTAATTCTCTCAAGGTTTCCGTCTTCTTCTAAAAGTAAACCGACCTTCCTGAATGTTAAATTTGACGTAACCGTTTAACACACCTAGAATTTAATAGACGTGTACTACAGTGAGGCTGCATTCTCTCAAATCTCGCTTTTCTTGAACTTCTAAGTCTTTCGACCCAGTCATTTCTATCAGTATAACATTGTCAGTAAAGGATTTTTCTCAACAGCATGCCCTAGATATAGAAAGCTGACATTGAAGAAACGCGGCGAAAACAGCTTCCCTTTCAGTTTTTTGAAAAGACGGGCTTCTCTTTAAACTAGTTTTCTTAGGTTTTCAAGTTGTAACTGGAATATATCTCCTCCTTGTAGATCGCAATTCGCTGATCACAGACAGTGGCAAGTTGACTGTACTCGATGGACTACTGAGAAAGCTTAAAATGCAGGGACACCGGGTCCTGATTTACTCACAAATGACCCGCATGATTGACTTGCTAGAGGTAAGCCATCCATTCTGTTTATCGTGGTTTGCATTTTACGTCTTGCCGCGCTCATCAGTTGGTAACTGGAGCTCACCAAGCCGTCAACGTCAAAGTTAGCTGTGGAAACCTGCTGTTGTTCCTCATGATTACTTCTTAGACGACACTGTACAGGTCCTCCAGTGTGATTTCAGTAAGGTGTGGCATCAACTGCGCGGAGCAGGGTTGGCGCAGGGTTGGCGAGAGCGCTCATCTTCCACCAAGATGTCCCGGGTTCGATTCTCGAACTCGGCGTCATAAGTGGGATGAGTTTTTTGTTTCCGTCTAAAAATCTCCGAGAGGTCTTTCTCTGGTTACTCCGGTTTTCCCCTCCCTCCAAAAACCAATATTTGAATTGGATTTCATATAATGTGATTTCAGAATTGTAAAGAATTGAGAATTGAAAAGATTTAGAATTGTAAAGCGCCATTGATCTATCTTTGTAAATAGTGCTGTTAAAGCAGTAAAATTGAATTATGGCTCTGTGATTGGTTGACAAAAGCAATTGCAAAGTACACACGCGCATTTTCCCGCGCTTGGCGCCGGTTGCAGGTAATAATTTGAGTTCTGATTGGTTCACTGAGCTGTCTTCGTCTGTTGTGATTGTTCAGAGTAATTGGTTTGGATTTGGTTTTACACTCAGTTAAAAACCACGTGACTCTTCAACCAAGGTATATAGTATTACGTATAACTCAAAACCTTTTTGCGAAAGAAAACGACTCTCCCACGACGCTGCTCTCTTTTTTAGGAGTACATGACTTACAGAAAGCACAAATATATGCGGCTGGATGGTTCGTCAAAGATTTCTGACCGAAGAGACATGGTGGCTGATTTTCAGTCAAAGTAAGTTGACCTTTGCTCTTGGAACAATTGAGTTTCCAAATTCTATTTCATCTTTTATGTTAGTTGACTAATTTTTGTACAGGGTGGCCCACCTAAAGTCGTGATGTTTAGTTTATTAAAAAAATATATCACGTTTCATTTTAAACTCGTGGAATGCAATCTTGGTTACGAGTAGGAATCAAATCGACTCTCTGTTCAGCTTCTACGTCTTTCCATTCACATCTGGCATGAAAGCAAATGATTATTATGTTGCTACTGTAGTTGTTTTGTTGATTTGGGCAACGCGTATATGCGACCTTTTCTGTTCATAATTAATGCAAGTGAGATAGAATTACTATGCTGAAGGAGACAGACAGGCCTTAACTTTGCAGTTGTCTCTTAAGCCCGATCCTCACCAACAACGCAAGCAAAATCGCAAACGGAAGACTGACGCAAGAAGAACAAAACTTGCGTTCTTGCTGTGTTTGTGTTTGTGCTTGCGTCTCAGTGAGGACGTGCGTGAAGAACGCAAATACAAGTTGAGGCAGAAGTTTTTGGCGCGAGGAAACGGATACAAAAATTATATCTCTCGGTCTGCACGCGCTTGCGTTCATGCTTACGCCGTACAAATCCCCACTGTCTTCTGCTTGCCCTTATGCTTGCGTCGCTAGCAAGGACCAGGCTTTAATCAAGTCATAACACCCAAATATCAGCCTGCATATTCACCTACTACTCACCAATGTTTTTAACACAAACCTTGGTGATTTTTCTCTTTGTTCTCATAGCTTCTTGGCTTTTCAAGTAGCCACACTATAAAGAGAAATTATACTCTACTGGGTTTTAAAGGGTAACCGCCCTTCAACATGTAACGATGCTAATTGTTTTTTTGTTTTTCAGCGCGGACATTTTTGTGTTTCTACTGAGCACAAGGGCAGGGGGCCTGGGAATTAACCTAACGGCTGCTGACACCGTAAGATTATTTTGTTGTTGATTCTGTTTGTCCTCTTTGCATTTGCTGAACAATCTTTTGTTTGGCTTAATTTGTCAGGTTATCTTCTATGATAGTGACTGGAACCCCACAGTGGACCAACAGGTGAGTGATATATATTTTTGCTTTATAAGTTTGCGCAGAAACACTACCCAAAAATAGTCAGTGTACGTCGTAGATTCCACGCTGCCGTTTTTTGGAGGTCGTCACGCAACGTTCTTAAGTGTTTCGTGACAATCTGAGCAGTGAATTTGTTGGAAACTAACGTAAGAGTCACTAGTGAAAGTTGATCGTACTTGGCAAAAATGTAGCCTATTCTCATTGGTTCTGTGGGTATCAATTTTTGCAAAGGAAAAACTGGTGTTAAAATGGATTGGTTCGTAACAAAAAATCCACATCGACAACCGAATGTTGTTTTGATTAATGGAATCCTGATTCTTTTTTCTGTTAGAATATTTCTTCTGTTGCAAACATACGAAACACCACATCTTGCAACTGTGGATGAAAGATAAAAACGCAAAGATGTTAAAGATCTGATTTTCTTGGCTCAGTTTTGCTAACTACCAATTGATTTGCAGTGGTATTGTACGTCTTAACAGTTTGTTTCTGTTTGTTTCCTGCCTTAGGCTATGGATCGAGCCCATCGTCTGGGTCAAACCCGACAAGTGACTGTGTACAGACTGGTGACCAAGGGATCCATTGAAGAGAGGATTCTACAGAGAGCGAAAGAAAAGAGCGAGGTTGGTGATGTGTTTTTAGTTCGTCACGTTGATTCGGGGATGTCTAATCAACCCAGTTTTGGCCATCATTTCGTTTCAGATTCAGAAAATGGTGATCTCGGGGGGACACTTCAAGCCAGAGGCTCTCAAACCGAAAGAAGTTGTCTCGTTGCTACTTGATGATGCAGAGTTGGAGTGCAAGTGTAAGTGTCTCGGGATATGATGCCTTATTCACGTTTCTTGTCGGAAGAGAGATAGAGTTTGAACGGCCCTTGTCAGGCGTTTAAGGGTTTAATTCATGAACTAGTAATGTTAGTGTGACTTGACATGGCCTTCGGTTTCACTTTGAAAGAGGTAAAACATTTGACCCTGTTGTATAAGCCCTGATACCAACATTCATTTTCTCTGCACTGTTTTCCATGAAGTTGTTATGACACTTGTCGGGAGAAATTGCGGAAACATTAAGATCGCCCTATCTGTGATGGCCATTTCCTTCATCTTCTTTATCGTCTTATGTTTGGCTATCTACTCATGTTTCACCAGCTAGTGAGGTTACATGGATAAATTGATTCTGGTCAATATAAGGGCCAGAGGTGGAGCCTAAAAAGACGACAATTCAGGTGGATTGTTTATATGCCTGATTTGTGCTTTTATTATCATCCCCATAGTTCTCCAGCGTCAAGCTGAAAAGAAAGCCGATGAGCAGCGGCGACGGAGAGAGCGCAAACGAAAGAAGACTGGTCCCCTTGAGGTACTTGTACCAACATTTTCACGGATTTGGTCATTCATTTTCTGTTCAACAGTCTTGTCTGCTTCTGCATCGTCAAGAAAGAAAAGAAACCCCAAGTTATTTTTTTTTTTTTTTGGGGGGGGGGGGGGGGGAGCAAGGATCACAAAGAACAAAGAATCACAAAAAACACTCGCCTCCCGGTATGGCCCGGGTTCGATTCCCGGTCTCGGCGTCATACGTGGGTTGATTTGATTTCTAGTTCTTGTCCCTGTTGTTCAAAAAGGGGATAACTGCTTCCAGCGGATAAAACACTATACAACGGACAAGAATACATTAGTTGCTGGAGCTTTCATCAGCCAGAAAGCGGGGTTGTCATAAGGGGTCGGTAGTCGGCGGATTTCCGCCGACTGTCAGTGCAGACCACTTTTTGCCGGCAACTTTTGCTCGAGAATGTGGGAAATCATCTCTGTGAGGTTGTTAATGAGAACATTTTTTATGATCTGTCGCCACGTAGTGTACTTCCAACCCAAATCCTCCATCTACTTAAACACCCAGCGACAACCCTTATAAAGCAACTTATTGTTCCCTTTTTAAACGATTTTTTGTCTGGATCCCCGAGCGTGGTCATTGACGGTCGTTATTCATTTGTTCTCTGCTTCTTAACCAGGCAGGTGAAGGTGTTTCGCCGAGTATTGACTTCACCATTGACACGCCCCCAGCTAAGTCCAGGAAAGGGCGTAAGAGCAAGAGCTCTCTTGTCCCACCCCTCCCTGATGGCTCCATATCCAGTTCCAAACCTGCTTCCGAGACAAGCAGCTTAACAGGCGAGGGGATGAGCGTGAGGACTGGGGAGGGTTTCGATGGTGACGGTGCTGGTGGTGATGACATCAGCGTGTTGAGTTTAGATGAAGGTCAGTTGTTTTTCCTCACTGCACGCTCTGTAACGTACTTGCTTTTTTGGAAGTAAACAATGGGATAATTTATACTAGAGACGATCATCCGTCGGGACCAATCATCTGTTTGGTGTAAATCATATACTAGAGACGGAAAATCCGTCATCCGTCTGGGACGAACTTGGGCAAAGAAGGGTAGTTCGTCTTATAATTCGTCTTTGTATAAATATGGGAAAACAGACGGATCGTTCGGACGGATTACCCACGATAGTTGGTCTTGACGGATGATCTATTTAGATCGGGTGCTCTACCACTGAACTACAGGAGACATGTGGGAGCTTAGGCCATTAAACCAAGCTCCTGTGTCAAACGTCCTGCCTACTGCTAGGATCATAATGTCAATAGGAGGAATAATTGGGATGAGAGTCGGCTAAGATGTTGAAAAGTTTTGACGAGATCAGAGAAGTGATATATTCGATACCATTGAGTGTGCTTATCACAGTCTACAGTAAATCACGTCTTTCATTTATTTACCACGCTAACAATTCACCATCTCACTTGACCGTGAAAACTCAGTAAGTTATTGTTTGAATTCACAGTTTCTGTGGCGTCGGGTGACCTCTCGATTGACGTTCCTCCAAGCAACACGGGAACACCATTAAGCTTGAAACCCGAGGGAGAAGATATCGAAGATGCCCGCAGCGAGACCGCTAGCCCTGTGCTATCCGACTCCTCCAGTAAAAGAGGTAGAGGCAGGGGCCGTGGAAGAGGTCGGGGACGCGGACTGCCCTCTGGTAGAGGACGGGGAACGTCTAGCATCCGAGGCACGCGGACGCGAGGGCGTGGAAGAGGTACCGGTGGTGCCCTTGCTGCGTCCGCCGCGGCCTCAGCTGCCGCAGCGGCTGCCTCTGCTGCTGCGTATGCTGCTTATGGCTTCTCCTTCCAAGGGACTAGCACTCCTAATCCCACTCCACCCCCCACGCGGTCTAGTCCAGTGGCTTTTGGTGCAGGCAATTCTGTTGTGCCAGGGTATGGTAATATTAGTCATCCAGTGGCTCGGTATGACAGCTCAGCTGGGTATTCGCCTGCTCAGAGTGCGGAGAACAGCCCTGCGAAATCCTCGTCACATACTACTAAGCGTTTTAACAGTCAGCAGTCTTCATCGCCTTCATGAAATGACGCATCGTCTGTCCCAGAAATTCAACAATTGGCACTCGTCGTCTCCTTCCCGAAAGCTAGGATGTTTTGTTCAAGAATTTGGCTGTGTGCAGTGGTCACCTCCATTATGGATGGCATATGTTACTCGTAAAATTTAGCAGTCATTCCTCTTCATCTCTTTTGAAAAGACGCCATCGTTTGGAAATTGTTTAGCGCTCTCATTTTCTTCCCCTCGAAGTTGAAATAATTCATCCAACAAAATCGTTTTCCCGCACAAAAAGTTGGCAGTATATAATTTCGTCTCCTCGTCGAATTTGAACTTGATGATGGTTCCAATCGGGTGGCTGCCAGAAAAAAAGCTTTGTTGGCAGATTGAAGATATCAAGCGACGAGCTCATCTAATATTTAGGAGAAAATTGCCTGCTGACGCGGAGGTCTCCACAAGGAAAATAATTGTAGTGAGGGAGAATTGGAACAAAAAGTCAATGTATGCAAACGCTATGGTAGCTGTTATTTGATTAGGAAAAACTTGTACATATTGGACTGCATGCTGGAATCAAGATAGACGCAGTGATCTTTGACCTTCCAGTAATCTCAACTTTTAGTTATCTGTGTTCTTTGCAGCGACAGAGTGGTTTTCAGTTGGGTATCGAAAGTAAATTGCGGGTTTTGGTTTGGCATTGCTTCGATCCTTAATTGGCCAGCCAAACTTGTTCCACGTTTTTAATCAATGAGAAACCAAACCGATACCAATCGCGACGTGTACGCGCGCATTGATAATGGTGATTGAACTGAGTGGAGTGCAATTGCGCGCGAGTTCGATTTAAAATCACGCGCATGATTTCAGACCAAACTTGCTCGACACCAAGTTCAGTTACCACTTCATTACATCCATTTTGAAATCGCAGATTTTTGTCAATATTAATGTTTACTTAATATCCACTTCGGGAAACCCTTTTTTCGAAGTTTGATGGACCAAGAGTGCAATTTATTTCCGAATTGCACTATTTGGATCTCCAAATTACATCCTTTTTTTTGGTCCTTTAAAAAGGATGCAATTTGGAGCATCAAAATAGTGTAATTTGGGAATAAATTGCACTGTTGAGAGCCAATCAGCTTGCAAGAATAAACAGTCACTTCAAAATGGGTGTAATAAATACCGCAATTTGCGCCAGCTACACGTAATTATTTCGTATTATGATTAACTCATTCACGGTTTGCATCGGTTGTGATTGGTGAGAGTCAGTACTTTGATTTTGAGTTTACGACACTCATGTGATAACCGCTCTGTCAATTGTGATTCCAGTGATATCAATTATGTTCAGTTGTTTCGGTGTAAGGTGGTTTCTGAAAGGACATAAAATGATATCCGAGCCTTTATTCCTTCTTGACCAGGAAGCTAGAGTCTTTCGTGCCTTTGCAAAGATACGAAACCCAGACTTACGTGTCTTGTAGGTGCTCTTTCTTTCTTTCCTGCCAAGATGTAAATATGCCACTTGAAATGTCGGTGGCAGAAAGCAATTTAATTGTACTGTCGACCGTGTCGAAGACCTGCTTCAGGCTCTGAAATGTTTTTAGCATTGATATTAGTTAGAAATAAGATTATTTGAAATGGGCTTCCTGGCACATTCTCTGGATCCTTTAGTAAGAACTTCTGTTTCACTCGCTTTTCACGTTCGCTTTACGGACTGATTGTGATTTCTCGCCATTCTGAGTAACTTGATTGGTTCTCCAGTCAAAGGACGATTAACACGTAGAGTCACGGGAGCACAGACGGATAGCTTGGCTCCGTTTGGTTTCGTCGTTAACGAAAATTTAATAAACGATTATAATTTTTAAACAAGTCTCATCTTCAATGGGTCAACAACTAAAATTAAATTTTCCTCGGTGTAGCCTGGGGATGAATTGTCTGGTGACCATAGCACGGAATCAAACACGATTGAAAATAGTTTTTGGTTTGCTGCATATAACATCTTTTCAGCTAGGAGTCAAAACAAACAAAGAAAACCACTACTAAGTAGAAAAGCAGAAAGATAACTTCAGCTAGTGATTTTCAAGCTTTTCCACGGGTAGACCACCGTAACTGTGTGTAACCTCGTTCCCAGGGTCCTCTCTTTTGTTTCCCTTGACCAGCAGTAGGGAATGGTAAGTTGCGCATTCTTAGAGTTCACTTTCCACCCTCATGACAGTCTGCTGCCCAGAGACTAGTACTTCGACCCTTCAATCAGAGGTCGATGGAAACGACCTCGTTTCCTCATGTTTGCGTAATCCAAGACCGCGGTAGAGATAACGAATCAATTCTGCCATCTGGGAACGGGACACGAATTCGAGTAGAACGAGCACGTTGAAAAGGACGAGCACGGTCTACGATTAATCGAGTCCATCGAGCACGTTGAAAAGGACGAGCACGTTCTTCTGTTTTCCTGTGCGCTCCAAAAACGTCGGTGAAACAGCATTGCTCATGTTAGCATATATTTTTACATATTTTAATATTTCCTCCAATTTCGATGGTTTGGCCTATTTTATACGAGTGAATCTTTTTATTCGAGTGTTGATGATTTGGCTCATTATATTTTGTTGAGTGGTTTGATACTTAAGCTTAAAACTAAGGTTTAATGAGGTGACCGCGCTTAAGCTTCCAAGAACGTGATCTTTAGGTAGGAAAATTATCAACATGTGATGTACCAGGCTGTTACTAAGCAACGCGTCCCATTCAAATGGTAGTACAAAGTACGTGTTTGGAAAGCCCTCGCGAGAAGTTTCGTGCGTTCTGCCCTTTGAAGGCTTTACGCTGGACAAAAGCTGGCCAACTTAATTATTTCTACCGCAAAAGCCGTAAACAACATTTGTTCTCTTAATCCGAGTAATTACTTAGATTGCTATGTAACCACGAGTGGCACGTAATGCTAAGCGCCATTTCCGGGTCAACTCTTCTAACGCCAATGGTGCTCTAATTAAGTATTTTAACTAAGTTACCGGTTTGTAAGAATCATCCTGGCGTATTTGCCAGCCAGAACTGAGGAACTGCTTGAGTTCGCTCTACAGCGAACCAGGAACACTTAAATTAGTTTGTTTAATTACCTTCTTAATTAACGCGCTGTAACAATAAGCTTTTCACCGTTTGTAATCCATTTCCGAAATGAGATCACTATTACAGGTCAACGAACGAAGACCAGTACGCGCAGTGATTGTAGTCTGCAGTGCAGGCGTATTTTGGGCGCGCGAGTGCACATTTTCGTTTTATGGCCGCCATCTTGGATTTGGTAACTGTAGAGAATTGGGGCGAGGAAATATACTCTCTACCGGTCAAGCATCTAATTACAATCCAAGATGGCAGCATCGAAAACCTGATTTATCAAGCGTTCCGCGCCAAAATAATAACGCCTGCACTGCAGGCTACAGTGATTGGTAATAAAATACCTTTCCGTTGGTTTTACATTGACTTAGGTTTGGTTAATCATCAATTTTAGAGTGAAACGTGACATGGTTGGTACAACCTGGAATCGGCGCTGGTTACGGCTTTTAATAGAGCCTGCTTTTGACCAATCACTGCGTAGCTTGTAGCGTCGCGCGTTCTATTAGTAGCGTGGTTTTTAGTGCAGAGTAAGAGAGTGTTAGCTGACGGCCAAGCGGTTCAGACCGATTAAAAACCTCAGTTGAAGCCAAGTCTAGTCTGCCAAGTGTTCCTGTAGAAGTTAATTATATATTCCCCCGAAAGAACCGAACCCAAAAGGCTCCGTAACAAACTGACAACACTCAGGTTATAATTTTTCATTTAATTCGTAAATCCCCGCCGTGGAAACAGTTAATTAAAAATAACTAATTCAAATTTACACTCTCAGAAGTGATTTAGAAATTCACCAACATTTTGAAGTCATCCAAAAAAGATAAATACACAGAAAATATTTACATGGCCGCGCGGAGATACGAAATTTTTCTTCGAGTCTGAAAATAATAATAATAATAATAATAATAATAATAATAATAGCACAGCAAACGACTGAAATATTTTTCAATGCGAGAAGAGAAATTTCATATCTCCAAGCGGTCATGTGATATAAACACCAGTGAAATATCGAACCATTTCCAAAGGCGCGATTTATTACGTAATAACAACAACGGTGATCTTTTCACGTGTGAAGATGTATGTGTTTTCACGCGAAAGCTCACCTTATATTTCATTGGTGTTCATATAATAAAACAGCGTTTAAATTACGTGTGTGCGATCACCAATCTTGTGCAAGTATCATTCGGCTGAATTATAATGATGCCACTTCGCTTTCCTTTCGGAAATGTATTTTCTCAGAATTCTCAGAAAGAGAACTCTATTCAATCACGAAGTGATCATCTAAGGCGTTCCAAGCGTTTTATGGTCACTTGATCAGATAGTCTTGCAGCTGTGTCCAAGACGTGGTAATTTCTGAAGACACACCCAGTTCTCTTCTCACCAATTTCTCCAATTCAAACAAATGTTCATCGTACTCGGAAACTTTTTCACGCATAAAATCCGCCAGTCGAACCAAGTACTCTACATTGTGCCCAGCGTGTCCCTGAGCTGATGCGATTTCTGTTGCTAATTGTTCGGGCGCTGCTGGTCCTAAGTACAGTGAATTTTTCGGGGTCGCGGCGTATACCATCACGCTAAAGATGTGCGGCGGGTTTTCGTTACATTTGAATTGCAAACGACGGAGTTCGTAGCCACCCACAGCTATTTCTCTTTCATGGAGCTTTCCCAGGGCTTGTTCGACATTTTTATTGGCTACTCTGTATGCAATACCCCAAACTCGACCCTGTTAGACAAGAAAGAAAAATGACTATACTTCAGTTGAATTACAAGAAAGAATTATCCTCTCTCGGAATGGTATACTTCTTTCTTTATGTCGAATAAACAAAATCGTCAATTCATACTAGCAAAATTTTCTATGGGGATGGAAAATCTTCTCAGTTTTTGTGTCCCTGCCCTCCCCGTTTCTTGATCTACAAAACCGAGGGGCATTGCATAGTTAAATACGGTGCCTCATGTTCGCCATCGCAATATTTAACAACTATTCACCGAAGTGGAATAACCAATCAGAACGCGCGATAAGTACTGTTCACTTGTGTGGTATATACTAATACGTAATATGGTAGCGGAATTAAAAAGTTGAAAATTTCAAAGGGGCGCTAAAAGAGACTATAATCCGAAGCGCCGTATAAATTTCAACCAAGCAAAAAAATAAATAAATAAATAAAATAAAATAAAAAAGGAATAAGGCTGACCGTGTTTTTTAGAACCGACAATCCACAGATTTGGCCTTTTTAAAAAAGAGTCGTGAGTTGTGAGTACAGAGTTGTGACAACCGGTTCATTAGCTCACAAAGTGCTGCTTTCATAGCTTTGCATCTTTTGACTTTTTTTAACGCGAAACTCCTTAACCCTTAAAGGACCAAGTGTTGCTTATTTTCTCACTTGTAATTTGGCGAGACAAACTTTGCCTCACTTTGTTTGTTCTTATATACAGTATCCATTACAATATTAGCGGTTTCGAGACACTTTGGGCTCAGACTTGGGCATCAAGTGACCTAGATCCACAGTTCGTATTTTGATGAGTTCAAATCGGCTCGGTTTCTTGCTTTATGAGTGTGTTTTCGAGCCATTTTCCTCTGCAGAAGCCCACAAGTCGGCATCATTAAGCTGGAATGTGGGTAGAGGCAAGCCTCTGAAAGAAAACAGAGGTGAGAGGTGGTTTCATGTAGACTGGGACGCCAAAGATGTTTGTATCAAGTTTGGCGGGTTCACGAGTGAAGTTGTCTCTCTGGCCCATCTGTGGATGGCTTCCAGGACCTACCAAGACTATTTGGCCAAGTTTTGACTTGGAAAATTTTCAACCGACGCGATATTTTGCTGGTAGGACTGGGTGGCAGGACTGGGTGTAATAATTCTTTGAAATGGAAATGGTAAGAGTTCCCTTTTCGAGTTATGGCGGAATTACCCAGAATTCTTTTCGGGCATGAACGAGGCAACGGTTGTATTCTCGACACTGGCTTTCATCAAATGGAGCAACAAGGGCCGGCAAATAAAGTGAGAAGGAATTTTCCAGCTAAATACCAAGATCTGGCTTTGAGGTGTGTTGTTAACGCAAACTTTTGATTTTTTGAGCAAGTTTTTATCTTAAAGGATTGACACTTTTTTGGTGTTGCTCTTGGAGCAAAATGCTGGATTTTGGGGATTTGTTGCCTTAAGAACGGTTCACTGCAATGGACACCAGGAATCATTGTGGACGTTTTAGGCTGCGATGGATGTCACACCAACCCGTCGGCACAATGAACACACTTTCGTAATGTTGACTCTTAAGTTCAACAAGAAACAAATATCAAAAGTAGTAATGGTATTTACAACGCATATATGCGTAGTTGGGCTTTTAAGGGTTAACAGGAAAGGAAGTTTTAGCAATCAAACCAAGTAAGATACAGCGAAGGGTGTGTTGTTGAAGGAGCCATGTTTATAACTCGAAGGCCTCAGGCTGGCGTAGTTGCTCTGGCAACGCAACACGACAATGTCTCTTTACACATGTACCAAACCACTTTTAATACGTGTTGACTTGATCAATTAAAACAAGTACTTTGTACTGACAAGTTTCAAATCCTGTCAGAGGCACGTTCCCTGCAGTACGTTTCCGGTGGAAACACGATAGAGAGTTATTTGTGGGGAAATGTCACCTCATTTTTCTTGTGACGGAGCAAATTCACGAGTATGTGTTTGATACAGCAGAAAAAAAAAATACCTCAAATACCTGGCATCTTATTTTTTCACATACGATCTCACTAAACTCTAGTTCAAAC
Source organism: Galaxea fascicularis (assembly GCA_948470475.1). Classification (NCBI taxonomy): domain Eukaryota; kingdom Metazoa; phylum Cnidaria; class Anthozoa; order Scleractinia; family Euphylliidae; genus Galaxea; species Galaxea fascicularis. The sequence goes on along the minus strand of OX419342.1, from coordinate 22,213,068 downwards.
CTATCCGCCGAGCTTCACCTATAGACTTTCAGAGCAGTCAATCAATAAACTATTGTAGCTCCAACGAGTGCCTTCTGAAGCTGACTGATAAAGTATCCGAGCCTGAGTAATGTCATAAGTTTTATTCCACTTGGGAGAAGCTGTGAGAGTTCATTTTTTTCCAAGAATGCACGTGACATGCACTGCCAAAAATTCTGATCTTTCATTGTTTTCTACTGTTTTCCGCGAGGTAAAAGCATAGATCTATAACGGTCTGGTAGCCTTTTCGGAAAACCACCTCAAGCTCGGAGATTCGGGTTCCCTATAGCTTCCTGGCAATTAAATTTTAAGCTAAAACGATCAAACAAAACTACGGATACGTGAGGCCGGTGGATTACAACTGGAAAACCTAATCATAGTGAATCCTTCCATTTCCTATCGGCTTCCTAGCTTCCCTGGTTCATTTTTCTTGCTTATACATTTCCCTCTTTTCTGGTCATCATTGTAAGAATGTTTAGTGCAAATTTGTGTCACTTATACAAAATATTACCTAACTTATAGCACACGCAACAAAATTAATCATTTGTGATTGGCCGAGAGCCGTACAATTGATCCCACACTTCGGACGAAATGACACATAAATCTGTGAAATTAAATGATTTTTTTGGCGTGATTTAAATAAACATTTTGAACGACCTCATACAGTTCGTAGTTTTGTTGAGCGACATACAGATGAAATAAATCACACGACCTTCTCGTACAATTCCTGATTATTTAATAAGTGCTCGTGAGTTTGAAAGTTTTCAAATAATTGCACGTGCAAGTCAGATTTCAAAGTTGCCCTATGTAACTTTAAAATCATTCGCACTGTTATCGGCATACAAAAGAGATCTTCGACACCATTTCCTTACAAATTTACTTCCAGAGAAGAATCTAGAGGTTGTTTCTTTCATTCTTATTCCAGAATAGGGTCAATCGAACGCGCCCTTGGTACGAGTCACTTTACAATTGTGCTCAACGTCACGTGATTTCCTGTACCAATTTTTTTCACAAAACCAACAGAGCAGCCTTGGTTTGCTTTTATAATTTGCTGATATTCCGTTCAAAGGTCACAAAATTTTCTTTGAACCCCGCTTTGATTTTGAACACAGGAAGGAATTAACACTGAGAATTTTATGCCAGTGCTCTTGTTGAGTCAATTTGCGTGCCCTCGTCCCGCTTGTACGTGTGCGATAAAATACAATTTGTTTCTTGACAAGTTTACGAGGACCGTTGACAATCTGCTCATTACCCACTAAATATTAACAACTTGACCGTATGGATCCAGCGTAAGAGATTGTATTCATGTGTATTGGGCCCATTGTGCCTTAAAAGATCTTGCCGTTTTGTTGTTATCAGCTGAAAATCTAGTAGTTAGTTTTAAAAGCTATATTTTGGCATCAGAAAGAATGACTGTTTGGGTCTGACAGTCCTTTAAAAACAAATTAAGAAGAATTTTCAAAAACGAAAAAGAAAAGCTCGTTCCCGCTGGTGCCTTTTTTCCTGGCAAACACAAAGGAAGAAATATTCGCATAAGAAAAGCACCAAATGCATACATTGTTTTCATGGAAGCAGAAAGAAAAATATTGTGGTTTCTCGAAATGTCAAACGAAGCGCAAACTGTCCAACTAAACATCGATGAATAATTTCAGATTGACAAGGAAGTCACCACAAGTCATTTTCTTGAGCAAGTTGCATGCGTTTCCCTATAATGAATTTACCAACTAGACAATTGTAAAGGAGAACTGTGCATGATTAAATTAAAATTCAGTATTCAGCACAAACAGCGTGAAAATAATGAGGACTTCATTCACTCTTTTTCTCGCGTTAGAAATCCAAACAGGATTAAAATGACAGGTTTTTACCAGGCATACAGGTAATATGCTCTAGAAAAACGTAATCAGTACTGATTAGTTATGTCTCATGGTTAAATCGAAAAAAAACTGATTTGATCAAAACTGCACTCCTTGATATATCTCATGCAAATTATTCAAATCAAATTTAAATCATCAACGTGAAACTGCAGTGAAATCCAAATAACCCGAACCAAAACACTGCGCTAAAATAAAGACTGAACAAGGTTAGGATCAATGCAATTTCAATGAAAACTCCAAATTAATTTCAGCTTCAGATAAAGTACTTAAATGCCAAACGAGACGTAAAGTTGTTTACATTTGTTATTGAAATTCACTTCCATGTAGCAAGCATATTTTTTATTTTTGTTGACCTTGGAAAGTCACGTCACAAACCAATCCAAGATTTCTTCAGTTAACATCCTGAAATAACGGCAAGGCACACTTTGTTCATTTTATTTTAATCACATTCGTCTTGTAAATTAAACGAACGGACGTATAAAACATGACTGAAATGCGACTCTTCAGGTGACTCTTGTACTTTGCCTTTCTCGTTACAGAAAGCACACATATAAAAACCTGAACTAAAAACACCCAGATTTCAAAGTTTTATTTTTCTTTCAGGAAGAGACTAAACATAGGCCTTCCAAAAAGAACCATCGCAAAGCCTAACTTAATGTATCCCCATTAAACAGATTAAACTGATTAAACGTACATCACTCGAGACGGGTGAACAGCACGAAGTCAAAACATACCTGTTTTTCTTCAACCAAAGTGACCACTCGCCCAGGCTGAAAACAAAAATAACGCATAAGATCTAAAAGTAAGGTCTAAAAGTGATTCTATTACAAGGATGACAAAGATTTTTCACAACTCTTTGTACCTTTTTAGTGTCGCCGCGATGCCAAATGCTTCCTTGCCAAAACCGCCGGACAAATCCATCGATGTGCCCAACTACGCAATATTCGAAAGGAAAATCCGGCTTCCAAATCAGAGAACCGTAGCCAAATATCCACGAACATTTTGAGGTCTCGCCTTTGTTGTTGGACTGAGAATTAATTTTCTCTATCATAGTGTTACTTTAGCATGTAGATCTCTGGTTTTCGCGAAGAAAAAGAGTACAGAAATCTTTGACAAAAGCCTGGCCGATAAAATACTATGAAATGTGTACATCGTGATGCACGAGTGAGTTTAACTGACGAACCAATCAACAGCCGCGTAAACAAAGGACTGCGTTCTAATTGGCTGGAAGGGAAAAGCCCACACGCGACCCACTCTCATCTGATGCAACAAGGAACAAGGTGCAGTGTGCCTAAAGTAATCACAAGACGGAACGAAATTCTCAAATCGTAACACAGCACCAAATCATCTAACCATAAAACTGTACTATCAAAATTACAATCGTGAAAACGGCCAACCGGAAATGAACAACAACAAAAAAATGCTCAAGATACTTCAATGACTAACAAAAGAAGATGAACTTGCTTTCGATAATTTTCTGTAGGATAACAAAAAGTCTAATAGACAAGTGTTACCCTGCTCTTTTGGAGATTCCAGTAATGAGTGATTTTTAATTTTTTTTTTCCGATGTCTATGTTCAGTGGCTCATAGCCAGCTAATCCTGGTGCCCAGTGCTTGCGCGTCCAACCGCAAGACGATGGAACGAGTGATATCTTTACCCGAGGTTCAACAACACAGCAAATTTGATGATGCTTGGATAATAATCGACGGAAAGGTAGGGAAGGAAGAGAGTACATATCTTAGTACCTCATCGAGACTAGTTGTCTCGCCGTGTTTGCTTCAGTGGTCGCAGAGATTTTCGATGTACGTACTAACGTAAACGAGCTTCTGTGACTCTGTTTGCAGCTGTTTGCTGCTGTGTAACATATACTGTTGTGGCGTCTATGGCAAGGTAAACAAGTGACTTATCAATTTCATCTTAAAATTGCTGGTTGCGTACCAGAGCTCTGTTTGACTTAATTCCGCCGGCATTTGCATTTTCTCGCATCAGAGTTAACAACTTAAGACTTAATTAAGCTAAGAACTAACTTGAAGTAAAGTAAAAGAGATCAAAAGGGATAACTTACCTTTAAATTTGACGCAATTGGTAAACAATTGAGAATTGCGTCAGACCAAGTGTGAAGATTTCAATGACAGGTGAAAACTTCATCTGGACATCCGTAGCGTGACTCTGGATTGCATATTGCGTTACTAGGTTTACGATGTCTCCAGTTACGTGACCGCTCATCCCGGACAAGAGGCCATTCTTAGAAATGTTGGTGGAGACTCGACAGAAGGATTTAAAAAACAGACTGCTCACAAAGTTGTCAAGAATCATATTGCATCTTTGTTGGAAAAATTTTACGTTGGTCGTTTATCTCCAGTTAAAGGAGGACATAATGAAGCAACTTAGTTTTTCTTTAATTCTGGGGGCCCAGCGTGGTGGAGACAGGCTTGCATGCCCAGTGTTTAAATCTGGGTTTTATCGCATGAAGTAAGCAGGACTTAGTGTTCTGCCAATGGCTGCAGGACTCACAGGATGATACCAGCTCATTGGATGGCATTGTGCAGCAGAAAGGAGAGCCAATTTTTCCATGCAAACAAAGTGCAACTGGAACTTACATTTCTAAATGTATTCTTGGTGACCTTTTAAGGAGGCTGGAAAGGGTTTTTAGCTGTACATGCGTGCACAATCTGCACACGCCATAACTAAGGGCGCTTACCATTAGTCGGAACTGGCCGGCCAGACCAATCCATTTTTAAAGAGAATTCCACTATTAATCAGAACTGTCCATCCAGACCAGTTTATTTTTCAAAAGTATGCACAGTAGTGATTAGTGAAAACTATTGAAGTAGTTTACGCAAAAACTATCAAAACAAGCCTGTTTCCTTTTTAAAATGACCGGTTGGGCTGGCCAGTTAAGACTTTTGGTAAGTAACCTAAGATGCACACATCAGCTGAATGAATCAAAATCAAGCATACCGGAAGTTGAATACTGCATGAAATTGCGCAAACCGGAAATAAAATCTGTGGAAAACATTTCTTTTTAGCTCGAAATTTTGTGCGGTGACCAGCTATCTTGATTTTTTGCATGCATGTACCATTCATGATGGCACCTCAAATATAACAGTTTTAGTTTTTCAGATAATTTACAAAAACTGACATTTAGAGGACCTTTTTGTGGACCTGGGGCATTGCCATGGTAACTGATATGACATCACAAGCACCCTTAAAATATAGCCTAACAATAGAGTTCCAAGGAGACATATAGTTTCCCTACACCATTGAATGTCCTTCTTTGCAATCTTTCATTGTTTCGCAAACACTACACCAACAAAAAACCCTTTTGCGCCTCCTTAACATAGATTTTTGCTTCAAGCTATGAGTGGGCTGTTATGTGGTTAGGACTTAAGACAGTTTGTGTAAAACACGCAACGTCATGGTTCACTTTGCCTTTGGGAGGCAGGATGGCCAAGTAGTTTAGGGTGCTGGATTTCAATGCGGACACCCCAGGTTCAAATCCTACTCTGGCCACTTGCTGGTGTTGTTCTGGGCAGTCCCTGCTTCAACTCCTTGGTCATCCTTGTAAATAACAAACTGGTTTGCCTCCAGCCAGTTGGGATTTTAGTGATCATGTTGTGTTTATTTGAATTTTTTTTTTTTTTTTTGGGGGGGGGGGGGGGGGATTTAAGTGGAGTGCCTGTGAACTACAGTAGCTTGAATTAGCTAAGTGCATTTTGACTATAAATGAAGCAATTTTTTCTCCTCACTCTTGACTGGAGTTTCAAATGTGGCTTCAATCTAGTTCATTCCACAGATTTTAGAGCAAAAGAGAGACTCCTCGCAGTCCACCTAACTTCCCTTTACCACATCACTCGTTCATCAAGCATACAGGAAATTATCAGCAGGGATCAGTTGAGTTAACATTAATACAAATTCTCCCTACAGGGAAGGGGTTGTATCATGCAATGTTTAGTGATTCATGTCATCATCTAAATGTCAGAACTTCAGTGTGAAACTAGATAGATGTGAAAAAAGACTCTTAAATTCTTGACAACTTAAAACCCCTCACCATCTTGCATGAAAGCAGGTTCCCACATTTCATTCAGTCTATAGTTGATGTACATGATCACATCATGTTCTTTTTTGTAAATGTAGAAATCTAATTCTACCAACTGATCAGGTGTTCTTTTTATTTCATACACATAGAGTATCCAATATCTAGTGCATCGACAATCTTAAAGGGCAACGAACAGCACAATGCAAACTATATGCAACAATTTTATTGTTGTTTTGAAACATTTTAATAAATAAATGATAAATATTATTGTTACAAGTAATAATTTAATAATACCAGTATTGTACATTTGAAGTTTTCTTTAAAATCCTCATTAACATCATAAATTATACTAAATGCAGAAATGAGGTAAGGCTGTTAGAGCATCCATTTTTTTTTTTAGCTCAGATGCTCTTGCAAGCTGAAATAGGGTGGAACAATAATAATTACGATTCCACCTCAATTCTGTGCTTTGTGTAGTAATGTTCAACACACTCCACCATTGTTTTTCCTACACTGCTACATTCATCCCATCGGTTCTTTGACATGCTGGACAAAGATTCCATGTTCTCACTACACTGAAGACACCGTTTCAAGAATCTGCAAAACAAAAATAAGAAGCAAGAAAGACCATTTAGTTCTAGCTACAAACCATTACACAATTATCGGTGCAAGTTTGCGATTACAGTGTAGACTCACAGATGATGTCATGAGTTAAAGAAAGGAGAAAAAAAGAGTATAAAACAGATTCCATGTCAGTGCATGTGTACTCTGATAATGCAAGGACAGCATCAAATTGGGGTAAAGTTGCATCCACATGAGCAAATGTTTCTGTGACAACTTTTACTTGTGATTATTTGGATGTGTACATGCGAAAATGTGCCCCAATTTCATGTGACAAATTCATTTGCTGAAAAACTGATGCACCAGTCTTCCAGCAAATGAATTTGTGATAAAATTTGGGCACATTTTGTCGAGTACATGAGCAAATAATTGCAACTGAAAATTGTCACAGAAAAGTTGTCACCATAAAATTTGCTCGAGTGGATGCGGCTTACAAACATCAGTCATTCAATATACTCGGCTATGGCTTGTTTTCACATCATCTGTGTGGTTTAAGAGTACACTGTCAAATCGACTCTGTTAAATAAACATATCATTGACAAAGTTCAAGATCAAATCATTAGTTTGTGACACAATTTACCACCTAAGTAAAGCACTCCTGTCTCTTTGTTGTGTCCTCTTTGGAAGTTCAAATAACTCTCTTATGACAACAACCACCATCAGTTGTAAAGTAGCAAAGATGTTTGGCATCTGCGACCACAAACGTTTGTAGTTAGACCTCTGCCGCTGTCTCAGCTGCCTTCTCTTCCACTGTTCGTACCTCATTGTGGCTGCCTCACAGATCTGATTGTACACCCATGTTATGTTAGTGACAAGCTTGTGATTCTCCTTATCACTATGTCATATTTACCTCGTCTCAGTAAGAACACCTAAGGTGTGAATTTATTTTCTTGCTATTGGGGTGACACCCTGGGAGGTGGTAGCCACATATAGTAGTGATGAGGAAGTGTGACATTCCTTTGCAGGTTTGAAAATGAGAATAAGTGAGTTTGACACTCTCTTTGGGTTGGCATCTTTGTAGCCACTACAAACCTCTAATTAATTGGTGCCCCAGCATTTCCAATTATTTGTCTATAAACAGCAAAAATGCATCAGTTTCATTTACAAGCCTAACTACAAGTAAATGACAAAGACACTTTGTAGCAGGGTAAAGAAAGAGTGGTTGGAGTTCCACTGTTGAAAGGTCACTTTTTGGGGCCATAAATGGACCTCTGTACATTGACACATCATAGGGTCAGAACTTTATTTTGGCCTTACTCACCCCTCCCTAACACAGATGAACCCCCTCCCCTCCCCAACCTTCCTAGCCCAGGCCTACCAAATAAAGTAACTTGAATAAGCATCCAAGATATCTTGCTGGAAGTCTAGAGAGGGAGGGAGTTTAATGGAGACAGGGTGCTAACTAATATTGTTTTGGAATACATGACAACTGGTGAGGGTGTCTAGTATCTGTTGTCTCTGAAGAAAGTGTCTTTTAATTAAAATTAAATATGTTTTCTTCTTGCCTGTTCAGAAATCACATTTCCATGCTGCACAACGCTCCTGAGTAGGAGGGTAATTTCCATATCACCTTTAGGTCTAAACAGGGTAGGAAATTGACTTAAATCCAAGATTTGTCCCACAACTTCAACAAATGTGTTAACTTGATCCAGATCAAAGATGCATGATTCAAACTTGCATGTATCTTCTATAGGTAAAGAGATTGAAGTCACCAGCTCTTGCAGGGCTTTGCTGGCATCTGTTAACTGATCAGTCCATGTTTCACTGGTGTTAACTGCATCATTGTCAAATTCTTCCCCTGTGGGTTTAGGTAAATGCTGCCACTTTGAGAAAGAGATAGTAACCTCGCGTATTGTCTTAGTCAAGAGAGAAATTGGGTGAAAGATTGATTTGTAATTCTTTGCAGTCTCACAGATTCTACCAGTAACTGGGAAATGATTATTGTCATCATAACACTTGTCAGGATAGATATATAATCCAGCAAATGCAATGCAAATACATAAAATATGATTGGCTGATTCCTGTGATATTTCACACAAATCTACTTCTCCGTGACTGATGTGGTCTCGAATCCTTGGTCCCTCGGGATGAACAAGGACATCAAGCAACATTTCCAAGTGTCCATCACCTATTTCCTGCCTCAAAAGGTTTTCCGAGCCATCTTGCAAAACAGGGGAAAGAATCTAAGGTAAAGAGAAAAATCACATTGTTGTAAAGAGGAGGATGATACATGAAGTTAATTTTTTTAGAGAATTGTGTGCCATGAACAAGTTCTGGAATTGCTTTGATGAAAGGCTAACAGTTGAAAAATCAGATTTTTATAAACCTCTTTATCATGGCCATTTTATCCATTATGATGCATTTCATTTTTATTCAAAATATATTCTCTTCTGTGTTTGGGTGGGGTTCTATCACGCTTTGATGTGTATGATATATCTTTTTTTTATCTGTGAAAACTTGGGTCATTAATTTATTAACACAGTTCCAGAGTTTGATTGGCTGAGTAGCAATAGAATATCAGCCATTATAGAAATCCATTGCAAAGAGCCTCCACAAAAAATGGTCTTCTGGTCTGTAACCCAAATCTAAACCATGGTCCCACTTGCAATGGTTTAATATGGAGCAATAATTTATTATAGCAAACTCTGGACCAGTGAAACACCTCAAGGCTTAATCCACCATCTCATATCTAATGCATGCTTGGGGAATTTAAGCACAACTTGCCTTGTTTATTTTTTAAGATCTGCAGGTCTAATGAATATCAACATCTTTCTTTATTATAGCAGTCTTAAAAATTAACATAATCATTGTATTTATATTTATCAATATTTTTTAGCCTATATGGGACAGTTGTTCATTGGGACTTTGCCATGTTGCTGTCTCCTGTAACATGTTCCTACAAGACAATAGGCCATTTCCGAGTTCATGTCTGCCTCCTCTTCAAAGCGAGTCTAAGTGCGAAGTTTTTGTTATGAAAATTAGTTTTCATTCATATGTAAAGTAGAACTAATTACCATCACAAACACTTTGCACTTAGACTCGCTTTGAAGAGGAGGCAGACATGAACTCTGAAATGGCCTATTACCTATGTATCTGTATTTAGCTTTTTGATGAATTCAATAAACTTAACTAGACTAAAGTGGTTATACCTCGTCAAATGTTGTGTATAACACAGTAGACTCTGCTGTAAGTGCCCTATCTGGGCAGTTGTTAATGCATGCAAACACTCTCCTTAAACCATGCTCCAGTTGTGGAAGCAAAAGTACAATGCAGAGGTCAAATCTGCAGGAGGACAAAATTATGTTTTCATAATGACAGTCATAGTATTATTATTATTATTATTATGATAATAACAATGTCTATGTTGTTGGTCAAAATAAAATTCAGGTTTGATTCTCAATTCCTTTTGTCTCCTGATCCTAATAAATTTATTCATGATCCAGGAATAATTAGGGTTACGAAACAAAGGATGTCCATTTTTCTTGTTAAACTACATATCAAACATTACAAATTAAAATAAAGTTACACATGAGATGTACAAACCATTTCCAGCTTTCATTTAAAAAGCATGGATTCTCAATAAGTAATTAAATTAACTGTGTTGCAATATAGAGAAAATATGGAAAGCAGTACATGTGTGAACACTGCATTGCAAACAAGAATGAAATGAAATCCTTACTAAATGAAAACATACAGGAAAAGGCTGTTCAAAAATGTAGAAAATAACAGGTGCAGTGGTACCTTTTTTGTTTATAATAATCCAAAGCTTTAAGCCACAGGGGACGCATACTTGTGATAATGAAGAAACTTGAGTGGAATAATTCAAAAATCTCTGGCATGTCTGGTTGTTCCAAACAATCAAAAACACTGTGTTGCGCTCCTGTACAAGTGGGCAATCTCAGTAAAGGTCTCCTCTTTACTTCCATTGAGCAACATGGTGTATCTTTCAACTTTCTGCTCATAGATGCAGTGACCATTAGTAATAATGAGACATACCTAAAGATAAAAATATCAATAAATGATACACTGAAAACTATTATAATTATTATTGATAGTTAACCACCAGTGTTGGGACTACGTTTTACAAAATATGCATGCTGGGCTCCTTAGCTACAAAATTTTAGGGCTACTGAACTTCTAAGACGTGACGTGTGCCCCGTGTTTGCATGTCCTGGGCACTAGATGCTTATGCGTACATATGCACAATTTGTGCATAAACGTGAATCACTACATTTTGTCTGCAGTTTCCATGTCAATTACACTTCCTAAAATCAACAATGAATAGGGGAAGGGGGGAAGGGGGGTTACTGTAGTAATACAGTTGAGCCAAAGGTTTTTGTGGACAATTTTTGGATGCCAAGAGGCCACTTCTCTCAAGTAGTTTTGTCCAAGATTGTAGCTGTACTAACACGACAGTTTTAGTTCTATACTCACTGGACCGGAACTTCTCCTGGAGCTGCAAATCCATGCCACAGAACATTTCTAAGATTCAGACTGGAAGGGGGACCAATTAAAATATGCAAGAGAGTGACCACAGTTTCTCCAAAGACTTCTTTAAGTTCAGATGTTGTTAACAAGTCTTTTAGTAAGGACGGACACTGTGATGCACCAGAGTATGAAATGTAAATGTCACCCAGGGCATGCTCCAGAGAGGATGTTAGAAGTAACAAGCATATGTTAAGATCAGCAGGGTTTGAGGACTTGAGAAGACTGAAGCAGTACAGGAATCTATCACAGCAGCCAGTCCACTTGAAACAGTCTTTGTATTGTTCTTCAAACCTGTGTTGCTCTAGATTTGAAATCTCCAGATGGATGGCATGGCACACTGAATACAGTCTTTTCACAGCATCTTGGTAGTCAAAATTTGAAACCTTCTTTATTATATCTAAAGGAAGAAAATCAGATGGATGGAACTGTTGTGCCCTCCCTTCTGTCTCTGCAGCAAAAGTATGCTTATCAATTTATAACTGTATATTGCCAAATTGTGAAGTAGCCATGATAGTGAAGTACTTTTTAACACATTTTTTTACTGGCATCAGGTTCACCTTGAGGACATAAATTGGTCTTGCACGTTCTGGAGGAACTATAGAATACAGGGCCACTTTAGTCCACCTTGCTTAATGGACACTCTTGTTATGCAATGGCATGTAAATAAGTGGCCATGTATTCTATAGTTTAACCCTCTTTCTTTTAGCAAGTGCTAGCCATGGCTACTGCCACAGTCCATAACTTTCCAGACAGAACTTGGCATTGGACCAATACCTGAAACACACAACTCAAACAAGTTCGTCCAGCCCCTTTCTCTCTGACCACCTATACATCATTGATCTTAACCCCAACCCGTCTTACCCAGTGTTTCAAAGAAGAGCTGGGTCTCGTGTGAAAAACCCTACAAGGTCAACTGCTTCATGACCCAACAAATTAAGAGAAACTTTACAATGGTTTGGTGGGGGCAAGGGGGTATTTGACCCATTGAGATTCCTTGTTGACACCCTAACGTAAAAACTTATCTGGAACATCGCTTATCCCACGTACCTTCTCCAAGCGTGCCTTCAATTCTCCCCCATACACCCAAAAGCTCGCCCTCTCCTGCGGTAAAAACGAATTCATGCTTTGGAAATGACCCAATTGTGGCATCAATATCAAGCCTTTTAAAGGATTCGCAAATTAACGAATGGACATTTTCAGAAAGTGACGTCTGTGCGAGCCTAACTGATTCAGCAAATTCATCTTTCAATGACTTTGGATCCGGAGTGGTCCATCCCATTTTGTAAGCCTTCTGGAGTGACTTTCCACACCAAAACGACTTAATTATCGCATTCTGAGATTGGTTTTGGAAAGAAATTTCACTTTTGTGTTGATGGCCCATGATTGTAACCACTGAGACGCCTCAAAATCAGATGGGAACAGCTAATCGCTGATGACCGCCATGTTGCAAATTTGAAGATCATGGAGAACTGAGACCGAGGCTTGGTCTTTTACGGTGTGTGGGGTGGGTGATGTAGCATTTGGTGGAGTGTACAAGCGTTCGCCCGTGTCGTGTTGTGGTTGTTCTAAAAACAATCCTTCCCTTGAATAAAAATGTTCTGAAAAGCTTTAATACAGTAGTGTTAACAGAACTGGGAGACGACGTCAAGTCGGTTATACTCCGTATCCTGTTTAAACCCCCCCCCCCCCCCACCCTATCCCTACTGAGCAGACTAGACCGTGAAAATGCTGTCCGAAGCATCCTCACCGACACCACTTGCAGCATGATCATGTCTGTTACTCTGCCTTGCGTGGTTTTCATTCAAGACACAGGTTAAATTTTGTTCTTTTTAAATTCACTCAGGCAAATACATTCCGTGAACAGTTTTGTTTGGCGTGGCGATGAATTCAAAGGCGTGTTTGTACATATCGTGAGCGAAAACGACATACATTGTTTTTAACCGATTCACTACATCTACATCACGCGACCTTTTGATGACGGGATTTTCTATTAACATCGGAGAAACAAACTGGAATCCCTTGGGGTTGAAAAGGTAAGAATATTTCACTCATTTTATAACATCAAGCTTAGTTCATTATCGATCAAGCGCTAAGCTAAATTAATAGGCGTTAATTCACAGCTGTGAGTCACATATTATGTAAGTGCAACTAAACTTTATGTTATTTATTTAAAGGTTACTGCTTGATCAAACTGGAAAGTAAGCTCAACTTTTACTGCCCTTAACTTAACTAAAGAATTTTTACCAGGTTTGATTCCTCGGTGGCTGCCATTGAGCAGGGGCACCCAACGAGAATATAGTTCAAAACCACTAAACGTAGCATTGTTGAACGTATTTTAGTATTTAAACGGTAGTTATAGGCATATTTTCATCTCCTAAAAATTTTTCATCTGTTCGGATTTCCTAGCTGAAAGTTTAGTGATCCGAAAATGATAGGGATCAAAACTTACCTTTTCGAAAATGTCAGCCAGAAATAAGGCTCCCGAAAATTCTAGGTGACCTTTTTAGGGTAAAAATCCGTTAAAAATGGGCAATTATACCATTTTTTAGACGTTCGAAAATCCTAGGAGAGGCAGGCAAGCAAGAAATTTTACAACAAATGTTCCGAAAATTCTAAATCTCAAATCGTCTTTCGAACAGATATTTTCCGAAAATTGACGTTGGGTGCCCCTGATTGAGGTTTGGGATTTCGTGATATTGAACAAAGTAATATAAGGCTTAAGATTTTCCGGTACCTTCTGTTATGTCTAGTAAAACTTATCACACTGGATGAAATACAAAGAGAACGAAACCGAAAGTTGTGTAAATGTTTTCCAAATGAGTATGATTTGAGTTTTGTCCCTGGTTGATAAACTTCCACAAAGCTTTTGTTAAAAGAGTTAGATTTGATAACACCCATAAAAAGTATGCATTAGCTAGCCCCTTTCCTCCCAAACATTTTTTACGAATACAGACAGGAAGAACTTTGCACTTCTTCCGGTCTTAAGTTCATATTTCACTTTCTTACTCTTTGTGTGCCGTGTGACATTTCAAGTGATTTGATCCAAATTGTCCAGTTGGGCCAAGGACTGGCATATGGACTTTAATGTATCATAATGCCACCTGTGATCCATTACAAACAAACAGAAACCATCTGCATTCTCCCACTCCATCAACAGTCAGGTTCTTGATAAAGTACCTGAACAAGACTACCTTGGTGTGCATTGCTGCTTTAAGTTGCGCTGAGTCCACATCCTTCCAAAATATCAGACAAGGCCAATAAAGTGCTGGACCTGATTAGAAGAACTCCAAAACCAAGCAGCCAAGAAGTTAAAGAAAGAGCATACTTAACCCTTGTTCGGCCAATCTTAGAGTATGCATGCTTCTCCAGTGTGGAACCCATTCATCAACACTGATGTCAACCGAATTGAACAGGTCCAAAATTGAATGCTGCCAGATTTGTCACCAATTTATTACAACCCATACTCAAGTACATCTGAGCTAGTCAAAATATCTTAATTGGGACACTCTTGAACAGAGATCCTTGGCTAGCCAAGTAACATTATTCTACAAGCTTCATACAATACAATACAATACTTTACAATACAATACTTTATTTAACCACGCTACATTTAGGAGCGAAAAGCGCTCGTTAAAACATGTGCGTGCTAAAACAATGTATACAATTAATACAGTACAATATATACAATTTATAAAAAATATATACAATTAATAATCTGTGTAAAAAAAAAAAAAATAAAAAAAAAAAAAAGATGTGTAAAAACATTATTTCATTTATAATAATCATTTAATAAACGTTTAAAAGTTGAAAGATCCTCTGCTTCCCTTATAAATGGAGGTAATGAGTTCCAAGTCCTGGCGGCAATGAAAGAAAAAGACTTGTGACGCCATTCCAAATTACATCTAGGCATCTCCAAAATTGTTCCAGACCCCCTTAGATTATAGGAGCATAACTTAATTTTAAAGAGATTTTGAATATAGCTTGGAGCCTGATTATGTATACATTTATACACAAGGACTAAGGCCTGAAATTCTCTACGCTGTTTTAACGACCTAATGCCTACAGTCTTCAAAAGGAACTCATAAGGGGTTTGCCTGCCAAAACCTAAAATCGATCTTAGAATGTAATAGTTCGTGACATCTAGTTTATTAACCTGGGTTTTACCCACACCAAGCAATAAGGGCGCACAATACTCTAAATGCGGTAAAATAAACGCTTTATATAGGCGGCCCATAACATCCATCGGTATGAATTTGCGTATTCTTCACAAGGCAGTTGCTTTAGCGCATGCTTTTTTCACTTGCTCCTTCACATGATTCGTAAAATTAAGCTTACGATCTAATGTAACTCCAAGAATCTTAAGTGTCTCTGTAGTGTCGACAGACTTGTTATCTACAAGAAAATCATAATGATATAGCGTTGGACCGATGGCCATTGCCTGAGTTTTGGCA
>OX419342.1:22110076-22192576 GCA_948470475.1 Galaxea fascicularis | reverse complement strand
AGACATAAGTGAACCCACTGGGTGGGGTGACATCGTTGAAGATACTGGAAACTGGTATGATGATGGGACTGCTATGATGTGGGGGACTCCATCACTACCATATGGAGCTAGTGGTGGCTGGAGCTGGAACAGTTGATACAGATTGGTTAGGCATTGCAATCAACCCTTTTCTTCCTCAGAGTGATTATTTTGTGTTCACATTTGACTAGCTTTAGTTCTTAACATGTTACATGGGTTAAATGATACTAATTATTAGTATTACTGAAGAATGAGCTGTGCGATAGTAATTAAGGGACTTGCTCATTTATACCCAAGGACTTCCTGTCCTGTGTACCAATGCACACTCACGTAGTCATGACCTAAGTAATCAACAAGTCAGAACAGTTCATGTGGTATGCACTCTTCTTACGGTCAACTCTTGATTATACAGGCTATGCATCATGCAAACTATTCCATATTTTTCTTATATTCCCTTATTTTCATGAATATTAATAAGCCAAAAGATGGATTTATTTTTAGTTTAGGCATTGGAAATTCCAGTTGAAACAGGTTTGTTTCCCTTCATGTAATAAGCACTCACATGTACAACATAAATGAAGTGTGCATGCTGGATGAGACATTTTGTTGCCAACTAATCTGTTCTATTTTGTCCCACTTAAAATAATTCATATTTTTGATTACCTGTACTCTCAATTATCTGGACTATTTACTCCAGCCCCAGCAAGTCCGGATAATCAAGGTTCGATTGTATTTAGTTTTCTTTACAGAAATTGCAGCAGTTGGAATGAGACTGCAGGAATCATTAAATTGTTCATTTCCACATCAGGAAGAAAAGGGTTCGTGAAGAGCATGCTATTGCATCTGGAGTACATGTAGCTAAAAGGTTAAGAATTAATGTATATTAACTGTAACATTGGAGGTGCTGTAGTCTCTGAGAGGATCATCAGAAATTGTTAAACAGCATTGTTCAACAATTTATTAAGCTAAATTATATTAAGTCCTTTTAGCAAAGTATTTTATTTCTGGATGCTAATTTATACAATAGTTCAGTATTTAACATGGGGTGGATCAAGTCATGGCATATGTTGTTTCTTGATTTTTTATGAACAGTGGAAATTTTTTTCTGGTGTGTCAAGGCTAGCCTGCATTGCAGATGTCATTGAGGAAGGAGGGGAAAAATCCAGAGGGGTCTAGCGGGGAAGGTAAAGAATAGGTGAACCTCATTGGAGAGAAAGGGTGATAGTGGAAACAGTAAAGGAATTTTGAAAGGTATCATTAAGGAGGGCAGGGGGGCCGGCCTTCCCTCTCTCTGCTGAAGCATGATCATTATCAGCACAATGTACTTACAATGATAACAAGGGTTAATGTTGCCATACTGATAAAACAAACATGCCTTAAATGTTTGAAGCAACCAGACAGGTAGTCTGTTATGCATTGGAGCATCTGGCCAGTATGTTAACAATGGAATGAATGTCTACACTTGCATACTAGGTTGGTGTGGAAATTGCATTTAGATTTTCTTTGGCTAATGCTTATAGCTTTTATAGAAATAATATTGACTGATTGAGCTGGGTTAGGTATTATAGATGTCCAATTGTATTGTGCAAGTTGTGCATGTATCCTATCAATATTGAGAACCTTTTGAGGTGCATGCATTTATGAAGGCATTGGTAAAATTCTGCTATCAGGGCACTGCAAAATGTGCTGCAGATCTGTGTTACAATTAAGCAGCAAAACAGTTGCTGATACACATGTTCATGTTGTCATTGCAGTTCAACTATCTGTATAACACTAGGACAACAGAAACAACAATAATTGCTACAGTAGGACAAAGTGTTAACTGTAAAATGTGAATGTTTTAAAACATAGTTTACTTACCTTTTCAGCCGTAACTAAAAGTGTAGACCAGCTCAAAGGGTAATATGTTTTTAAATTTTTATGACAAGTGGAGACTAGATTTTAATAATTTCTGGTTAGGAAAAATGTGAATTTTGCAATTTAGGTTATAGAAGCATATAGATTTGTCTTAACTGAGAATTAGGAATTATGGCAATAAAACCACACAATTTGACCTGAAGGAGTGTATGGGTAAAGGCAACTGTAATGCTTAAGGTTCCGACGATTTCCGAAGACGCCCGAAGATTTTGGAATACAATCCGAATAATTCAGAACTCGGGCAGGACCTGGCTTGTCCCCAGTGTATTTTCTTGAAAATCAGAGATTTACTTTTTATTTCTCGCATTAGTTTGAGTTTACATATTTTTGGAAAGTGTGTCAGCAAGGGAGAAATTGGGCTCGTAGGTGAGTTGGACGGTCAAATGCCCCACCCGTTAGAGCTTCAAAGAAGGTCAAATCCCCCATCCTCCAGACATGTTAAAGCAACTGTGCAAAACTTTTTTCCATGCGTAAAACCGTTTATTCAAATGTACATATTCTGTGATAATGCACCAGTCAATTGAAACCCCCACCCCCCAGGTCCCGGGGAAGGGTGGGGGAAAATAGGGGCATCGAATCACTTTTGAACAACAAGCTGTCCCCTGGGGGTGGTGCATTTGACTGTTTTCGACCGCGGTTCCCGTCCCCACCTCGGGCAAGAGTGGAACTGGGCACTAGTACTTCACATGGAACTTCCAAGATGGCGGAAGGCGAAAGAAAGGTACGTAACAGTGGTTTGAATCCACGCATATCATGCTTTTACTTTACCATCCACTGCAATTGATATTCAATCTGAATCAAGTAATTTGTTTTCTATTGTTTGGATGTATTATTTACATTTAATTTCCATTGAAATTCAAATGGTATGCATGGGTAATGATGCGGAAAGGTCAGGTCATGAGCTGTTCTCTTCTTTGATTTCCTAGTAGTATCAGCTTTCTTGCCCCAGGGGTAGTGGCGTTTGATCTGAACTCCAGCCTCAGGGGGTAGGGATATTGATGCCTTTTGACCAGAGCCTATGTCAAATCCCCCACCCTTCCCCGGGACCTGGGGGGTGGGGGTTTCAATTGACTGGTGCATAAACAACAGGCCATTTCCGAATTACAGTTGAAATGGTCTATTGGCTACTGTTTGGATTAAGATTTGTGTTAACTGCAATTTTAATGATAATAGAGTGATCTGCTATATAAAAACACAACTGAAATATCCAAAGTCTCTCAACGCTATCTTTATACGGAGATTTAATCTGCGAGATCACTCGTGGCATGGCCAGCATAGCATTCTATCACGCGCCATGCACTCATGAAATAAACGAATATAAACAGAATCGCTTACCTTTGGAAACAAGTTCTGCAAAATTTTCAGCCACTACGAATTTCTTGTTCAGCTTGTCTTCGCTCCACACTTTAAACAAAGGCATATTCCACGATAAAACTATATAAAACGTCAACAACAGAAAAATCCACGTGGAGCAATGACCCGTGAAAGCGGCTCACCAACCTCGTTCCCAGGGCTTTTCCCTTGAAAGAAAAATGGTCCCGCCAGGTCCCGCCGCCATTTTTCTTTCTACAGAAAAGCCCTGGGAACGAGGTTGAGCGGTTTACGTCAGTGAATCAAAGAATAGGCCATATTTGAACTGGATCTAGCATGAAGTGGAGGCTCTTGCGGGGGAATGCATTTACATACCAAAACATTCCCCCGCAAGAGCCTCCACTTCATGCTAGATCCAGTTCATTACCGAGAATACGAATATGGCCTATTGCGAAATCCGTTTGTTTCCGACCGCTGACAGACGTCTTGACACGAAAGTCAAAGGCCCCACCGGGCGGGCCTTATTTTGGGTCAAATTTCCCACTGCACGGAGCTTAACGCGAGTCAAATGCCCGGGAATTTACAGTAGATGGATAGTATCTCCCTGACTGCTTCAGCCAAACAACTTTTTATTTATTTATTTATTTATTTATTTCCTCCAATTCCTAGGTGATACATAGTTGTGCAGATATAACTGTGAAAAGTAATGTAGTAACAGATAAAGATTTACAAAGGAAAAAAGAACAAAAACAAAATAGAAATAACAACATTTAAATTGAATTACATTGTATATTGGAAGGAGAGGAGAGGGGCACATCTAGGTAAACTAATATTGTGCCCCTTAAAGTTATGTAGAAACTTAAGATTATTAATAAAAAAAAGTAAAGGAAAAAAATGAAAAATGACAAAATAGCTCAGGAAGCTATAAAAGGAATATTGATTCATTAGTATTGAGCCAGGTACCAGCGTAGAAGTACTTTTTTAAACATTTTTTTAGATGGTTTGTCTCTAATGGATTGCGGAATATCGTTCCAAAAGTAACTTCCAATAATGCTGGGGCAAAATCTCCTAAGATTAGTACGAAATAAAGGTATTGCAACTTGATTGGATGATGCACTACGGGTACTGTAATTATGTAGTTCAGATACTAATGAAACAGGTATATTAGGAAACTTTTCGTGGTGGAAATAATCATAAAAAAGCATACATGTGTTCAGTTTAACAATATCAGGAAATTTCAGAAGCCAAACAACTCGCGCGTGTTAGCAATATTCACGCGTGAAAAGTGCGCGTATCAAAACGCTTTCCGTGCGGTGATCGTAACAACCAATCAAAAGTCTGTATGAAGTCGAGGCATACTGTTCGAAAATCTTCCGCCATGTTTGTGTCGACGTATCGTGAAATCAGGAAGCTTAAGCGCTGTACTTTTTACCTCTGTATCAGTGCGTTTTCGCGTTCATTTTTAAAAACTATGGTCGAGTTTGAAAAGCCAAATTCGGAAATATGAATATTACTGAATGTTTTCAAATGAGGAAGCGACGATCCATTGACAAGACGCCTCGACGTTCGCCAGACAACGCAAAAGGTATGGAAGCAATATGGCTTGATAAGCTTAAGCCTAAGGGATGTTTATGTGCAGTTCTATGCGATAAACTGGTGCTTTTTACGGTTATTGTAACTTTTTATTGATATCATTTGTACGTCAGAGCTTATTCTCTACAAGATCAAACACTTCAAAGAAAGCAATGGAAAAATGCCGCTTTTGGCAATGCCCTCGCCTCAGAAATGCACCAACATGTGTAATTTATTGTTCATGCAGACGTATTTTCGCTCATACTTACTGTTTGTTTTGTGGTGATTGTTGGCATTGCTGTTGTTGTTCAGAATGTCTGAGGCCTGTTTCAAACGTCGCGCTACTGCCGTGTCGAACCAAATTCAGGAATTAAATTCGACGTTAGCGCGGCAGTAGTGCGACGTTTGAAACCATTTGGTGCGGCAACTAGAATTAAATTCGACAGGGTCTGTGGTGCTTCATGGCAGTGGCACGGCATGGTCTCAACGTCGTGACACTGCTGTTCCAAACTGAATTCATAAATTATAAATACAATTTAAAAGTCAGCAAAACCGGCTTGTTATGGTTTAATTTGACGCATGTTTACAGCAACAGCTTGAAACCACTACATTGCTATAGTCGTGCCACTGTCGGGTCGAATTCAATTTAGTTTGACGCTGCAGTAGGGCGATGTCTGAAACAGGCCTACCTTTAATCCCCAATATCAACATGTGTTGACTGTTCCTTTTTCACTTATTTTGTGTGTTACTTAAAGGGTTGAGAATTTAACAGTACTTGTGAAGTATTTGCATACAACTTAATCCCGAGCTTGATCAGTCAAACATATGGTATAACGAATATTTGATCATTTATGTCTCTGCCAACTGAGCTCGCATGAAAAGGAAAAGAGATTGAAAACCCAGCTCCAAAATCTTGGTGATAATTCACAGAACTCATTCTGTGCACTCACTTTGTCTGGTATTTAATGAAATGTTTGCCTATTAGTCTCTGAACCTTGTGTTTTGCAAACACAATGTTGGAAGAAAATGTTTAATCTGTTAAGCCAGGTCTTAATAAAATTTATTACAGTATTCCAGATACTTTTTCAAAGGCTTAGGAGACATGGGTCTTCCCGAATTTTCCTATTCAGCAATTTAATGTGTTGGGTCAGGGAGCCAGTGTTCTTGGGATTTTGACCAGAGAACCTGCTCTTGTTTGGAGCACTGATTTACCATAATCAGTGCTTAACCTTAACAGTTGTCAATTAGCCCACTGAGGACTAGTAGAAATTTGGTTTGTCAGCGGCATATGTGGGGGAGAGGGGAGGGGTGTGGGTTTTTCAGACAAACTCTACCTTTCCATTATTGAAATTGACTGTGTACATTGGAAAGAGGAAAAACGTGACTGTGTTAAACTTGGTATATAGGACATACCGTATGAGGTAAACCCCCTCCCTCTGCAAAATCCTATGTACACCCCTGTCGGGGCTAGTAAAATTTGAGGTCCACTAGCAACTGGGATACTTGTAATAGAAGAGGTTTTGGAGGTGGTATTGATGAAGAGAAATTCAACTGGTTTTGAATTGGGTTTAACCCATAAAAGAAATGAAATTAAGTCTCTGGTACAAGCTCGGTAATTGCAATATTGGTTCTGAGAGGTGATTGATGTTTGACCACCAAGTGACACCATATCCCCAGTATTTATAAAGGTATGGACAATGTCTAGCATGTGTCCATCCAATTCGGGATGCATGTGGATAGTTGGGAGAGCACGAAGGTAGTGTAAGTGCTCTCCGAACTATCCAAGTGCATCCCGAATTGGATGAACGCACCGGCTAGATATTGTCCATTGCTTTTATAACATAGCGAGACATTTTTCGCGCTGAAAAGTCGCTTTTTCTGTACTGATCAAATTGCATATTCTCTTAACTGTGCAGGTGCAGACTAAAAATAGAATGACTTACAAGTTTTTCAAAAGCACATTTACTTTTACACACTTACATCTGCGAGTAAAGTTTAAAGTTTATTCATTCAAAATGATACATGCTTTAAAACGTCTTGGGTCTTATGAGTCATTTTGAAGGGCTCACCGAAGAGACCACGACTTGCATATTCTGAATCGTGCAGTTGCTGACAATGGAGTCGAAATTACACGACAATTTGAAACTCACTCTTGATTGTAGAAACACACCAGTTAGTGTTTTTCTTGGTCTTGTTTGGTTGTTTATCTTCGAATATTTTTTGTTAATCCCCCTCGGATAAATTTGCAAAGCGGTAGTTTTCACTGGTAGCACTTTCGCTTAATTGTTGATCTTTAGACGCTTCCGATACTTCTGCAACCATTTCAGACATGTTTTTTAAGTCTTCAGAGTCATAGAAACACCCTACCTCAGATGTTGTGTTATTACCAGCCATTATAATACCTAATGTTAAGTTTAAAAAGCTGTGAAAAAATTTTTGCTGGCAAGAAATTTCACCGACACTGACGTCAGCCTGAACCATCTCTATGGACCATCCATTTCTTTTTCATAAAATATTAGCCAATAAGAGTGCGCGTTGGAATGTAGCCATGTTATAATATATTTTAGACTCCACTAGCCCATGAACTAGTTTGTTAAAAAGTCAAGGTCACATTTGCTGGCAATTACGGTACAAGTAAACTTAAAATTTCAGTTCCAGAAATCATAGGATTTCCCCAATCCCCAGCTGGTAGATTGAGGTGTACTCCTCGTCGTCTTCCAAGCAGCACTTGTAATACATCATTCTCAGATCAGTCCTTGGAGATTATCTGGGATAATAATTCTCCATCACCAGCAAGAACTTTGTCCCTTGGTAAGTCCTGTTTTTTATTACTCAATTCACAGTTGTTCTAAGCAAGATTACAGTGCAATGCGCCTTACCGTTAGCCACTGATCAAGTTAGCCACTGATCAAGGTATGCGAATTTGATTGACAGACACGCCTCTGTAGAAAGTTTCAGCATGCAACAACCAAATGGAGGTGTATCTGTCAATGAAATTCGCATACCCTGATTGGCTAACTTGTAAAAATGTTTGTTGGGTGTCTTCGGTAAGGCGCGTCGCACTGTAAGCTAATCCCAGCTTAGTGTGAACTTTGATTCAAATGAATTACCATTCAATAAAGATACTTCTAAAAGATTTTTACCCCAAGAGTTTTGACTTGTGCCTTTCTTCACCTTGAACTCAAATTTAGTTTTAAAAGTATCCTTATTATGGGTGCAGTAAAAGGTATAGCTTGCATTTAATCAAATAACCTGTTGTTTAATTTATTAATTTATTAATTTAATTTACTACTCATTCTTTGTCCTTTGAGAATTGGCAGTGGATGTTTGTAGGACAAAGTAATCAGGCACAAATTCATGAGACAATATTGTTTTGACTGTTGTTCAACCTTTTATTGTGCCTGCTTTCCCAATTTACTTTATCAAGCTTAATATTACGCTGAATTACTAAATTGACATATATTTTTTTACACTTAAGTCATGACTTTGCATTAAGCTGGTAAACAGGTTAATGTTCTATGTAACTGCTTACACAAGCAGATGTGGTGTTAAAAGTTGCCTTCAATAGTGAATTGTCTTCTTTCAAAAGGTAAAAGGAAGAAACATTATGGCAGTGACAGTAGCAGCAGCGGAGGTGAAATTTCAGATCTGGTGCAAAAGCTGGCCGACAAAGTAGGTGGAGCTACTTTTCTCTTATTGCCTTCCTATTTCAACTCTAGAGAAACATCCCATTACAGTGTGACGTGCCTTACCGTGGCCACTGGTAAGTTAGCCACTGATCAAGGTATGTGAATTTGATTGACAGACACGCCTACGCAACAACCAAATGGAGGTGTGTCTGTCAATCAAATTCGCATACCCTGATTGGCTAACTTGTAAAAATGTTTGTTGGGTGGCCACGGTAAGGTGTGTCGCACTGTAAAAGCTCCCTCTGGAATGTTTTAAGAACATTAAGTGCTGAGGCACTTCAGGCTGGTAACAAACTTGTCACTTGTTTGGGTCAAGTTAGCTTACAACAGTTCTAATGACATGAGATTGAAGTGTTTGAGGTTAATAAAATGATGTTAAATGTTGAAGGAGGAACAATGAATGACTTGTTTCAGTGTATGGTAGATTTCTCTCCTTTGTTAGATTTACATGTATTTCTGCTGTATGATTCACTGAATCATTTCTTTTAGTCTGGTCAGACCCCAGATACTAATACTCCACTGCTGGCATTGTGGATGTCGAGAGAAACAAATGCAACTTTGCAAAAACTAAGTGGTAATGGAGTGGTAATGGGGAACCATGCCACCGCACAAAAGGGCAAGGAATTTCAAACACCTTCTAGAAGACCAAGGTAGGCTACTCTCCTTCCTCATAAATGGAACCGTTCCAGCTTACTGTTTAAACATTTTGCGTGCAGCAGTGCTAGAAGTAATCTGGTTTTAACCATAACAGGACATTTGGCCTTTCAAATCGTCCTTTCTGTCAGGCATTTTACCAATTTGAACGGACACAATCAGCATAACGTAATTGAATACGGAATTTTGAAAACTGTATTTAAATTATTTAGTCAACCATGTTCGGACATCATGTCCGATCATAATGTGAAATTGGCCGGACGTTTTCAAAATTTGGTCTGACAATGTCCGATGACTGATTGTTGTTTCCAGCACTGATTCATTGAAAGTATTATTAGTTTTATTAAGAATTTCATGGACAGTTTCCAAAGATCGAGGAAAGTTTGCAAGGAAGTCGTGTGGTTTGTGAACTACTATACAGCGATTTCCCATATCAGCAATCATCCTTTTGATGCCACCTTACCCGTTCATTCTTTAAGATCTTACCGTTGTACTAAATTGAGTTGCAATGTATGTACTTTGACAGGCGAGTTCACAGGAAATGCAACAAGTCAAAGATGAAACTGATAAAGCAGGATATTGAATTACTTTGTAATCAGTTAGAGAAAACAGGTGATTTTATTAAAGACCCATGCCGGACCAATATGCTTTGCGCGCGTTAAGTCAAGTCGCCATATTTTTTGAGTCGAAAAGTCAAGTGAAGACCGTTGAATCCACAGCAATCCGCTTCCATCCGGCGTTTATGGTGCTTGATTTTACGTTTCGTTGCCCAGAGGATTTCACTATTTCACTTGTGTGTTGATTTTGATGATTTTTTTGGAATTGCAATATCTGTAGAGTGAATATGATGAACTCCTAGAAAGCTCTGATCACTTGGCATTTTGATGGCCGTACCTTCGCGTAAGTGGAGGCCACGTTTATCTGGTTGTGCCCGTTATATCATGGTACGATCATCTGTGTTTGAACTATGGTATGAGAGGAAAATTACTCTTGGGTTCGCGGAAGCAACGAACTGCCTTTGCTGAGTATCTACTGCATCAAACAGACCACAGAGCATCAAGTTTAGGACCTTGCTAGAATTCGATGGTTTGTTTATTTCTTATAGCTTTGTTACAATGCTTATGTATCACAGCTTTGTTCATTTTAACAGCCCGTGTGAACGAGATGGAAGGCAGGGAACATTTGCAGTTACCGAAAATTTTTCTCAAACCTCTTCAATCTCGACGGCTTCGTCTTCCTCCTTCTCGTTATCCGCTACTATTGAGCCATCTTTCGCCTAAATTTCTCTCCTCCAGAGAGTTTTCCAATAAAGACAGTGATGAACTCA
Organism: Galaxea fascicularis; assembly: GCA_948470475.1. Classification (NCBI taxonomy): domain Eukaryota; kingdom Metazoa; phylum Cnidaria; class Anthozoa; order Scleractinia; family Euphylliidae; genus Galaxea; species Galaxea fascicularis. Next base: position 22,182,088 of record OX419342.1, on the reverse strand, counting down.
TATTTTGCTCTGATCAACCGACAAGCACGCGAAATATTCAAACTTCGGCGACCGTATCACACAATGGCGCCTCCTCCTTGTGTTTGTCAAAACAATAATAGACGCGCGCAAAGCATATTGGTCCGGCATGGGTCTTTAAGTAGCTTGCGATTCCAACTGTTGTTTTTCTATCAAAGAAGCCAGGGACAAAATACAAAATGAGCAGCCCTACTTTTCTGAGCCGTGAAATTCCTAAACCCATACATTTTCTGAAAAGTTAAATATTTTCTTTAAGAAATGGCCTCCGAGATACTGCTGACAATAATTTTTGACATTTTCAAACTTCTGCCATTGTTGTCTTTTGTAGTAACTAATGCCGACTTGAGTTTGAGTTACCACAAGTATTTCATTTTCCCTTACTATGTATGTTCACTTGTGTTTTGGGTTCACCAATAATTTATTAGTCCTTACATTGACCTCTTGTTTTTGTAGAGGATGAACAAGCTGTGGAGAAAAAAATGGCTCAGAAATCAAGGTAGGCCTTCCCCTGCTCGAGGAGCTCGAAATTTGTTTCCGATCTTGCGTGTGACAGCATAGAAAAACTACTTCTTTCATTATTTCCAGTGTACACGATCCCACGCGATTCGCGTAGCTCGCGACTTGATTCGCCTCTCGCGCGAGGGCAGTAACTTCCCTTTCACGATTGTCGTGTTCACTAGAAATGGATTTGCTGGCCTACTACTGATTTGTTTTACAATCGACTGTGAAGTTTTTTTGTGACGTTAACATGTACACCTTGCAGTTTCCTTATCCGATCTCTTCTGATGGCTATCGCGTGCGTCGTCTCTCGTCTCGCTGCACACAGATCGCGTCCCGCGAGACAGGGAATCGCGCCTCGCGCGAAAGCGATAACTTTCTTTCGAACTGTACCTCATTTTAGATTTTTTGTTTATTTGTTAACAGTACCATTGAGCAACAACGACAATCCTGTGTGAAGTTGACAGGTGATGTTCAAACAGGCGATATTGTTACTGGTATAAAACTAAACGAAACTTCTGAAAATGGCAATAAGTCTGCGGAAGTTAATTTATTCGATGGATGGGGTACTGACGAAGAGGATATAATTCTCAGCCAAGTGGAAATTCCTTGCTTCAAAAGCAACATTCCCGAAACTGAAATCATGACCAATACGCAATCACTTGACAGTGGCATAGACGCTGGTCACAACAATATTCCGCAGAAATCATCGCTCTCAAAAGATCAAGGAAACTCGTCAGGTGTCGATTTAAACGACGACATTGTGACGGAGAATTGGGATTTGCTCGACGAACTTGGCGATAGTGATGACGAGAGCATTCTTGAGAGTGCTCTGGAAAATTTTGAAAAATCCCAACAGCTGAGCGTTCCGACTATACGAAGGGTGTCTGATTTGCACGTAAAACCTGGTTCATTCCAAAGAGAGCAACTTTGTTGTATTGAGTTGTTACCTAATGTAGACAATCCACAAACGCGATCTGATGAGGCGAGATTTAAGTGTAACTCATCTGTACCTCTAAGGAATTGGACCGCAGGTGAAAAGTCCAGGGAATCGAAAGCTAAATTTTCATTTGTACCTCGCTCCATGCTCCGAAGTGCTACAACTACAAGATCAGAAACATTCACGCCACAGCAGGCGAAGCGGCCAGAGCTGGCGACCTCTAACAGTCTTGTCGCATCAAACACTGGAGTTCAAGGAACAGAGAAAGAACGACCAAGTTTCCAGAAACTTAATGCTCAGAGAAGTTCTGTGAAACAGCAGGAAAATGCCGCACAAAAGGCGACGCAAAGTAAGTGGAGTGTAGACCTGCCGTTTCCAACCTTTTTTGTCCGCGTTAATGTAGCTAGCACTTATATTTCATGATATAGCTGGAACCTACGGTATCTCATAAACGCCGTTAATTGTTTAACTTCCTGCGAGAGTTTATAATTTCCTTGTGATATCTTGATCTGGCACTCCTGCAAATCAGTGTGGTGTAATTTCTGGTATGATTAGCGTTTGGAGAAATACGATGAAACTCGCTAACAGTTATACGTGTAGCTACTTTTTGGAAAGTTTGTAAAGAAATCCGTGTTTGCTTTGGAGTTGCTTTACTTTGCTCTGAGAATGGTCGGGAAAACTCGTGCCACTTAAATAAATCGCCCGGGACCCGCCCTTAACTGGCCAGGAAACAATCCCTGTGGATCTGCCCAGAGGAATTTTAACATCGGGTTGTTCTTTGCTGATCGTTTTTCTTATTCTCACAAGCTGTGTGCATGACTTATAATGCATGTTTTCAGGAGAAATAACGTTCTTGTCACTGATAGGGCCATGCGGGTTACAGTGCGACGCGCCTTACCGTAGCCACCCAATAAACTTTTTTTACAAGTTAGCCAATCAGGGAACGCGAATTTGATTGACAGACACGCCTCCATTTGGTTGTTGCGTGTTGAAACTTTCTACGGAGGCGTGTCTATCAATCAAATTCGCGTACCTTGATCAGTGGCTAACTTGTAAAGATGTTTGTTGGGTGGCCACGGTAGGGCGCGTCGCACTGTAATAGAGGATTCACGATATTTGTTTTTGTCTTATCGAAGTGTAGTAATTGACTGACTCATTGAATACGTGAAGCTTTTGGGATGTGGCTTACTGTGACAAGAATACCTCATGGTTATGATTATTAATGATGGTAATGGTGTACCTCATGGTTGTCATTAGTAGCCGGCAACCGGCTTTTATAGCCGGTTACTACCATAAAATCAGCTGGTTACTCTCCGTCAGAAAATCAGTAAAACATAACAGCTATAGCAGTGCTTTCAATAAGATTTGAAATAGGTGGCTACCTCGGAACAGCACCCGCCGGAGTAATTTGAGAAGCCCAGGAGAATTTCAACCGAATTTTCGACTTGAACGCGGTGAAATACCCGCCGACTTTCAACAGAATACCCGCCGGAGCTCCGGCGGGTGCCGGGTCCTATTGAAAGTACTGTATAGGAAGATTTGCTTGATTTTTGACTGGCTATTTTCCCTGAGACCAGCCTCTAAAAATCTAAATGACCGTGGCCAGGTAAGCTGAAAGCCACTCATAGAGCAGAACAGTCACGTCGTAGCGAGCACAACCCCTTAAATTTACCAAATAATGTTCGAGCCCGGAGTATTAGCAGCCATGGACAGCTGTTTCGGCCATGTTAGGCCTCGTCAGCATGAGATAGCTAATACACAGTGCTTTCAATAGGACCCGGCACCCGCCGGAGCTCCGGCGGGTATTCTGTTGAAAGTCGGCGGGTATTTCACCGCGTTCAAGTCGAAAATTCGGTTGAAATTCTCCTGGGCTTCTCAAATTACTCCGGCGGGTGCTGTTCCGAGGTAGCCACCTATTTCAAATCTTATTGAAAGCACTGAATACAGTCATTAAATGTTTGATTGTGTTTAGTTTCAGAAGGCCCTTTTGCTGCTAAACCAACCAGGTACTCGAAAGAAGAGATTGAACGTAAAAAGCGGGAGGCACAGAATCGTCGCAAACAGAAAATGGCTCAAAGTCAAGAGAGGAATCCAAAGTAGAATTCAGAGAAAATTACTGTTCTTTGGAATTCATGTAATGGTTCGGTTCTCGTGAACTATGTATCAATGTAAAGGAATGTTTGTTTGTTAGTATATTGCCGGAATCTATGCACATAGTTTGGAATGCTGAACCTGTTAATCAATACAGTATATAAATCATCAAAGAAATTTTATGAGTTTCTTTCGTAAAGAATCCCGAACGAAGCCAGAAGAAGGAGTTCTTTGTTTCCGTTATGTATGAATACTTTAACATGCCGTTGGAGAGGATTTGTTTCCTCAAGGCTGAAGCACGTTGCTGCTTTTTTTTCAAAAGTATTTCCCCTTCGGCAAATGCCGTTAACACAATTGAATTATTGACGGATTCTTATCATTCGCGTCCCCAGACGCTCTCCGCAATTCTTAGCCGGCAAGGCCTTCGCAGAAGTAACCTTCGTTTGTTGTACTTAAAAAAAGGTACTTAAACTTTATTCATCGGAAAGCATTTATAGAATGAGAATCGACCCTAAGAAACTCAGAAAAAATTTTCTGAGTTCCAGATGGAATTCGAAACCACAACCCTCCGCGCTCTAGATCGGATGCTCTATTGATGTGTTATCACATAACACATCAATGGCTTAACTACATCACGCAGTCACATTAATGATCAATTAATAATTAATGTGACTGCGTGATTCAGTTAAGCCATGATGTGATATGTGATGTGTTACGTGATATGACTCCGTGACTGTGCGTTGAAGTTCGTAGTCAACCCACAAGATGACCAGTTAACCTTGGAGTCTACAGTGGCTTAGACTGCGAGCAGTCTCTCTTGCTCTCAAATCTGTGGAACGAGAATCAACGTAAGTAGGGTTATTAAAAAAATGTACCCTCGTATATCGCGTTCGTTCCACAGATTTTAGAGCAAAAGAGAGACTACCCGCAGGCTGCCAGTAGCTCAGTTGTTACAGCATCCGATTTAGAGCACGGACCTCGTGGGTTTTAATCCCATCTGGAACTCAGAAAAAAATTTTCTGGGTTTCTTATGGTCGAATCTCATTCTATATATGATTTTCTATGAATTTATTATCTTTAAACTTTATTGGTCAAGAAAAAATTAAGGAATATAGAAATCTGCTAGAGGTGATGATCAATGTTCGTGCACAGGTTATTCAGAAATCAAGTATTGAGAAAAATAAAAAACAGACAAACCAGTCTACCTACTGTTTGCTTGGCCCCTAAGAGACCAGTTTTTGAAGCTAATCACAAAATTGGCAATTCCCTTGTTTCGCACTGCGCATATCCTACTACGCATAACATTGCGACATCAAAGTTTGCCAGATTTGATTTATCGACTTCTTTGATCACTCTTGTAATTCCCCTCACCGTAGATGACTTGTTGCAAAGAATAAATAAGACTCGTGCGTGTGAACGACCGTTTTAGAACTCACCCCAGTCTGACATGGTTTGATGCTACTCTGGTTTGAAAATTGATGAATGTAACTTAAAAAGTTACAATTCACGACCCAACGTTTCGACACTCCTGTCTAGTGTCTTCATCAGGGGTGATCTAGTGTTGCAAAAAGGACCCTTTTATACACTTACTAATTAACGACCTTTTGTTTTGATGAGGTGTAAATAGGTGTCAGGTAAAAGGCCGCCATCGTCACGGTTTAAAGGGGCGTGGGCGGAGTTGATGTGCCAAGCTTCCAAACAAAGCCGTTGATGGTACCGCCGGTTAGTGGTGATAATTTTGGAATTATCCCACGCTATTGTATGGTTGGTTTGGCAAGCATGTTCCGACAAAGCGGAGTTTTCCTTTTTGCAAAGAAAAACTGCTTTTTGATGCTCTTTTAAACGCGTGCCAAGCTGACGCTTGGTCTGTCCGATGAACTCATGATCACAGTCATTGCATGGAATAGAATAAACAGCGTCAGTTCGTTGTTTTTTCAACACAGGATCCTTAGGTCAGTGGCAGTCCCAGTCCCTTAGTGGAAAAATGATCGTTTTCCCTTTGTCATCGTGTTGCAAAGAAACGAGCACGGTGGCCCTCCCCCCTTAATAGGCCATAGGTTTCAATAATATTCAAAGTTTTTGCTCTGTAATAACATTTTTTTCCGGTTGATCAACTTTCGAACATTTCTCGCGCAACTCAGCAAAAACACTTAGAATAACGGGCATGCATGGCGAAAACAAGCACGGTTAACCCATCTTTTTATTGCATTTTTCAATGTCCTATGCATGGTTATCAATTATGCCAAGTTTGAAACAAATCTGGGTAGTACATCCTTTTCAAGGGAATTACCTTAATTTAGTTAGTTCGCACACTCACGAAAAACATGTCATCTTTGGATCTCAAAGAGAAAGTTGATGTTTAAGAGAAGTGGATGGCTCTGAGTTGTGTCCCAGGCCTCACGCGCAAGCCAGCGAGCAAGCAGTGCGTACAACGGCCTGGGAAAGAGTCTGCACCAGATGAAAAACTAACCTGAGTATCAGGCCCTATCGGGGAAGCGGGGACGGGGGAAAGAAGAGGAGAAGGGCCTGACACAAAGCCATTGATTCGCTTGTGTCCAACATCCAGATTCTGGATGTTTCGCTACTTGGTTAAAAGACAATAAGAAACGTCACGTGAGACAACCGGAAGTCAAGCTTCCAGCGCAGGGGTTACAGACGCCATATTGAAGTTTAGTCTCATGACACATGACAGTTACCGGAAGTAATTTTGATTGGCTTATTATAACACGCGCTGTGTGGGGGTGGAAGGCTTCTGAGAAGCTGTTTGTGTCAAGCGTTTCTTCCTTCGCTTTCTCGCTCTTTTTACCTTCCCCACCCTAGAAACGCCTGATACTCAGGCTAATGAAAAACCGAAGACAGGTTATTTAATTAACAGGATTCAAGGCAATAAACAATAGGTGATTTTTATAGCTTACTTTTCCTTTTCTTTTCCGCTTGCTTTTCAAAAACCCTTATGAGTTGACATTCCTGCATTTAACGTTTATTGCATATTTACTCTGAACACGTATCTTTCTCGACCTTGCTCGACCTTGTAATACTGATTAAAATGGCACAGTTAAGACAGTTCGATTAGAAAGTCACGTACGGTCTGTTTGTGTACCATTTTTGTACGAAAAACTGTCTGTCAAAAATTCTTTTTGCAGTCGAATCCTTTCCCAAAAAAACGCTTAAGTGGTGAATCTCAAAAATCCTGATTTAGATTTAATCTGAAGAATCCACCCGGAGTGTGAATTTTATGGATTCATGGTCCGTTTTTAGATTTCACCAAACAAAAAGAAACAAAAATCCGTTCTTGAACTCAGAAATCCGGATTTGAATTGTCCCAAAACGTTACACCACGTAGTGAAACAAGTAACGGTTTCAAGAGCTAGTGAAATGTCCCGATTATTTGTGAGCCTTGATTCCAGGACCTCTCGTTTTCCTTCAATTATTTGTCAGCCTTGTTTCCAGGACCTCTCGTTTTCCTTCGATTATTTGTCAGCCTTGTTTCCAGGACCTCTCGTTTTCCTTCGATCCTGGAAACGAAGTTGATTATTTGTCATTGTTTCTTTGTTTCTTTTTCAGTCGTTCTGGTATTTAGGTATGAAGTTTGTTGATACGATATGATGATAGAAGATGGTTATCAGAGCGCGTTAATCCAAACGGCTGATTTCGTTATATATAAGCTGTAATATGTGGCTGTGGAAATGCTGCAATGTCAGGGTAACAGTCCAAACAATACTGTTTCCAATATTTAACTAGACATGATGTGTATAACCGTAGACTATCGGGATCACGAATGTGGAAATAAATGACGTAGGATCACGTCCGTCTCAAATCCAATCTTCTCGTACTTATAAATAAATAAAAAGCGACTGGAAACGAGTTTTATCCTCGGGGGCACAATAGGGTACATCAGCAGGAGACAGGTATACAAAGGTCTTACAGTTTAAAATGACCTATGTTTGATTGTTGTGTAAGTGAATCGTAGACAAATTTGGACAAATTTATGTTGTTTTTGTGTGATGCAGAGCCTCTCTCTGGCTTTTGCTTGTATGACACACGCCTTTGTAACAGGCCTGGTGGAACCTGGTTGTTCACCAGGTTTTTTTTCTATCCGGCACAAACTCTACCAGGGCAGACAAAAATCCAGGGAGGGCAAAATAACCCACCAGGTCGGGTTTCACCAGGTCTGTTAGAGAGGGGTGTCATGACTCAGTCCCAGGTGAACCTCTATTTCCCCTTCAGTTGAATATGCAACTCCATTCTTGTCATTCTTGTTCTAGAGCTCTTTCCAAGCACAGCCTACGTTTACGCACGGTAAAACGGACAGAATACTGAATGTTGAGCGTTGATGCAAGAGGCAACTCGCCTGCTGCCAGAGAGGTACCAAGACTCGAAAATTGATCTTCCTTTAATACTCGTGCCGTACAGTTAACGACTCACAACCGTTCTTCCTCTCGCTACTATTCTTCTACTGCTCTAGGATACACTGTTGATCTTCTCTTCGCGCTATCGTTCCTCACTCTGCTTTTGCAGTTCAAACATTGGCATTTAAATACCCTACGTATAGACATATTTAGATTTGCTGAAAGTGGGGCTGAATACCGCACAGCCGGTTGTTTATACAGCAGACGGTGACATACCCTACAAGGGTAGCAAGGATAATTAAGTGGAAATTCTGACGCTATGACCGTAAGAGCTGACTACAAATCTAAACAGGAACGCTTGCTTTAAATCCCAAGGTCAGCTTTAGTTTGTCAGAAACGAGCCTACTTGAAGGAACGACACTTAACTTTTTCAAATCCGCAAACCAGACGATAACTACTCAAAAACTTATTCAACATTCGTGTGGACTGGACACTAAATAACCTTGGACTATAAACAGGCCTTTTGATCAAGAAACATCAACAAACAACTAACATCAAATGAAAAATGATCGTCGCAGTTGTGATCGCAATTTTTGCAATTGCGTAAAGAAGCCTGAAAAAAATTCAGGACTTCAACGGGGCTTGAACCCGTGACCTCGCGATTCCGGTGCGATGCTCTACCAGCTGAGCTATAAAGCCACTGACGTTGGGAGCAGGTCAATTTTGGGTATGAAAAAAAATATATTGAAACAAATTAAATGTTGGCGGAGAAATGGCGGTTATACGTTTTGGCCAGAAATAATTTTCGGAGAGTTCGATTTTATGTAAAGCGGCCATCCCATTTAAAATGCGTAGTGAGGCATCAAAAGCAAAAATGGTGGACAAGCAATGTATCCGGTTAAGCGTATTCAAGGATTTAGCCAACTGCATCTTCGCAATATCTCTTTTATTTCGATCACGATAGACTTTATCAAGTTTGTTGTAAAGACACGGGTATTTGATCCATTCCGCGATTAACATTGAGATCTCTCTTTCATCAAATCCAAAATATTCATTTACTGTGAGTTTCTTCGTTGCGCATTATCATTGTATTGCATTGACTTCAAAGAGCACAGCTGGTTTAACGAGCTCAACAACAGGAGAAACCACAGTCTAAGGCAAAACAAATTTCCGACAATTACAGCCTGAGTAAGTAAGCCTTACATAATATTGGTCTTGGTATAGTTCCAATCTTCAGAGTGAGAGGACCTGCATAATTAACGAGGAACCTGTCATCGACAAAACTCGGAAAAAGGCGTGCCTTAGGAATTTGACCCATGGGTTGGGTTGTAATTTTTGGGGACAATTGTTGATACGTCACACATTGAAGTGTGCAGTTACGCACAGTTCTTCTTGCACCAACAATGTTGTAAAGATCTTGGAGCGATCCCATGGTGAGATTTGGACCGGCATGACATAAACGTTTATGTTCATTCTGTATTATTAGGGATGTTAAGTGATGCTTCCCGAGGAGAATTATTGGATGACTCATTTGAATTAGGAGTACTCAAGGAACGAATAAGGAGAAGGTGTTCTTCGGTGTTCCTCGGTGATTACGTTTTTTATGATGGAAAAGAGTTCATTCATCATTGGCGGGAAACTTCCATGCGACATAATCAAACGGGATGCGAGCGAGGAAATGAAACAAAAAAAATAAGGTTTCAAAGTGGTACTTTATACAGCTAAACCATCTCGAAAAGAAAATATTTCTTTATGATCGTGGTTGAATTAAATTCATGATACGCTCTAAAAGGAATGCGGTTTTCATAGCGATATTTTCGTCTAAAGTCATATAAAAGGGAAATGTTCAGTGCAACTTGAAAAAGAATTCAGGTTGAAGCAGAATTTAAAAAGAAAACTTTGACACAAATAAGTAGGTACTGTGCGTCCTGAACACAGTTCAGTACCGGCTTGTATTAGATTCGCCTCTTACGCAACATGTGACGTTTAATGGGGGACTCAGGCACGAAAGGAGTCCAAAGTTTCGAACTGTTTAAGTAACGATCGGCTAATTCAGTTGTTATTTTTTAGAAACACCATGAAGAAGTCGTTATATGCCACCGTTTTGATCTCGATCGTTTTTATTGAGTGGGTGCATGCGGCACCAAAGTGATCAGAAAAGATGATGACCATTTGAAGGCTTTGTCCTTGCGGATGATTCTTCTTTGGGAGACGAAAAGGATCTGAAAAGGGTCAGTAATAACTCCTCCTGCTTGGTTCCCTATACAAATTTATTATGTAGTTTTATGTTCACGTCGGGTTTCATCTTCCCATGCGTATTTTTTCAAACTTTTACTGAATGACTGCTGGAATTGAGCAACCAGGGTAAAGTGACCTTTGTTAAGATGATATGTAAGACCATGGAAACTGAATTCGCGATGAAATTGTTATGAAGTGGTTATGTTAGCGTGTGCAAGAGCGATGTACTTTATACAGAACTTTTGAGATACCATTAGAGTTCAGAGAACACAGAATGTTGAACCGTGGTAGAAAAAGAAATACATAATGTAACAATTGCAGTTGTAGGGCAGAGTTCTTGTTCAGTGACACAAGCTTAAGCATAAGCATAAACATAAGCATGAGCATACACAGTGTAAACCGGCAGTAACATAAGCATAAGCATTTAAGAAAATGAATCTTTTCCATTTTCTTATGCTTATACTTATGTCGCGTTAAACAAATGTGTAAACCGGGGGTAAAGGCTGGTTTTCATTAGCGCATAAGCACAAGCATGAGCATAAGCATAAATACAAAGGAAAACAGCAGCTCGACATAAGCATAAGTATAAGCAGAAACACAAGAACAACGAACCCACTTATTTTATGTTATGCTGTTCTCAACAGTAAGGCGCTCTACATAAGCACAAGAAAGCATAAGCATCAGCACAGAAGAATAACCAGTTTCGTTTTTCTTGTCACTATATGGATGACTCCATGAAGTAATAGGTGACTAGATGGGTCAGTCCATGAAATTTTTTGGTGACTATATGCATGACTCCATAAACTAATGGTGACTAAATGGGTCACTCCATAAAACTATCGGTGACTATATGGATGACTCCATGAAGTAATGAGTGACTATATGGGTGCTCCCATAAAACTTTTAGGTGACTACATCGCTGACTCCATGAAGTAATGGGTGACTATATGGGTCACTCCATAAAACCTTTTGGTGACTATATGGATCAATCCATGAAACTATCGATGACTATATGGGCGACTCCATGAAGTAATGGGTGACTTTATGGGTCACTCCATGAAACTACCAATGACTATATGGATGACTCCATGAAGTAATAGGTGACTATATGGGTCACTCCATGAAACCTTTTGGTGACTATATGGACGACTCCATGAAAAATGGGTGACTATATGGACGACTCCATGAAGTAATGGGTGACTATATGGGTATGAAACTTTTTGGTGACTATATGGGTTATTCCATGAAGTAATAAGTGACTATATGGACGACTCCATGAAGTAATGGGTGACCATATGGGTCTCTCCATGAAACTTCTTGATGACTATATGGACGACACCATGAAGTAATGGGTGACTATATGGATGACTCCATGAAGTAATGGGTAACTATATGGATGACTCCATGAAGTAATAGGTGAGTATATGGTTCACTCCATGAAATTTTTTGGTGACTATATGGATGATTCCATGAAGTGGTGGGTGACTATATGGATCAATCCATGAAACTATCGGTGACTATATGGAAGACTCCATGAAGTAACGGGTGACTATATGGGTCTCTGCATGAAACTTCCTGGTGACAACATGGACGACTCCATGAAGTAATGGGTGACTATATGGATGACTCCATGAAGTAATAAATGTCTATGTGGGTCACTCCATGAAACATTTTGGTGACTATATGGATGATTCCATGAAGTAATTGGTGACTATATGGGGAATCCATGAAACTATCGGTGACTACATGGATGACTCCATGAAGTAATGGGTGACTATATGGGTCTCTCCATGAAAGTTGTTGGTGACTATATGGATGACTCCATGAAGTAGTGGCGACTATATGGGTCACTCCATGATACTTTTTGGCGACTATATGAATGATTCCATGAAGTAATGGATGACTATATGGGTCAATCCATGAAACTATTTGTGAATATATGGATGACTCCATGAAGTAATGGGTGAGTAGATGGGTCCCTCCATGAAACTTTTTTATGTTGGTGCTTATGTCGAACGCGTTACTGATGAAAACAGCATAACACAAAATAAGTGGGTTCGTTCTTCTTAAGGCTGGTTCTCACTAGCGCATAGGCATAAGCACAAGTATAAGCATAACAAGCATAAGCGAGTGAGAACACCCGCGACATAAGCATAAGCTGAAGCATAAGAGAAACGAACAGGTTTGTCTCTCTTTGTCGGCTTTTGCTTATGCTTATGCTTATGTCGCAGTTTTCACAAGTAAGAACGGGGCCGATATAAGCATAAGCTTATGCTCAAGCCGTTCGCCCAATCACAAGTCATTTTCACCCAGACTTCTGCGGAAAGTATCACAAACAAAATGGCGGACGCTATCACAAGTAACGCAAGGAGAAATGTATCATTATCGTCAGCCATCTTGTTCTTAAACATCGAGGAGACCTGGTATCGAGGATTGCGTCAAAAATGTATTCTGCGCGTGCGTATGTCCTTATGCTTATGTCGCTGGTGTTCTCCCTTGCTTGTGCTTATGCTTATGCGCTAGTGAGAACCAGCCCTTATCATCGCGCAGAATGGCCGGACATCATTAATTATTCACAAGCACTCGCACAGGATATTTAAATCATGGAGACATTTAAGGGGCCACAATTACAAAGGAAGAGCGCCATTTTGCTGAAATGATCGAAAAGATTTCCTTTTACTCGCTTTTCCAAGTGCGAAGTATAAAGACACACAGCGGGATTTTGAAGCTGAAAGATAGCTTTACTTTTCGATTCGGCCAACGGGAGGTTGCGTCCTTTTTACGTTTAAATTTTACGAAATACGACATTTCTAGTATGGGAAAACCTATGCATTAGTATTCAGAGGCATTTCATTGCTTCTGAGAGACTGGTAAAGAAAAACACACAGCGGGTTATTAAAGACAAATGTTCAACCTGTCTAAAATTCCACTATTTACGAAAATTGACGAAGAGGAAGTTATGCCCATTCGTAATTGAAAACTTGGATCCTGCTCTAAATTCGCACAAGTCCTGTATAACAATAGCTTTACATGAAGAACAATGTCCCATTCAGAAAATTGACTCATGCGTGTAACTGGTCTTGAATTACCTTACCGTGCACGCGCTAAATTTGAAAAATCACTCGGTGCTTTAAGCCACCACGTGAGAAAGCGAAAAAATGCCACGATGACAAACTTCAATGTAAACAGTATTTATCGGGAGCTCTTTTCGGACCTCACTGAATCCCAAATCCTTCCGTTTCTTATTTATATGGTCCCTCCTTACAAATTCTAAAGTAACAGAACATCAGCGTCATCAAGATTGAATTCTCAGAAGATAACATTTTTACTCTTTCTCGAAGGTACTACAGAGCACATGTGAGTTTTGAAGGCACATATTCCTAAATCGTTGATGCTCTTTGTAGCCAACTGAAACACTCGCGTTACCAATGATTTGCTCAATTATTCCGTAAAGAAATTAAACAGCCCCTTCTCAGCGAAAACAAAACCGAAACTTAAGGGTGCTTTCGACTGGCAAGTCCGGACTTAGATCTTAAAATCCAGATTTTCTGATTTCCAATCGAACACAAGATCTGAAAACGGGTTTCCCCGAGGGATTTTGTTAATTGAAATCCTTCACCGACGTGGATCTGAGTTAACCAAATCCGCGGCGAAATCTGTTTTCATATCTTGTGTTGGATTGGAAATCCGAAAGATCTGGTTTTTGCACCTTTACTGTGCGAATCCAAAAACTGTGAACACTTTGATTTGATTTTATCATTTCCCATTGTGCAAGAACCAATCAGAAGAGAGATGAAACCACAAACGAATCACCCTCACTATTTGCGGTTTAGTTTTCTCGGGCGTGATTGGCTTTTTTCTGAAATACAATAACAATCCATAAATATTCCTAATGTTCAAGGTTTGGGGATTTTCACAGTAATTTGCGCGCGAAATTATTAGTAGTTACGGGGGATGTGAAGAAACTTTGTTTCTATAAGACGTTCGTTAGCGCCATCAATTTCTTGCTATTTAAAAACTCTTAAAAACACAGGAAAACGCAAAAGAAAGAAACAAAATAACAAATGGACTACTCTGTAAACAATAATTTATTGTAAGATACTTTCTGTAAAAAGCTAACATCAATCATTCGCTTTGATCTGATTTGTTGTCACTATAAAATAAACGGAATAACAGCTTTCCGTGTCTTTGGGTAATCTTCAAACTTTTTCAGGTACCACCTGGAAAAAAAAGAGGAAAGCATTGATGTCATTTGCTTCAGAATCCAAACTTATCATATATCCTCCAAAAAAGATTTATGTTTGAAATTCAAACAAAGTTAATGAAATACTTAACCCTTTATCCTCAATTTCTCATTATACTAACACTGTGCAATCAAACATAAAGGTTGTGAGAAAGAAGGAAGTGATCAACAAGGAACAGAGGTCCTGGGCCAAGTTGCTCAAAGCATGATTACCGCTTACCCAGGTTAAATACCATGGCAACCAATAGGTTTTAATACAACTGAACCAATGATTAGCACTAACCATGCTTTGAGCAAATTGACCTTGATTGTTTAACAAATTCTCCTCACAATTACCATAGAAACTTATGCAGAACAGTGTGGAGAATAACTCAAACTATCAGGAGGAAATGAATATGAGTAAATAGAGTTAAGTGAATCTTCAAAGGTTTTCACATATTAATTTGAGCCCAAAAAATATTAATCATTATTATTACGTCCATTCCTTACAGACTCAGGCAGGATATTTGGCCTGGTTTATAGTCCTTGGGAGGGGGTTACAACAAGTCACCTCGGGTCCCAGGTCTCTCTCTTCCTTCTTCTTACAGGGACAGTACTTTTCTTAACATCTTTGCTGTCCCCAGCAATGCTGTTTTCTGGATGACTTCCAAACTCACTTTCATGCCAATTTGCTTCATGTACTTTATCATTATTATTAATATTATTTTGTCTGTTTCATATTTTGGGAAGGAGCCAGAGACAGACTACATTGCAGTAACTTTCACTCAGAAATCATATCATATATCCATAACATTTTAAACAAAAGTAGTCAAAAGACGTCAGATATGGATCATAATATAGTGAGATTACTGAAAGGAATTCTTTTAGCCCCACCAGAGATCAGCATCTCATTTCTCCATGGAATACATATATAGCTATTTATTCAAACAAATGGACCATGAGAACAAATGAATTGATCAGGGATAAGAATGAGTAAGAATGAAAAAAAAAAAAGCTTGTCAACTTACTTGTGGTGTTGAATAGCTCTTGGTCCGATATTAAGGGCAGTAAACACAGCAAATGCTAAGCTTGGTAGTGACCAACATGCCAATGCAAAGCCACTCCACTGTATTATCTCCCCAAAGAAATTGGCACCAGATACATAAGTGAACATACCCCCTGAGAATGATGAAGAGGTCAAATCATAAGTAACTTGTTCCAAGAGGGTGAGAAGGAGAGGGGGATGAAGCCAGGTTTACTGGTTATTGTAGCTCAGAGTAGCCTGAAAATAAGCATGCCAAACCATTTGCTTTTATAGATAAGAAGTAGCTACCCTCCTTCCTCCATGGCTAATGTTCTAGTCACATGCATTTGTCTGAAAGTTCATGGTCATATACCTCAACTTACTATCAGATGGATTTCACCTGGAAAACGGAAGTGGAGAAGACAAAGACTGTTCAATTAGAGTCTTTTCTAGGTTTTGTTCTTGCAAAATTAAATGTAGATCTTTTTTTAAAACAAAACTATGGGACCAGCTGTGGGGGGAGGGGGTGAAGTTTTGGGTAATTGGGGATTATGAGGGATGGGAGGTTAATAGAAGATAAGAGAGGAAGTGAAAGACACTTAGATTTTTGAAGTGATGGGAACTGGGAGAAGCTGGGAACATTTTGCAATATTGCATGATAATTTGTTGTAAGGGGACCACAAATGAGAAAGGAACTATTAAAAAAGAAGTACAAAGTAGGTGAAGAAGGTTAGGTACCAGAAATTCAAATCCACTGTTGTTGCCTCCCTTGTCAGGTCTCTCTGCTGTATTCTTATCATGGAAATATCTTTTACTAAGTTGAGCCCAAAATATGAAATAGACTTCACTAAAGTGTTCACAATAGAGGTTTGTCATTGACATTTACCAGTTATGTACAGGTAGTTATTTTACAGCAGTTTTTTTATGGAATTCCAATAACCTACCTTGAGGAATCTTGTAACCTGTTTCACCAGGTTTCCTCAGATTGCGCAAGGTACGATCAGAATGAATATTGATTGCCATTCCAGTGAAAAACAGTATAGCACCACAGATAAAGCAGGAGTTAGATAGCCACGTCACATCATAATAAGCAAATCTAGTCAAATGTCTTGCCTGTAGGTAGCTATTCAAGGTACAAAAGAGAAAAGCCATGCACAACAACAAAACAGGAGTTGGTTTTCCACCTTTGATGAGCCAGGGATAAATCAAAGACCTGAAATAAATTAATCTCAGTGAATTCACTATTGATCAACGAAAAGTTAACAGAAGTAACTATATTTCTTAAAACTCATCCCCAGGGTTCTCAGAAGTTTTTTTGTCAGACGGCCCAGAAATACTTATAGGCGGCTAAACTTCTGCCCGGAGGCACACAAAGGCAAATTTCATAGCCAGCACAGGCGGCTACTTTCGTCTTGACAGGCAGCGGAATTCGCCGGCTTTTACTGAGAACCCTGCATCCCATTCTGTTCCACTAACTTCAGCCTCTGAACTTGAGGCCATGACCTTTCCTACACTAAAATGTGAATGATATTCAAGCTTAACATGTATGAAAAATCACATATCCAGTCAACATCTCTAGCCATGCAGCTTACTGATAATTACAAACAAATGGCCCTTAAGTTACATTAGAAGATAGCACCAACAGGGAAATCTCCAAATTTTATAGTAGGTGGAGACATCAAACTCCCTACTTTCCACCCCCCCTCACCGCCACCCCAGCCCCGCTAAAAGATTGCGTAATTACGCATCGCCTGTGCGCTGCATTTATTGTTAAAGCCTGACTCAAAATTACCCTTGTTTACCTGTGAGCGTAATGCAGTAGCAGGAAGGAAAGCAGAATTGCATTAGGAGTGAATCCAAAGACATCTTTGCGGGCGTAACAGACCACAACACAAGGAACAACAAACGCAGGTAACTCTTGCGCAAACCAAGCAACTCTGGCGTTCACTCCAAAACCGTATTTTTGCGTTGAATTTAATGAGAAGTATCGCCCGTATTCGGCTTTTAGAAATATCAAGCAGACTGCAACGATCACTGCAGTAAATATCATCACACTGGATGCAATGTAGATAAACTGGAGCTCGTCAAAATCTTGAAGAGAAGACGGAAGAGAGGTCATGTTGTTTCTTGTGTGTTGGAAGACGCGCGGTCACTCAGTAAATCGCGTGGTTACTAAGACTAGTGGCGGGAAGTTGCATTCGGATAGTTTTGCTGTGACTTCGTTTTGTTTTGCGATGAAACTCGAAATTTATAACCAGATATTGACCACGATGCATACCTATGGCTCAAGAGACTGTCTAAAAACCATCGCCTTGCAGTTTCCAGGGTGAGTGTCAAACAACTAACGGCTCACATTGGAGGAAGAAATTCGCGTCACCTAATTAATTTTAGCTGCTCGTGTGGCAGTCGAGAGACTGGGAAACAGAAACTAAAAATCCGGCTCATCCTCGGTGTAAAAACCTGCGAAGCTCGCGAGTGACGTAAAACAAAGACAACAAAACACTATAAACAACAGCGTACAGAAAAACAATACCTCATAAAACAAAGAAAACCTCGTCAGGTTTTTACACCGAGGCTGACACAAAAATCCATAGGCTGACAGCCCGTTCATGGACCAGAATGTTATTCAGGGGTAGTGCTATTGCTAATGGCTAATGTATGTTTAGAACTTATATTTGAGCTTATTTCTCATCTCCTCATATCGGAAGAAGGGGCAAAACAGAGCGCTTGACCCAGGGAAAAGGGGGTTGTAGTAGGGGGCAGGGTCTTTGTATGAGGGAAAGTGGGGGTGGGGGTGGGGGTGGGGAAGGTGGATGTAGGAAGTTTGAGCCATCGGTCCTTCTTGGTTGACATCTAGATATGTTGTAACAAAAGATATTGAGCAAAGATTCCCGAACAGCTCCTTACATTAATATTATTATACATGCATAAGTTTCATATTAACCCCATTCCAAGAATGAATGGTAGTCATTCACATGCATCACAAGGCAGAAGAAATGGAAAGCTACTATGAAGCTTGCCAATATAGAAAGATTTCTGAACAGCTCCCTAAGACCTTGTCACGGTTTCCCACACCATCTTGATGGGTAGGCAATCTCTTTGGAAATAACAGTCTTTATATTTTTTCCTGTGCATCTGCAGGAAAAATGTTAGACAAATGAACAGAGAAATGTATGAGAAATCAAAAATTCCACCAGATGAATTTTAAAGCAGTTGGGAACCTCAGATTTTCACATTAAAATCCTTTGGTTGGTAACTTCAGTTTCCAATTCATAGATTTTTCTACATTCAAAGGTTTTACAAGTTATTTGACATCGGAATTCCCATATAAACACTGTTTTTTTCGAAGCATTTGTGTCAGAAACCCTAACAAGGTCTTTTAATACATGCATCACTTTCGTAGTAACCCTGTTCCAAAACCAAGTAGTGTTTGAGTCACAAAATGAATGTATAATTAATGTATGGAGCTTTGTGCAAATCTTCCCAATATTGATCATACTGTAATCTATAACATTTGTTAGTTCATATGCTTATATATTGGAGCTCAGAGTACCAAAGCAGTGTGCTGAGTTACACAAACTTGCAAATATTGAAAAGCATATCCATTTTGTTGTAAAATTTTATGTGGAAGATTAATGTCATCATTGCTGGGGTGTTATTTCAATTCCTCTTACATGTAATTTCAATTTTGTGTCAATTTATTTTTCAGTGTCACTTATAATACTCTTGTCAGCATACACTCACAAGATTATCAGGTATGAGTTCCTTTAAACAGATGTTTGCTTCTATGACATAATACTACTGCTGACCACTTTGTGGTGATCTTTTCTTTAGAGTATTTTTTCTTTTGGTAGAAAAAGACCCGAAAAAACCATCACAAGCACCACAAGCCAGAAATAATGGAAAATTACTATGAAAGGTTAAGACCGAGTAAGACTATTTAAGTGTTTTCAGCTGTCAGTCATGCAGTGTTCTTAAACTTGATATGACAAGTGATGGGGCTGTCATTGCGGGCTATGGCCAGGGAGTTACCAGAGATATTTTAAGTAAGATCTTCATCTATTTTGATAGAAAAACAGCATATTTATCATACCACAACAGCCGGAATGCTTGGCTACAGTATTTTTCTATAATATCTCTGCCTATTTGAAAAAGTAGTGGCAGCCCTGATAAGTGGGTATTCATTACAGAGACTTAGGATGTTGTGAATTAAATGAAGGCTGGCTTGAATGGTGAGAAATGAAATGGCCATTACAATACCATAAATATCCCAATTAGATTTTGCAGCCCATGTTTAGACCCAGGTCATAGATGTAGAGAAAGGGTGTACAACCAATAAATGTATAAATGAGCTGACTCAGCCTAATAGTGCTGAAATAAAGGTGAGAAAATTGCATTATTTCAAGCAAAGGTAATCACAAGGTTGCATTCTTTCCAACAAAATTCAAGGAGATCAGTCTTGATCAGATGGTTTCTGAAATGAGACAACAACAGAGTGAATATTTAGCACCTTATAGGTGGTCAATGGCTGAAAACTTAGTGCAACATTCAGGGAGTCAATACTTCAGCGCAATCATACTGGTTAAACCTCACTGTTTTAGGTACTTGGCAGGTGTGACACAGGATTGTAGGGAGCCAGTTTTATTAAGAATTGCTGAGGAAGTGGATTTGTCTCATTCTCTTCTGGCAAGAATTGTGCTTGAAAGGCATCTTTCCCACACTTGTTACCATGGAGAAAACCGTGAGTGTTATGAAATAAAAAGTTCAACTATTTTGCTTCAGCAGTGTTTGTTGTTATAGAGGAACCAACAGAATGTCCATGCACTTTATACTGGTACTACCCAGTTATGCAAGTTGTATTAAATTGGACTTTTGTGCCATGTTCTACTCCATCTACCTGCCTTTTTTGTTCTTATGTACATATAGGTATGTATTGAACAATCTGTCCTTTGAAGCATCAGTTAAGTTCTGTTAAAACCTATAGGTTGTCATGGTATTTAACCTTGGTTAGCACTAGCAATGCTTCAAGGAACTTGGCCCAGATCATCTATGTCAGCAGTTTCTGTATTCTCTGCATACATATAGCTTGGACTCTTCCCTGAAGAAAGGGCACTCTGGACAATGATAAAGTATCATAATATTCATCTCATATAGTGTCATTGCAATCGATATTAAAATGTGAGATATTAGTAGTCATGTACCATTTCATGCATATAGATGAGTTCCTTACATCGCACCCTTAACTATCATTCCATCTGACTGCAGGGGTAGCAATGCTTCTACTGCTGTAGTTATGTCCTAGCAAAGAGCTGTGTTTAACTCCAGCTGCATGAGCCACCTGTGGAGCTATCATTAAACTCTGGAATTCATAAATTAAATTAATGTAGGTAGCCTGTGTAAGACAAGCAAAAGCTTATTTATTTTGCCTTCTAGTACCCTAATTTGCCAACTGAATAAGAATTTATTGTAGGTACAGTGGTTAACACTGGATGCCAAATCCTCATGAGAACTGATTTAATGCCTTCCTGAACGACATGTCCCTGAATCCTTGTTTCTCCTCTTAAAATTTATATTTTTATTTGCTTACCATTCAACCTGGTGACTCTGTTGCTTTCTCTGATCTCAGCTCCTAAAGGAGTCGTAAGCCAGATGATGAAAGACCCTCTCTCCCTTATAGAAGACAAAACACTTGCTAATGAAGTGCGCCAGGTAACAATTTGAAAATTTGATAATCAATTCTCTTCTCTATTTTATTACATTGAGAGGCAGCGTGGGTGGATGGTTAGCCATCAGACTGACAACCAGGAGGTCTTGGGTTATTATTATTATTATTATTATTGTTTATGGCTAAAGTACAGCTGTACTTGGTTAGCCCCTGTCCTAACAAAGTGCTAAATTTTTCTTTCAGTGCATTCTCAACGACCCCAACTATGGCCCTTTGATAGACAACATCAAACGGTATCCTTTAAAGCTACAGTACTCGTGACCGGGGTATTAAAATTTTTAGGGTGGGGTTTGGTGAGAATATCTAACACATGAACACTTCTTTTGATCTACGCTCTCCCAACATCCCAAGTGGGTTTGTCACGCTTGGAACCATTGAAAATGCGATGTATTGCTTTCATGAAATAATTTCCTAGAAAGAAAACTTTTCTTTTTTTTTCTCATACAGTTTTGTATGAGTTCACCGCTACAATAAACCATAGGTTTTTGATTAATCAAAAGAGTGCACGTATTATCGCAGTAATTATATAAATCGTTATAACGGGGTGCGTTATTTTGGGCAGTGCCCATTCTGGAAATTGTCCCTATTGAAACACGTGTCCCACTGCCTTTAAAAAATGGGGATATTTGACAAATGAGAAGAGACATTTTTCCAACATCATTGAGAAAATGGGTCAATTTTTCCGTTTGAACTTAAAACTATTAAAACAACAAATACACAGTGCGATACATTTATCACACCGTCTCCTTATTTTGCCTTCCACTCGGCGAATGGAAGTAACAGCAAACTTTACAGATTTTAAAGTAAGGCAAGTCGGCGATAAAGTGCGACACAGGTGACGGACAGTAACAATTCCTTTGCGCCAGTAGGCCACAAAACTGCGCAAATTGCGCGAAAACGCGCCCTAGAATGAACACTGAATTTGGGGATCCATTGTACCCATATACGTAGCTTGAATAAGGGTGTATGAAACAACTTGGAAACAAGAATAGACAAAGGAAACAGTGAATGACAAGTTTAACTGAAAATAGTTGCACACTAGCTGTCTTGATATAAGAAAAGGCTTGTTGCTTTCCTTAACGATTGTGTGAGGTCCGTTGGGTATGAATACGAGTTAATTCTACGAGAGAAACTACAAAACAGAGGGATACCATTCCTTGGTTAGTCTGAGAAACTGAACTCTTCTCCTTTAAATGAGATCTCAGGCCTTTGCTACCATTGGCTACCAGTTTTCATCTTGGAGTCTTGGAGCAAGAAGCTGTAAATGGCTCCATGCTAAGAGAAGCCCCCGCTCCAGCACCTCATGTGACTCCTTCGTAAATGATCAATGCCATACCATAAGTTTATTGAAAACATCACTAGTTGACGTCAACGTGGTTTCCAAAACGCTGTTTTTTTGAGACAAATCATTCCATTATGGTGGGTGGCATGCAGAAGTATCAGTCTTAACAAAGATAACTCCAAAAACGATTGCAGTAACTACCAAAAGCAGTCACCCTCCTTATGCGTTGTACATTTTGTTACAATTCTTTGCCGTCCCTTGCAAAGCAACAGTGAAATGACCAGATAATTTTCAAGGTTTTTTGGAGCGCACGAGGATGAATTTTTCTTCCGTTTCTCTTTACAACTTTTACGCTTTTTCTAGTGATTTATTTCCTGCATACTTGGCCCACATTGTGCAAGCTAAACGAGTTGGAATAATCGCAAAGAAGTTACAATGGCGGGAATTTGTATTTTGAAATACCGTTGCCCGTTGTCAGCATTGTTCAACAAGAGTCTGTCTGCCGTCAGCCGGAATTCTTAACTCTGTAGTCACTTTTGGTCATTTGTATTTGATTGTCCCTGAAAAGCCCCTAATGGGGAGTAATTAATTAAGTATGAAGCTCTCTAATATTATTTTGCTCCCAAGATATGATTTTCTCTCGCCAGAATCCGGCAATGTTAACGGTCTGAATTTATCAATTCTCGGTTGCGTGTTATTTATCTCATTAGTTTATTCGTAATTTCGCTTTTTTGTAAGGTGAGGATGATATGCGAAGTCGTGGGTATGACAAAACACCAGACTGCAAACTTGAAATTCCTATTGGTGAGTTTTATCGTTCAGGAGCCCATAAATATGGGCTCCTGTATCGTTATATTCTGCTTTTCAACGCAATGACCCCGTTGAACCTTTGTAGATCGGGGTTAATCTTGGGTTGGTTTGTCTAAAAGTAATTTTTTTGCGTTGGGAAAACTTAGCGCGTTGAACTTCTCCAGGATTTTAGGGAGACAACTGTCAATCAATCTCGAATTTACTTCGCTAGAATAGTTTTTCAGCTTGGAAGCTCTTTGTGATTGGAGGGTAGAGTTTCCTCACAAAATTTTTGCCCTGGGCAATACTGTGGCTCTGGAATAAACTTAGCGTGTGTATACTGTTTGTGTTTTCTATTTGAGCAATTGCTATACTCGAAAAATATCCGAGGATGAGCAGACGTAACTTCTCGGCGTTAGCACTGAAAAACTACCATCAATAGGAATGGGGGGCGTGGTGGGGGGGGGAGGTAAATCTTCTTCTTTTGCACATATCTACCCCACTCCCCAACCTTAAGCCAACCCTCAGGTTCTTTAGTGCTTAACTCTCTCGCATTCTCGAGGAATTGGGATTGTAGTTACCCTCTTTTTTATATAGGAAGTTTTCTTAAATACCAAGAGTTGGTTAGTCTGAAATGTCAGCCGTCTTCTCTCCCTAACCCACATGGGGCCCGCCTGCACCCCCTGTAGGCTAGGGGAAGGAGACGGCTGACAGTTGGGTGGCACGACATCTTGTTTGCGGAGCCACACGCAACAAGCAATTTCAGTGATAACACATCATAGCAAACAATGCACTTTGATCGGTTTCCTGGTCAAGTCCGCATTGATTTATTGAAATACAATACCATGTAACTGAAGGACGTGTTATAAGAACGTTTTCAGGTTCAAATCGCCAAAAAAATATGTGAACGTGTAGCCTCCGAAATTAGGCGTTCCTATGAAAAGGAGTGCATCCCTGATCTTGTAGAATCGCTATTTTGAACTTGGCGCTCTATCTCATGTGTTGTTTATTTACCTTTCAGCTGTTGATGGTTTCGTGGTAAATTGGATAGAAAGCAAAGCGTCTTTTGGTGACGAGTATAATCACCAGACGTACTTGAAGGATCAGTTCTGGAGTTATTGGAACAGGTAAGTGTTGTTGTTTGGCAAATGTTTCAGACGAGAAACTATTGCACTCGAGGCTTGTAGGGATTGCTTTTAGGGCCGTGAATCTTTTGAACTGTGGTCTCTTGCATGCGCCAGACGAGATGGACCTGGACCGTCTATTGAGAATTGGCCGTTCCGAAATTCAAAAGGGAACTGGGGCGAGTTTCAAATTTTGAAGTAATCGATAAATTGACACCACATGAAAGATAACATTGGTTTCCTCTGGTTTTGGGGGACGCAGCCTCAAAATTCGAGACGTTTGTATGGATTTTGAGCTATGTTTCAGGGTCCATAAGTTGGTCTCTGTTCAACCTAAAAGAGTCAAACTTGGTCAAACGACCAATCTTAATGTTATCTTTCATGTGATGGTGTCAATTTATCGATTACTTCAAAATTTGAAACTCGCCCCAGTTCCCTTTTGATTTTCGGAACGGCCAATAGAGTGTTTTCACATGACGTCAAGGCGGCCATGTTGGCGTCCCGAATCAAACCTCTGGAAATCACATTCCATTTTTATGCAAATAGTTTCTTTTGTTTCAGTAAACCAATTTGACTGAAAGTCACATGAGTGAAAACACTCTATACAACCAAAACGCAGACAAACAAACAAACCAAACCCAAAGATCAGACTTTCAATTCTCATACGTTGTCCCCACACATTCCCTATAGAAGTAGTGGGGAGAAGTTGGCTATCAACCAAATTCATCTGGTGTGGTCCTGTCCTTAATTCTCACAACCACTCTGTGTTATAAAACATTGATATTACAAGGAGAAATTTGATGCTGATCACTGTTAGGGTTTAAGGGTTAAAAAAAAAAGGTTACCAAACAGTCTGAAGAACCTCAACCAACTGCTACTTTTACTCGTGAATACCCTTTCATAACAATTTGAATACAGTGAAACCCCGCTCTACGGACACCCGCTTATAACGGACAGTTTCGTTTGTCCCGACAAAAAGCTCATATATTTTCTCTAAAGTTAACCCACTTTATACGGAAAACAGACGCTTTCCTGTGTCCCGATTCACAAACTCTCATATATTGTGAACCCTGCTTTACGGACACTGGTTATCTCCACACTGTCTATTTTCATTGTCACAATTATGTGATAATTGTAGACATTGTACCTTGTTCAAATAATGACAGATTTCTACGGGTTAATAACATTTTATTACTAAAAAGAAAAACAGTAACAAAGTAGCGCGACATTCGATTTTGAACAGTCTGTCTTCCTTCCGGTGTTTGACTCTTGTACTACGTATAGTCCTTTAATAAAGTTTTTTGCCTCCTGTTACACACGTTTCACTTCCTTGGCTTTTTGTTGCAGTCATTGCTCTTAATCTTCGGTCTCTTTGACGTTGTTTGCTTGTTGCGAGCTGCACCAGGATTTAAAAGTGTTGACGGGCTTGCACGACTCCTGCAGTTCGCAAATAGTTTGGTCTTAAAGCCTTAAGAGCTTAGCTCTTACTAGGGTGTCTTTTAGGGATTTTCCTTTGCGATATGAAACGAGGGGAGGCTCCTTGAAGATATTTCTCAGATATGGTTGATTCTGAATATGGTGCCATTTCCCCATGAGTATTTTCTTGAGGTTGGGCAACACAGGGTGGTATTGCGTTACAAAGGGCAGTATTTTCTTACGTGCATTTTTGTTTCCCTGTTCTAGCGCTTTCCTTCTGTCAGAGAAAATGACCTCTGAGAGACATTTTTCTACAGTTTTAGTTGGGTAATCCCTTTTCTTGAGGCGTGTTGCAAAATTCTTCATGTTGTCTTCAAAAGTGGTTTCAGAGCAATTTGTTCTTAGAAGCCTTCTCCTTTAATAAAACCTTTTGCGATGTCTGGTGGGTGACACGAATAGAAACTCGTGTATTGGAAGGTCTCTGTAGGCTTGAAATATGTTCGCACGTCAAGGATAAAATCCTTGTTGAATCTGACACCTTTGTATACTTTCGTATCCAAGAATGTAATGTCTGTTTCTGAGATTTTAGCCGTGAATTTGAGCCCGCTTGATACGGACACCCGGATAATACGGACACTATGGGATGTCCCCTCGGTGCCCGTATTAATCGGGTTCCACTGTAGCATGTTAGGTCCACTAAGTGTGTGTCACAAATCACTGTAACAAATTTAAAGAGGGTCGGCTTTGGTATATAAGAAAGAAAAAAGGTTTAGTTTAAAAACTCCAACTTTCAGTCCACTGCTTTTTGAGAAAAGGTCTTGGACGACAATTTTATAAAGAAAAAAATCGCTAAAAAGTTGTGAGGATGGACAGCCGTAGTTCATAGGAAGTGGTAAAATTTCGATGCTTTCACAGTATTATTTAGATCTCCTCAAACCAAATTAAAATATTGACAAAATCATCGAGCAAATGTTAAAAGGTTTAAAAGCTTCTTTGCGATCACAACTGCGACGATCATTCTTCATTTGATTTCACATCTGCAGTTCACATATGATTTCGTTCATATGCATTCTTTCACGGGAACATATGAACCCAAAATTGACCAGCTCCCAACGTCAGTGGCTTCATAGCTCAGTTGCTAGAGCATCGCACCGGAAAAAGGTCGCGAGGTCACGGGTTCAAGCCCCGTTGAAGCCCTGAATTTTTTTCAGGCTTCTTTACGAAATCGTAAAAATTGCGATCACAACTGCGACGATCATTCTTCATTTGATTTCATATCCGCAGTTCACATATGATTTCTTTCATATGCATTACTCACAGTAGTTTTGATGCTCCCGGCGCAAGGTGTCTTTAAGATGCTCAGGAGAAAGTTATGGTTTCAGTTTCATGTCAAAATTGTTGGAGAATATCATTAGAGCGACCTTGTTTAAAAAAACCACAGCGGTCAGGTAAATTGAACACAACATTGGTAATCTAACTTGCAGGTTTGGTCCAGGTATGGTCATTTACTGGTTTGGGTTCATAGATGAGTTGGATTGTAACCGCGAGCGTGGGATCATACTTAAAGACGACTTTCCTACGGACATTACTACTCTGGAGTCTCTCATGGAAAACCCGTGACTAGACGATAATCCTTGGCACTTTTTCAGCAAGGTTTGTCAACAAGATTTTCAGCGCTGTGGGTAAACACGTTGGTTTATTGCATCTCAGTTTATTGGTCTGCAGGGACTTGGGTACCGGAAATATTGAACATGAAATACGGTGACGTCAAACAACAAGAACGATAATAGCATAGCAACAAGGATAATATTTCGGTTAATTAACAGTCGGGAGAAGATTGGTGAATATTGCTCACGACCTGTCACGTAGACCCATCTCTCTTATGTTGTTGACCGAGCGAACCCAGAAAATGTAATTTGTTTATCCACGGAACACCAAAGAATACCACACATTCCAGATCGAATTGAAATTTGGAAATGTTGGTTTTTGAGGAGAGGGAGAAACCGGAGTACCCGGAGAAAAACCTCTCGGAGCAGAGTAGAGAACCAGCAACAAACTCAACCCTCATATGGCACCAAGGCCGGTTATCGAACCTGGGCCACATCGGTGGGAGGCGAGTGCTCTCACCACTCTGCCATTCCTGTTTCCCTAAGCTAAGGTATAAAGGGTTTACGGGGTTCGTTCGGATCTTGGAAATCCTGGAAAGCATTTGAATCAGTTTTAGTTTAAGATTCTCCAGGACTGAAAAGTACTTAAAAATGGCAGGAGGTCCTGGAACCCTGGAAATCTGTTGACTCAAGTAATGAAGGTTTCTTGATCGATTTTTAGGGGCAATCAGTTGGGAAGATCCAACGACTGAAAATACGTAAAATGTGCATTTGAGTCTTGGCAAAATCTTTCCGAGGTCTGTAAAAGTCCCGGAAATTTGTTTCTGAAAAAGGGTGCAAACCCTGTCAGTTTATCACTGATTGCATCACTTTCTTTCCCACGACAAAAGTATTTTAATTAACTTTGCTATCACCGAAAAAGGTAGCCTGCGTAGCTCGGCGGTTTTGTTGGGGTAAAACGCGCGTAAACACAAGCAGCGAAGCCGCGAGAGGCCTTGGGAGGAAAAGTTTATCGCCTTTGGCGGCTTCGCCGCTTATGTTTACGCGCGTTTTACCCCAACAAAACCGCCAAGCTACCCAGGCTACGAAAAAGGAAAATTAATTTATATGTATGCCAAAAAGTATAGGCAGTAGGAGATGTTTTAAATATAATAAAACGATATTTAATTCAATATACATGTGTAGGCAGAAACTTCTGCCTTCTTCAGAACAAACATTACAAAAGCTGCAAATTGTATTTAATTAATTCGTGACTGCTAATGAGTATGAGTGCAAATAATGTTAACTCAAGCCTACCTTTGAAATACGCACACTTTTGTCTATTATTTGCACTGATTTCATTAGCATTTCCTAGTTATATATTTATATTCAATTTGCGGATCTTGTAATGTTTGCACTGAGATATGTCTGTAAAATTAAAAATCTTTGTATTATATTTAATAAAACCGAAAATACATATATTTTGAACAACACTATATGTAACTTAAAGACCTCGTGGAAATTTAGAAGATCCTCCCGACTTTTCCGGTGACATTCTCGTAATATTGTGAAACTTCGTTTTTTTTTTCTGCAATAGCCTATAACTATGTCATATTTCCAAGAAATACTCCCCCGTCTCCCGATTCCCAGCAAAATGTCCAGATTCCTGGAAGCAACGTTTAATTTCTGTACTCTCGAGCATGCCTGTATGGGCGAAAAGGTCCGCTGTCCACCCTAAGTTAGGCCTAGCTTCAAATTTCACGTAAAATAACCTAACTATGTTTCCAGAAATTCCTGATATTTGTCCTAAAGATCTCGCTTTTCCCCATAAATATCGTGAAAAAATCTAAATATCCTACATATTTTTTAAACATTTTTCTATAAATATCACGACAACGACTTTATGAACTGATCAAAAACTTAATTTATTGGCAAGACAATAAGACCGCTTCAGGTTCAGCAGGAACTGAAGCCTCCAAACTTTCGGTATCTGCCATTTTGTTCAGGGTGTACTTACTAAGACTCATGCGATATAATATTCGTGGGGAAAACTGATGAACAGAACCACTGCTTAAAGAAATAAAACCATAGCAAAATCCCAAATTTAATCATTTTTTCTAAATATCTCGATATTTTCTAAAAAAAAAAAAACCCAGGAGCTCCTAAATATCTAAAAAAAATATATGGATATTTGTAGCTAGGCCTACCGTAGGGGTTAGCACTTTCACAACGCTCAAATTGACTTCGAAGATATACCGCTGGGTAGTTACACCATGGTTTGGTATCGGTGTTCACTCCACCGTGGGCTCAAAATGTCCTTTCCATCCCTATGAAAAAGTGCCAACGTACCGTAGGTGACCCAAAAATATCGTGCCAGCAATGGACTCCACTTATGATATTTTTGGGTGATCTACGAAAGGCCTAGCTACAAGTACTCGGATATATTTTTTTAGATATTTAGGAGAAAACCGGGGTCAGCTTCCCCCTTCCCCTACCCAATCAGCACCCTGAACTGAACAATTAAGTACGATTAAAGCAAACTGTAAGTGTCATCAAAGAAAAGCGAAGCTCCAAGCAATCATTTTTCAGTTAGTTTTGAACGGTTAGTTGCTTGTCCTCTATGAGACAGTTCCATCTTTTGAGTCTGGATGAAATCCTACAGCATATCCACTCAAATGAACGCCACTGAGCAGTACTTTCCTTTGATGCCGTTTATTATGCTGTACAAGGTGCTTCTAAGTTCACGTCTGTGGAAGAATCTAAAGTGCATGTGACCATTTAAATGAACGACATTGAGCAGCACAGTCTACCTTCTTTTGCCCTGGTTCAACGCTTTTGTTTCATTTAGTGTGCAGTGAAATACAACCCTTTCTTTTGAGTCTGGATGAAATCCCCCAAGTTTGACCCCTTACTTGAAAGTTACCAAGCGGTACTTTGATTTCGGTAGAGCTGTTCTAAGCTTTTCGAAGTGCAATTTTTAAAATTTTCCCACTAGAAACCGTTGTTTTTAACCTTGTGTCTGAAAGCAGGATTAATCAAACAGGCGAAGTTGATTCCACAAAACTCTTTCTTTGTTTCAAACCGAGTCTCGCGCCCTTCTTTCCTCCTCTGCTGACCGTATTTCTGTTCGCTGAGGGCTCTTGACTGGGTCGTCTCTCTGCCACCCTAGCTTTGTACCCTTTAAATTTGTCGCCGGGGCTCTGTAGCAAGGGTACATATCGCACCTTCTGAGGGAGCGCTGTCCCATTAGGGTCGTTCGACTGTGAGACGTCGGTGAGCTTTTCGACCAGAACGTAAGAACCATTGGAGGAAAGGTACTTGGTCGCGTATTCGTTTTTATGGCTTGACAGCTCCAAGACAAGACCTGTTGGTACAAAGAATTTCATTAAGTGTCTCAACTGGAACCAAATCTTGACAAATGTGATGTATAGTAGATAATGTGGTATTAAGACGTGGTTGCCACTTTGGGATAATCACATAACATAAGTAAGACTGAGCTCCTGGTTCTGCACGCTAAACATCGCCCTAAGCCACCATTACATTCTATTACTGTGGGTGATGCTACTGTGGAGCCCTCATCTAGCGCACGAAACATTGGTGCCGTCTTCGACGATAACATGAGTTTCGAGGAACACGTCAATGATCTATGCAGGACTTCTTTTTTCCACACCAGGAACATTAGTCGGATACGCCCATGCCTTAGTATTGACTCTACCAAAACACTAGTGCATGCACTAATAACGTCTCGCTAAGACCATTGTAATGCGCTTCTCTATGGCCTACCTGATTATCGTATTCAAAGACTACAACATGTTATGAACGCGGCGGCCCAAGTTATCACTTGCAAGCGAAAGTTTGGTCATGTCACTTCACTACCTATTTAGCTACACTGGCTCCCCGTTCGTCAGCGTATTGTTTTTAAGATCTTATTGTAGACCTTTAAGGCACTCCATAGTGTGACTCCTACACACCTGACTGAGCTCATCAGTCCTTATGTTCCTAGGCGAGCTCTTAGGTCTGCTGACCAACTTTTGTTGGAGCAGCCAACGCACAAGTTCAAATCGATTAATCTGAGGGCTTTCTCAGTGTGCGCGCCTTACTTCTGGAACTCCCTTTCATTTGAGATTAAATGCAACGCATCTGTCCCTATTTTTAAAGCTAAGCATAAGACCTACCTTTTTCGAGAAGCATATTTTTAGACTTGATTTTTTCGATTTTTAGGACTTTTAAGAGTTTTGACTTTTTTCGATTTAAGGTTTTTATATTGCTATATTTGTAGTTTTTAGTGTATAGATTATAATTTAGTTGTAAAGCGCATTTGGGCGTTAGGAAAATACCCTATAGAAATAATAAAGTATTATTATTGTATTGTAAAGTACAGTGAAGACGTTATCGTGTGGGCACCTGAGTGAGACGCTTTTGATTATTTTTTTAGGGGATTCTGCAAGCCTGCTTATCGTGCTCGTGCTTAAAAACGGCCAGAAATAAACGCATTTCGTAATCAGTGTACTTTTGCTTCTCCTTAGTTTACTGAAGGCATTTTTTTCGTCCCTCAAATAAGTATGCAGAAGCACAAGCTTAAGAAAACAATGACGGCTTTTCGTTGTGTTTGTGTTTATGGTTGTATTTGTTGTCGTGCACATGATCAAACGCAGTTTCCTCCATAGTTTCCTCAGCCAGTATCGCACTAGAGTGAATCAGGGTTAATTCGGCTTCAAAATTTTTGAAGTTAAAAATGCAAAAAGCGCTGAAAGTTGAAATAAGGGTCTTGGATTTTTTTTCCAAGGAAATACAGTTATACTTTTTACGATATCTAATTTTCTTCTAGTCCATGACAGATTTTTCTTTCTTGCGTGTTCGTAGTTGCCATCTCAACGTCAAAGAGAGTGAGAGGGATTGAGACGAGTTCTGTTTGCTTTTAGTTATTTTGTGCAGAAATTAATTGGCTATTAATTTATTTAATCCAGGATGTTTCGTGTTTTGATTCTCAATGTTGTCATTTCAGCCTTTGTTTTTTCCCACTGGTCTTCGCTCGAGCAAATAATCTCTCTAATGAAAGAGTTTGTTTGTTTGAATTGTCGTCAGTCTGCGGTGAAAGCTGAGCGAAGAAAACCGAATGTCTAGTCCAACTGCAGTAAGAAAAAATAATCGACAATTAAAGGAAGTATGAGGCTCTTAAATAATTTACCACTCGATCTTAAGCTGACAGTTGCCATAGTTTTGTTCTTGTCAGAAAATTATAATATTCCTTTTTTCAATCCTCTTAGCCGACGAAGTATCATTGATTCTGAAATTGAAGGGGCTGCAGTGAATTGTGAAGGCGTTGTATTGTGATTTATTCCACAAACTTTAGCATCCAAATTTAACTCAGACATGTTTTTAACTGACAAGAAGGTCTAAATTCAAAATTCAAGAATATTTCCCACTAATACTAATTCTTTAACAATGAAAACAAATATTATTACAATAAAAAATGTTTAAGCAATACAGGAATCGAAATGGCTGCTTAACATTAGCTAGCTGAAACTAACTAATCCAATCTCGTCTCGCTAAAATCCAAACTTCAGACCATGTGTGAGGTAGGGAGACGTTTCACTTGATCCATGGTAATGCTGGTTGTAATTTTCGAGTCTGCGTAAAACTCAAACAACATTTTTCCGGCATGCACTGTTAGTCAGCTTTCGTTTGATAGGCCGAGTAAACTAACCGTCGTTAGCAGTTTTGAGTGTGTGGATCGCATGGTCAGTTTTAAAGAGTTTATTTTGTTATTAAAATGTGGCGCCTTATTTTTGTTTTCCAACAACTTGCCTGGGGCATTGTGATACGCGATTAAAAATTTACACAGACGTCCAGACCCAAATTTATTCAACTCGCTTTCTCTCACTTTTAAAATTTTCGCTTTAATCGCGAAACGCTAGTTCATACATCACTTAATTCACGCTATTTTGAGCAATGTATTTGGTGATAATTTTATATATCGAGGTTCGTAGATCCAGGTTATTTTTTATCAGTTGTAGACAGTCCAGCTTGCTGGGTGTTGTCTAATTCATAACAAACTGACGCACTGACGCATTTCGGTTTAAAACATTGTGCTGAAGCTGTACCGAACTTAATGCATAAATTTTATATAAAAAAAATAACAACAATCAAATGAAGTCAAATGAAGAATGATTTCTTTCATATGCATCATTCAAATAATAACAATCTAATGCGCTTTTGGTAGATATTCTTTTATTCGTCCGTTCGTCTGATAAGTGCTTTGTTTGAAAGAAACTATATAATTCGAAGTGATTAAAGCTAATTTTGGCACAGTTGAATCAGCTTAAAACGGTGGCAACACCATATTTAAAACAAGCCAAGTTTCCCTAGTATAGGTCTGTTTCAGTTTATTTTACAGCAGACATCATTGTTCACCAATTCATATATACTATGTGAGTTGATCTATCTATCGAAATTGAATCTTTGTGTTGATTACTGAACCTTAGCACATAAAAGAAAGTTTAGCTTTTAACTGGCCAAAGAAAGCTTCTGCTACATTATGAGTTATTTTCGATGATTCCTAATGTTAACCTTTTAAGTCAAGTCTGGTGTCGTCTTCTGTGGATTATATTTCTTTGAGTGAAAGTGATCCTGAACTTAATTAATATCTCGCCCCAAAATGGAAGCTGTTAAAAAGTGGTCTCGTTTGGTGCTGCTCATCTTTATACATTTTACTCATATTTCTATGATCAGAAGTTTGAAAATTTGGCCAAATTGGAGTGCGCTTTGGACCTAAGATTGAGTTCTCAAGAAATCATCTACTTCCTGACTGCATTAGAATCGTCGATCAGTCTCAGTGCTTTTGTCTGGCGCGTGATCGCAAGCTTTCAGATGTTTTCGTACGATTGCGATTGTTCTTGAGCAGGAACTTACCTGTTTCGTCGGTCAAATCCAACACTCTGTCTGTGTCACCGTAACCGCATCTTTCCTTGATCGAATTCAGCAGATTCACCACCGAACATCTGGGGTTGAACAGTAGCGACTTCTGATCTCCGTAATAAATAGTTATAAACATGCTAACATTCCAGTCCTTTTGAGACAATAGTGTCGAGATGCAGAAAACACAAATGACAGGTCTTCCAAAACTCGATCGAAATAACCTTCCAGAGGCAGAAACGTGCGGTTCACAGGCCTTTAAGTTAATGTATTTTCGCTGCGCCTCGATAGCTTGTTTAGGGCCGTCGAAGTTTGACACTTTTGCTGGAGGCTTTTTTTTTTTACAAGGCTTTCAACAACGACTGCTAAGTCACCTCGCCACCATAGTAACGAACGTTAGTAATACTGCTCAAAAAAGGTATCCTTCTACAGCTGTATTGTCGTGAAACGCTTCGCTCGAGCTCGTGGTCTTGTCGAGGGAGACAACTCAGTAGACTTGGAATCGCTTCGTTGCCACGGTTTTTTCTTTTTGATTGACTCAAATTCATTATACAGTTGACAGACAGCTGATTAGCAGTTCGAGTTCTCAACAATTAAATTTAATCACTGGAAAAAAGCATTAACTGTGTTTAGTTGTGAAGTGCGCATAACATTACTGGGAGCATTTTAATTGTTTTTCTAAAAATAGACAAACTTTCCCAGCTGGGACGCCAAAGAAAATCTTGAATTTAATACGCGTCTTTGTTTCATTTTAGAATATTTTAATATTGTTTAACTGAGATAATTGAAATTTACCAAACTCTAAAACTCCCTTGACCTTCTAACGAACTCGCTTGCGATGTGTATGTTTTACTCTGACTTTCTCATGCTTATAAGTGACAAGTTTGAAGATCTTGAAGGGATGTGTGGTCGAATAAAAGCTTGACTCCGACATCCCAAGGAGAGCTTGGTCGGCTGGAGCTGAAGTAAGTTTTCCCACCACCTGGCGTAAAATGTTTTACCGGTTCTTATTTGCGGCTAGAATACGTTCGCACGTTTGTCGGTGATCCCATTTTTTGGCTCAAAATTCTGATCCCTGGTCCCAAAACATAGCAAACCTCGTTCATCTCCCCAATCTCGCTCTCTCTGGAGTGGGGAGATGAAAGACCCTGGGGACGAGGTTGAATCTGATCCCTGATCCCGCCTAAATTTGTTAATCCTGATCCCATGACCTGTGATCGCAGATACCCGGGGCCTGTGATCGCAGGTCCTGGGGCTGTGATTCCAAATCCCGGGCCTGTGACCCCTGATCCCATGTACCTCTTTACGACCCTGATGGTGTGTTTACGTTTATGGGGCTATTTCATTTGTTCCCGGCTTTCCCTCAGGGAGCGGAAATTTATAGCAATGTGGATGGACTCGTGCGTCCTGGCTTGGAATTTGGTTTCTAATGGCCATACTTGGCTTATCTGGAATTGAAAAACTAAGCTCATACCGATAATCGATAATCTTGTCAACACCGAGTTGCATTGTCAAGTACACGATCAACTAATGCAGCGATGCCAACCTTATCTTGCCGTACAGCTCTTTGCCTGTTTAATAGAGAATTTTTAATAGTTTTGCAATATCGATCCAAGGGTCCCGTTTGTATGGACGCTTCGACTTCGCAAACAGCATTTTCTTCGTTAACATAGTGTTTGAGCAGCGACAAACATGACCAATGTATTTTAAGTATTGGTTCCTAATCACATTTCTGAGACAGCACTGTTGTTTTTTGTTATGTATAGGATGTCTGTGTTAGTATATCTGAATCTAAGTTCTGTATCCTCTGCGTCTTCATGGGTTGGGAGTCTACTCCACTGACTACCATTACAACTACATGAACAACTCCATCCAACATTTAGGAAAGAAAAAAAATACAAAAAATGGTCGCTTCCCACAAATAGCATTGGCTAGTCGAGGTGGGAAGCGACAGAAGAGAGGATGTTTTCATTACAGCTTGTCAAATTTGGACAAAGTATAAAGAAAATAGGTGAAAAATAGCCCTTAAAATATTAACATAACACGTGGAAAAGTAAGTATCCGTCATGCAATTTAAATATAACAAAATAACAGTAGAATTAGTAGTGGAAGTCATTGTGAAAAAGTTGATGTAAGTTTCTGAATAATGGTAGGCGAATCAATGTAAATCTCCTCAGGAGCCAGGAAAGACAGAAACATATTATGGATTTCTGTTTTAAAATGCTTACGAGGGAGCTCTCGTGTAGTGTCATTCAGAGAATTCCATGGATTTGGCCCTAATCTAGAAATAGAATCCCGCGTTACGTTTGTTCTGGATGGTTTAACATAGCAATTACCAGCTGAGGAGAACCTTGTGTTATACGAGTGAATTTAATTTGAGAAGCGGAAGAGATTTTTAAGGTTTAAAAGTACAGAGTCACAGGCAAAATCATGCATAAAGATCGAAACAGTCTCAAAGTAAATCAAATTAATTGCCAAGATATTAGAAGAAATGAACAACTGAAAAATATGATCTCTATTAGTATAGGTAATAGCATGACCTGTAGTGATATTTGGCAATAATACCGCGAGTGTTATTTCAAAATTGTCCAAAATAGTATTTGGAGAATTTTGAAATATTACGAGCCGGAATTATTGCAAAATAACGCGTACAGGTCATGCTATTATTTGTTTATAATGAGAACCGATAAATTTTCGGTAACGCACAAGAGACCTTATTTTGTTTGTATTTTTGTTTACTGCTTTTCCGGCAAGCTGTTGAATTTCTTCCCCGGAAATTTCCAGGATTTTTGAAAACAAAAGCAAAAACGTCCTTGTGTTCAGTGTTGTCATGGTAACTTTGTTGTACCATCCATTTTTGCTGTTACACCACTATTACACGGTTATAGTGATACTATCAACCAATCAAATCACCGAAATGTCTCGGCTTATATTATAAGGAAAGAAATGCATCAAGCGAAGGGCACGCTTCTGCAAGACTAAGATTTTACGCAAGTTAGACTTCGCAGCCTGTCCCCAGGGGATTATGCCATATGTCAAGTACGGGGCAACCAGAGATCGATAAATAGTTAGTAAAGTACCCAGCGGGATAAAGTGTCTCTGTCTTGCAATAATATCAGAATACCAATAGTTCTGCTAATCTAAGAGGCGACATAATCAATATGATATTTTCAAAGTCTCCAATTTTCTGATCATGACATTTCTTCACTTGCGTTACATAAAGGAGACGAGATCGCGCACATGCTACCATTAGCTTTGTTCTTGTTGTCATATTCACTTTCTGGTCCGTAAGAACTTGCCGGTCTCATTTCATTGAATTTCTCAATTGCTTTTGATACACGAAGATCTGTAAAGCTGCCTTGATCTTTATTTGCCGAAGGTTTGGCCAAGGTATGTGAACTCATACATTCTCCACCGCATTTTCCCCCGGCGATTGAAAACAATGGAGGTGAGTTGGTAAGTTCAACATTGAATACTTGGGTCTTTGTCTTTGGAAGGGAGATGCGGTGAATCGAAAGCGAGAGCATATATCATTTAGTACATTCATGATCTTTTTTACTTCAGCCACACTTTTACAGAACAGTACGAGATCATTGGCGTAAAGCAACCATCTGATTATCTGTACACCCTTCATTCTGCCATTTTTTCTCTGTTTTCTATTTGAACAAAAATGTGGTATATTAAATTCTAATTCGATACCCCAGCCACCCGGAAACTGTTTGTCAATTTCACATGCAGCAACCTTCAAAACGTAGTCAAAATAGTAATTGAATGTACATGGTAACTCTTGACCTCCTTATCTGCAGCCGACCAGTACTTCGAACTTCTCTTTCATTCCCAAAATAGACGCCGTTGTGCCTTGGTACGTATACATTTTATGTAGATGGCAATCTATTGAGATGCACCTGTTCCCAAGTCTAAGACATTCAAACTGAAATTCCTTGGAATGTGGTCTTATGCTGTAGTTAACGCAATATATACAGCAATCAAGGTATCATTATATTTGTCGATGACAGACTTAAACGGCACAAGTATTGCATCAGTTGTTGAACGATTCAATCCAAAACCGAATTGGGAGTCATCTATGTTGGTTTGAGCTAGCTCTGGTGGCAATTCTAGCTGCGGTACACGCTCTGCAAATGTTCTTTGAAATGATTTAAGATGAATAGTTTGGAACCTTTCTTGATTGTAGAATATTTCTTTGCAGTAGTGAATTCTGTCTCCACTTCTGTAGTTTCGGAGTGTAGAAACCGAAGCGGAGTGTACTAACCGGATAAAAATAATTAGCCATATTAAAAGTTAAAAGTTCCCAACAAATCGCAAAATTCCTACAAAACTGTCGTGGCACACGGCTTTTGCTTACTTGACAAACGAGGTTGACGTCTGGCTGCGTACCAGATACGCTCGTGCCAGTTTGTCAGTCACTAGGCGCCCTGGCCCGGTTGTGTAATTTTTGGCGCGATTTTCGCTGGGACGCGGGCAAGTGAAACTTGTGCGAGCGGTTATCTCGCTCCAGGCTCCAGTTCAGACGGCAGTCAGTTCACAGTCCGGTGTTTGACCCAAAATACGGCTGGGTGAGAAAATCGCGCCAAAAATTACTCAGGCAGCCCGCTCAATTGAGAGCCAACGCTATGTATATATTTTACCTAAGTACTTAATATTTGCAGATTTTTTAGCCTGGTTTTCACAAGCGACGTAAGCGCAAGCGTAAGAGCAAGCATGAGAAGTAAGATGACCATGTTAAATGAAAACGCACCGTGGGGCACAAGCACAGTTAAGACAGACGAAAGAAGCCGGCTTCCTCTTCAAATCAAAACCGAACGAAACCAAACGCTTCTGGGTTAGAGACATTTTTAGGGAAAGAAAGAGCCAGGGGGACTTCCATAACCTTGGAAAAGAGCTACGATAATATGCAGACCTGAATTCTACTTCCCTGTAGTTACGCACTACCTTGGCAAACTGCAGTGTTTTCTGCCATTTTGTTTCCTGGTAAAATCCGCGTGGAATCTGGAACGGGTGCTTTCATTGGACGAGCATAAGAGTTTGGTAATGCTAAGGTTCTGTTCCGTTTTCACACCGCGCAAGCGAAAGCGTGCATAACACAAGCGAAACCGGGCACAACGCAAGCAAACGCAGGGAAGCACAAGGAAAAAAGGGAATACTGTGTTTAAAAAAGTACTGTGTTTATAGTGGAAGTGCACTTAGCTATGCAAGCTAGTTCACAGGCATTCCACTTAAATGCAAAGAAACAAATAATTCAAATAAACTTAACATCATGATAAGAATCCCAACTGACGG
This sequence comes from Galaxea fascicularis, assembly GCA_948470475.1. Taxonomy (NCBI): domain Eukaryota; kingdom Metazoa; phylum Cnidaria; class Anthozoa; order Scleractinia; family Euphylliidae; genus Galaxea; species Galaxea fascicularis. The sequence continues at coordinate 22,142,573 of OX419342.1, read as the reverse complement.
GAGGCAAACCAGTTGGCTAGTTTACAAGGATGACCGAGGAGTTGAACCAGGTACTTACCCAGAACAACACCAGCTAGTGGCCAGAGCGGGATTTGAACCCGGGTCATCGCATTGAAATCCAGCGCCCTAAACCAATCGGAATGTTTTGATCCTTGTGCTTCTGTTTGCGCTTATATGCTTATACCTGCATTAAGCCCGTTTTCAAGGTGAAGTAAACCCTCTTGTGCTTGCAAAGATGCTTGCGCTTGGAGTGAAAACCACGCTTAAAGCCGTGTACCTCTTGTAAATACTGAGGCCCTTTCGAACCTCATTATCGGTCTGCTTTTCCAGATTTTTCTTTTTCTTTTCGCCGGCAAATCAAAGGCCTATTGGGGGAAATGCGTTTGCATGATTAGTAACCATACTTTTGTTTTGACTTCTCCGGCAGGTTTCGGCTGTTTTCCGAACTTTTCCAGCATGGATATAAAGTGTTTAAGGTTATTTGGCCAGAAGCTAATCAATGCCGGTAGCTTACAAGTCTCTCAATTTGAACCGTTTACTTGTCCGTGGTAAGTTTGAATCAGGCACGGAAGCACTTCAAGGCGAAAGACTGCAAAAGGGTAAAAGTATGATCACGTTTTATCTGCATGCCCGAAGGCTTCGCTCGCATGCGCCACTTAGCAACTTTTTGTATGCCGCAAACGGTTAGTTTCATCTTTTGGTCGGCTTCGCGCGAACTAATTACTGACTTGGTCTTCCAAAAGTCGGCAAGATCTATCTCATGCAAATGCGAGGGCAATGTTTCATACATTCATTGAAGTTTGAAGGACAAATACCGTCTCTGTACGTCAGAAAACTTTATCACAGTGCAGTTGTTAATTATTTTGATAAACCCTTAATTCATAATCAAACAATAAGACTTCTTGCACTTGTTTTCAGCTGGCGTTACAAGTCTCTTTTAAATTTAACTTCTGTAATGACATCAGTGCCTTTGTGCCCGTAGGCATTTCTGGGCAGTTTCGTCCTCAAGTTAGCCAATCAGAGCTCGTGTTTTATCAGCTACAAAACATAGGCGTAAGATAATCAATTTGTTGCTTCAGCATTCGTGAACAATACATAATATTTCCAAATTTCTGTCCACACCACGTCTTTTAATGGTTCTTTGTCCTTAGAAAATCCAAATTGTTTGACTTTGTGCGCATTTCTCGGAATTTGGACCAGTACTTCTGAGAGGCATGACAGAGAGCACGGTTTCTGGACTGTTCAATGAATATTCAAAGTCTCCACAGTATCTGAGCAACGAAAGGATAGTCTGAAAAATGTAGTTGTTCGATTTTCACGAAGAAAAGCATTAAAATGAGCATCTCTTAGCAATTAATATCGGCGTTATTATCTCGCCTGACGTTGGCAACATGCTTGAAACGTTTAATCAATCGTCCCTCGCTTATTGTGCAGACTGGATAAGTAATCACACTAATATAATAAAAATATCAAGTCTTTTACATAGACGGCGCGCTTGAAGAGCGCCTTTGCCAGAAGCATTTTCTAGTGATGACGGTTTCCAGTATGCAATATTCTTGCATTGTAGAATTAAGAAGGCAGTTCTTGAAGTGATCTTCACCACTGTTGAATACAGCAGGTTGCAATAAATATTTATCCAGTCATGTTGTAGCTTTTAGCAGCTGTATAGGACTGAGGGGAATATTCAAATCTACTCCCAATTTTTTGTTGCTACAGTTTTTATTTCATGGCTTTTTCGGCAAGCAACAGTTTGAAGAAACTGATAAGTTATTGTGTTAGCGCAGCTAATGACCACATCATTCGTCTTAGTAAGTTTTAATTAGACCCCCCGCGAAGCTCACATGGCCATATCATGGCGATGTTTTGCATTTTGATAGCTTTTGTTAGTGGTTGAGTCTTGCGACAGAAACGAAACTCATCGGATTTTGAGTGACTTCTCAATTTCTACGAGGAAACCAGACTCTTAGCCTGCCCTGTCAAGGTTGGTACCGTTCAGACGCTTCATACAGATAACAAATTACCCCAACGACGCGAATACCAACTTTTTGCAAAAACTGAAACTTGTCAAATTATATATAACGTAAACATAACCGCATTGAAAATGTGTCGAAATAATTACGAACTGATGACAAATTGGGACATTAAGGGGACATCCTTGTCAGTTATCGGATGGCCTGATGCGTCTAAACCTCATCACCCCCCAAGAGATGTCGGAGACTGTTTTATTTGATAAAAATTATTGTAACGACGTACAAGGAGAACGAAGCGTCAACTTGTCCGAGGCTTTATTATGAAGCTTCAGATTGTGACTTCAGAGCTGGCTGAAATGAGACCTGTGTGAAATTTTTAACCAAATGAGAAAAAATTTACGTTCATGCGTTAGAAATATAACATAACCTTAAGAGTATCCTTTTTTCTGTTTTTTAAAAAGTAATTCAGTTTTACTTCTCGTTTAAAAGTAAGCTAAGACTGGGGTAATTGTTGTGAAAGGTGTTGAGTTATTTAACTTAATTATCATAGAAGGCTATAACTTGACATAACCAACTTTTGTGGTTACATTATCTGGAAATTGCTAATTTTTTGTCACAGAAAACGTTCTGCGTACATGAATTTACAGTCTTGATTTTCGTTGAACTGAATGTCGTGTCAAATTCACCTTAAATTTCTGGCGCGGGACCAATTTTTGCAGTATTGGAAAAAAATATTTTATTCGCGTTAATTTTGAATATTTAATTTGTCTCCTGTAAGCTAAAAGAAATTCGGTCTTTTGAAGCTTGGACTGAGTGTCGAAATATACAGCTCGAGTACCCCAACAAAAAACAGTTACGTCTCACAATTCTACACAAGACGAACCTCCCTGTAAACTTTGTTTGTTTTCAGTCTCTATTTATATTACGTTCATTTTACTATTTCGCTTTTTCAACCATTCGCACAGGTGCATGACATTCGTCTGTAACTATAGGATCAATTTTATTTACGTCTAGCTTTCAGATGAACCATTATTCTTTCCATATATGTGTTTTCCATTTAGCTGAGATAAAGCCATTAAAATCATTGAAAATGTCAATTATTCCGGGTTCGCGTGCAAGCCTGCCTCGTGCAAGGTAACGATATTTTATTGTTTACGAGCTTGATGCGTGGAAGACCAATATTTCTGTCTACACCATGACACATGTTACACCTCGGTTCACGACACTTGTAAATGTGGAGTATTTTTAACATGATTAAAACTGGAACTTGTACTGTTGAGGTGATCGGCTAAAATTTGTCAGCAAGATATCTTTCTTCCATTTTTCTTATATTTGTTTGTTCCTAGCTTGCCAGCTTGATAATCCTTTGTAACCGTCGCTCTTATAAGAAAAGAGGTTCAGTTTCCAGTTTCTCTAATGTATCCCGAAATGCACTTTTAAATATTCATGTTCTTCGCTGTGTGTAAAAAAAGCTCGTCAACCATAAGTTGAAAAGAACCCTTTCGTCTTTTGCCTTTTTGAAAAAAATCGAAACAGGTGCGCATCTTAAACAAAAAATGTTGGACTCCAGACGTTATCTTAAGATTAAGAGCCTTTTGTTTAAACTTTGTGTCAGGGAAGTTTCAAGTTTGTGGGATAGAATACTTAAACAAAAGCTATCGGGCAGACCATGAAAGCTACTGGGCAGAACTTGCCGGTTGTCCTGTTTATTTTATTGTACAAGGTGGTTCCCCGTTCGAGTCCGTTGTTGGAATTTTGAAGTTTGAAGATTCGAACTTAAGTCACTGAGCAGTTTTTCTCTTTGACACTGTTTATTATCTATACAAGGTGCCTTGGGATGGAATTCTGAACTGTGTAATAATAGTAATTTAACATTTTATACCGCGCAGTTTCTGCAAAATATTCAACTGTGTCCACGTATGGGAAGGCTTCCACCCTGGCATTGCTTTCTTGTGCAAGGGTGGTTCAAATTTTTGAGTCGGTGGTCGAAATCCTAGAATGTGACAATTTATGCAAACGCTTCTGGGTAGTATTTTGTTGTGGTTTTGTTTATTACGCTTTACAAAGTAATTTAATTACCTCGTTCTCCGTTTTTATTTTTGTGACTTCATGTTTGTATTCAAATGAAAGCTGGTGAGCAGTATCTTACCTTGGTTCTTACGCTTCAGTATACAAATGGAATCCAGAAGGAGTTAGCCCTTGCAAATCAAACTTGTTTGTTTAGATAGAAATTTTCTGCAGTACTGTTAGCTTTTCAAAATGAAAAAAAGGAAAAGAAATATTCAGTTCTTGTCTTGGTTCCTTTGGCTGTGAAGTTAAAACTTGCGAAATGAAAAAGGTTTGCTCAGTTTGTACCGATCAAGGACCGAATTTAACTTCTCCGTCCTTTAATAATCGTTAGGTTGTTTTGTTACTAAGGCCAAAAGAGTTTGAATTATGCATTAAAGTGCAAACTGGAATCGCGTGCTAATCACAACAAACAGCTTTTCCCCATGCACGCGATCAAACGATTTTAACGCAAGACAATGGACAAGATTTGTTATGTAAATGACACTTAAATTGATGTGAGGGGTGGAGACTTTTTGGCAGAAACTCTCGTTTGGTTTCAGGAAATAAACACTGGAGCATTTTCAACTCAAATTGACTGGCGTGACGAGGGTTTCGCCGCACGCGATTCCTGGTAAGATTACATTTTTTTGGGCAATTTGAGAGTAATTTTTGTAGCTGTAAATATTTGCGTATTCTGCAAATGCCAGTGTGAGCGCAAGCCCCCGAGGTAAAGCGAAGATCTGCTTTTAGCGTCTGAGAGTCGATCAAGCCATAAGAATATTCCTGCCAAGTAAACCAAACGCACTTCTTTCTTCGTCTTTATCAGTCGCAGTTCTGTAGAGCCGAGTACCCGCTTACATCCGGTTTTGAATTTATATCAATACGATTGATAGAAGGGGTTTGTAGAACAAAGAATTGGAGGGATCGATCAGCGAAAGATGATTGATTTGATGTCCTTTTACTTGCTACCTTGAAAAAGGAATGTGGCATGTCGTATTTGCTTAGAGCTCGTCAGCATAAGTTAACGTGTGGAAGAAAGAAAGAACTGGGAAGGAAAAAATCGCCAGTAGAACTGTCAACATTAAGTGATGTGTGTGGTTCTTTGAAGTTATCAAAGTACGATTTCGTCACAAATTCGAGTACATGTTTGGACAAGTCGTATAAAAGGAATTTTTAAATGAATCCCGATGATGATATATCTTTGATGTTCAGTAAGCAAATTCCTACTTCTACACTTAAAATAAATATTTGGCAAACTTAAAGGAGATTTGATTTTTTGATCTCACGCGTAAAAGGGAAAGCCTTTATGCATGCAACAAAACACTAGCTTGTACTGATGAGGTGAAGGCTGAAGCTATTCACAGAACTAATATTATTTCATTTTCATTCTGTATTTTGATTGAAACTGTCAATTTTAGAATGATATTGTGCCTATGGCGTAAAACGATTTCCACCTGCACATAAGACATTTTCATGTCTCGTGCAGGGGAAAAAATCGTGTTCTTTGTCGTCTTCCTTCGGAATATTTCTTTCGTCTGGCATCTTTTTTGATCTGCGTTCACTGAACGAGAAACAATCTGAACTTGTAGACAAAATCTGAAAATATGTCTCTAAGATATCCATAAACTTGCAGTGTTATATGATTTTCGTCGACAACATGTCATTTTATTCCATACTCTCACGTTGATGCTTAAACGTATGCACAAGATGCAAATTTTGATGCACGTTTGAAACTCTCAGCGCAGCGTTGTGGGTGGGTCGAATTACTGGGGGGTGTATGATCCCCAGTTCAAAAAGACCCAATCGTATCATAGAGGGTTCACCCCTCGACTATAAAATTAGTTCTGGCTTTCTGATCTTATGTTTGCGTACAGGAACGCTGAATTAATCTTTGTCAGTATCAAAGAGTGCATTCTTTACTATTCCTCTGTCTCTTCGTTTTGATTTTGTGCATTTTCACCCTCTGCTGTTTAGCTTAAAACCTTGCCCAATTAGATTGCAAAAACAAAATAGCCTATTTTTAGATCAAATTAGCGTAAACATAACTTTCTATTTGGTCAATGCGTACTTATATTTTCATAGCCGGTTAATGATGGACTAGTAAGCTCTCGGTCAAATACTGTTTGTACTCAAAACTCATATTTGAGTCTTTGGAATATAAGCGCTACATAAATACCAGATATTCTTCTTCTTCTTCTTCTCATCATCATCATCATCATCATCATCATCATCTATCATCATCATCATCATTATTATTATTATTATTATTATTATTATTATTATTATTATTATTATCATTCTCTTTGAAATCTTGCTTTGTTCTCTTATGGTGCCGAGTTCATTCCCTGAACCTTGGGCAGTCATAAGTCTGTTGGATTACTTGGATAGGGTCCTCCTAAATATGTCAGCAGTCCCAAGGAGGACAATCTTCCGAAGCTCTGAAATTCTGATGCTTCCTGGGAACTTATTGATGTTATTATTATTATTATTATTATTATTATTGCACAGTTCAGAATTCCAAACCACCTTGGATAGCATAATACTGAACAATGTCAAAGAGAAAAATTGTTCAATATAACTTTCATTGAACCTTCAGAATTCCATCCACGGACGCGAAGGTAGGAGCGACCTTGTACAGCATAATAAACAGCACAATCGGTAAGTTCTGCCCAGTAGCTTTTTACTTAGTTTAAATATTCTAACCCAAACTTGATCCTTCCCTGACACAAAGTTTGAACAAAAAGCTCTTAAACTTAAGATGACGTCTGGAGTGCTACATCTTTTTTTACGATACACACCTGTTTCGATATACATATATATTTTTTGAAAAAGGCAAAGGAAGAAATGATTCTTTTCAACGTATGATTAACACACCAAAGAAAAGGAATATTTAAAAATGCATTTGGGGATGCATTAAGGAGACTGGTATTTTTTTAAGTGGTAGCTTAAATAGAAAAGAAAACCTTTTTTCTCCTAAGAGTGACGGTAACAAAGGGTTATCAAGGTAGCAAGCTAAGAACAAACAAATATGGGAAAAAATGGATGAAAAACATCTTGCTGACAAATTTTACCTCTACTTCAACTAAAAGTTCTAGTTTTAATCGTGTTAAAATACTCCACATTCACAAGTATCGTTGATCTCCTTGTATGGTCTTTCACATAACTGACCTTAAAGTTTGTAAGTTTTCAAAACTTTACTTCCCCATCGTGACAAAATTGTGATTTGTCTTTGAAAATACAGCTCAGCAACTTTCATGTGAATGGTCACACTTAGGCATTTCATCTTTTAAGGTGACCTCAGTTTCAACTGATGGCTTACTTTAGATTGTCAGTAGTATTGAAGAGCTCTGCTCAACAGCTTTCAATTAGATGTTTATATCTTTCTCTCCATAACGCCGAAAGATATCATTACATTGTACCGCATAACAAAGGCATAATTAAAGCATAGGTCCACAGGCTGTCATATCATGCTGAAACTGTCTGTTTGTCTGTCTCTCTTAATCACGTACATTAAATAAGAATCTAGTCTAAACTCTAGTCGTCTCTTTCAAGTAGTTGGCTCTGAGGAAGAAACAAACCCGGAAAAAATTTATTTCTGACACCCGGTTGGTGAACACTTTAGAGAAGATTCAGTGAAGAATTAATAAAACAGCGATCCAACGCTTTCGAATGTCGCTACACGCCCAGTGTCAACCAATTGAGTTGTGTCGCCTCAGTAGAAAGCAGTAACATTTGCTGATTAGTGCAAATGTGACTGAGGGTGATATTGGATGTCGAGGTATATTGCAATAATTCTCAATTTCGCGTGGGAGAGCCGTCCGTTTAAGGAAACCAAATTTGATACCGTAAGTTTCTCCGGCTTTATCTGGTCAGCCGTTTGATCGTCCCGTTTTGAAGCTTGGCTCTGGCCATACCACTTAGCAGAAAATGTTAAGCATGGAGGAGCGACTGTGTCGGAAATGAATTTCGTTGCTATTTACGTGTACTTTATTGGACCTGGCGCGTTCTTAAGCTCAAGCACTTTATCTCGGGATGAACAATTTCCTTTGTCTCTCATGGGTACTTCACTATTTCAGTCGGCTACCAATTACGCTCTCATGTTATGGCGGCAGACGTCTTTGACATTTGAATCGATTTGGTAAATAGAACACGGAAGTGACAAATTACTTTCAAAGATATCAAAGAGTTTGATGCTGAGCAAATTTTTGATTAATGTAACATAGATATGTGTAATTTGCTAAGGATATGCTAACGTGCCATCAGGCCTATTGTACCATCGCTCTTATGTCTTCTTATGTTGGCCCTTGCTATAAACGAAAATGAGCTCGATAGCAGGTTAAGGATAAGTAGAATTTTTAGTTAGCGTCCACAATGGCAAACACAAAAACTTGTTTAGCTAGCAACAGATCTAAATTTCCATCACCGAAAAAAAAATTCTCATACAGCAGGTAACAACTTACGAGATAAAGATTGTATTTAAATCATCGGTCAGAAATCATCAACGATGTCCTAGATAAAATAGTGATGGGTACCGAGGCAGCTGCAACAGGAAGGATAACGGTCCCCCAAAAGGCGCCGAACTTCGTTGTGTAACTGAACCTTTGTGTGACACAAAGGTTCAGTTAACAATTATGAGTCATTTTGCTTGATTGGCCCTGGCCATCAATTCCCCCAGAATTTGTACATTCTGTGCCATTTGGAGGGAATTCCAAGGCCTACTACTGTCAATCACCCAAATAAATGTGCTTCTAGCTGGCCAGTTAGCGGCCTAAACGTTTGCAAAACTGTATGATAACTCGTTCATTGCACTGTTCTTGGAGGAAAATAGAAAATCTTTTGTTATTATTTTTCTTTATCAACTCCACATGTACAGCGAAATTTACATATGTTTTGTATGCCCCACTTGTTTAGTCTTCACGAATAATATCAGATGCCTCCGTGACCCGCGACGGAATTACAAACTCAGCTTGTAAAACATAACACGAGCTTATCTTAAACAAATTCTCAAATTAAATTGGGCAAAACGCTTTGGACTATATTTTCCTCAAAGTAAACAGGAATACTTACTGCAAGCGGAAGTTTTAAAATTTCCCTAACTCGTGGTCTTAATTGAATTTGTTTCTATAAGAATTAACAAATGGAACATTGTGAAACATTCATTTTACTGCTATCTGCCCCTTGTGTATCACATTTTCATTAGCTATCGAATCCATTTAGCTAACTTTAATAGTAATACACTGCGCTAATATCTACAGAAAATTTTGTTGCCATTGGCAATTTGTAGTCGCAAGGTAAACATGATAAGATGAATGAATAAATAATAAAGACTTCGCCTGTGTATTAAATAGTTCTTCTTGCTGAGAACTAAATGAAATTATTTTTGAAACATGGCTGTACTTTGCTGAGCACGTTCGTATAGAAAACGAAAATTTGCATTAACTGCCTTCCGTACACCTCGCCCATGCCAAAGCTAATGTAACTGACAAGAGAGCGGAAGTTGAAAGGTTCTCTTATTTATTCAAATAACTGCTTTAGCAAATTAATTGCTTGGCGTGCGACGTTATTTAACTCTTCCTGAGTAATAAATTGTGACACAAAAAAGCTCTACGCAGAGTGATCATTGGAATTCTGACGATTCTGTCACGTTAACTACACGAGGTTTGTGTTTTTCATTCCTAAATTCAATTTAGATTTTAATGTAGCTTTAATAAGCGAAGTTTACAAACCTTTGAATAGAGTCATGAACGATGGGTCTCATGAAACAGTTGTATGGTAAGATGATCGCTGGTCTCATTCCTTTACCCAGATCCTCAGCTGAATACAATTGAGGATCATCGCCGTTGAATCGTTTTGTAAAATATCACTGATATTTTACAAAACGATTCAACGGCACAGATTGAAATAGAGCTGTTTAGACCTGTTTAGTGTGATTTGTTGCTTTTGAAGATTTTATTCACATTTTTAACTGAAATACAACAACCTTAGCAATGCGTGTTGCCAGCATCGCGAGAAAATGTAACATAGCTCTGCATCATTTCATTTGAATAGTTACTAACTCGAGCCTCAGACAAATTTCAAAATTAAGGTCTCAATATTTAGAACCGCGCACAGCATAACAAGAAACACACGTGAAAGTGCTTTATATGAAGGATTGTCTTGGCCAGAAGACTGTCCAACATGGAAGCCACAATTGAAATCACACCATTCAAATTCTGCCCAGTTCTGAGAACTTAAGATCTTTTTGTGGCATTTGATAGCACTGGTGGCCAAAGAGTCATTTTTATGCTCTGGTCTATTTTGGGAGGCCCAACCTGTTATTTGGGACTGTTTGTGTTGCTGTATGTAAATAGTAACTTACTTGTGATATTAAGACTTCCTTCGCGGGTTGATTTGTGAGTAACACTAGGCTACACAAGAGACAGATTAAGCATGACGTTTACGGGAAACGGCAGGCATCCTGCTCATCATAAAAGCGTGAAAATTCTCTCATTTTAACTTGTCTCGTTCCTTTGAGAAGTTGCTTGATATCTGGAGCTAACAGGACAGAAATGAGCTAATACCAAGCAGGGTTCTTACATTTTCGTCAAAACCCTAATTTCACTCCGACGTTTGCCGTTTGGCGTAAACGTCATGCTTAATCTCTCTATTAAGTGAAGACAATACGTGTAACAGTATTTATACATTGTCTGGACCAAGCTCCTTTAGTGCGAATGAGATACTATTAGACCACGCCCAGGCGCATGTGGTTTTCATCTTTTCATGAATCTCAACCTAACTTTCCAAGAAAAAGAGGGTCTCTTTCGATCCGCATTTTGGCTTAACTTTAAGGAAAAACTGGTTTGCAAACCTTGTTGAGACAAATGTAGTCTCATGGCCGGAAATTGACGTGAGTTTACGTCAGGACGGCCTCTGGAATTATTGCATGTGGGAATTTCTGTTAACGCTGAACTTGAAAGAACGTGGCATTTGTGGAGGGACAGCGTCTTGACTTGGTGATTCATTTTCATTGTGATTGACAAGATTATTCCATTATTCCATACTTTCATTATATTGTAGAAAGGACGATTTGGCCTCAGCGGCAATTTCTCCGAAACGTTTCCTTGAAATTTCTTACGGCTTTTTCCGTAAATGCGTTTTCAAGAGAAATGCCTATTGAACTATTCTGCAGGTTTCCTACAAACAACACTCTTTGCAGTTGTTCTATTCCAAAGGAAGTTGTTGATGTCGTTGATGCATTAAAACGTGATAAAAATGTCCAGATATTTGAACAATTCAGAGCAGAATCTCTAGACAACTGAAGTCTGAATAATTAGTGGTATTTAAGTGGCAGGTACATTAGTTTGGAGGAAAGAGGTAGTGTCTGTCTCTTAGAAAACTTGACATTCAAGTGAGGTAGGTTTTCATTTGACTAAGACTGGTATATCAGTTCTGATAAAGTGGCCTAATATTTTGCTAACCTATTTACCTATTTAATTTACTAACCTTGAGCTGTGCGATCGGCCTTGGATCTCTACACTTGTTTTATTCATTCCAATCGTCATGCTGACCTACATGGCGATCCAACGAACAAAGTTGCTGTATGTCATATTTCTTACATCGACGTTTATGGAATTCTTCTAGCGTGTTTGATTATATCAACCTCATAGTGAAACGTTCGAAGATTTGTATCAACATTACAAGTTCCACTTTTACTGATGAAATCGTTAAGTGTGACTATCAATGAAAGCTATCAAGCAGCTGTACCTGTTTAACAGGTATGCTATAGAACTGAAGTATTCTTTACTTTTCCATTTTGCTGTTGACCATTCAGATGGAATCGGTTAAGTTGTATTTTTTCATTCAAAAAAAGCGCCTTCTACGAGGACTTCCAAGGGGTGTTTTTGGTGTCGCTTTGTCGCCCGTTTACAACTTTGTCTGTTTGGTTAGGGACAAATGTTACTGTCGCAAAGAAAACAAAGAGGGTCTAAAGGTAAAATGTCCCTGTCACGCTATTTCTGTCCGTGTCTTTTTGGGAGTTAATTGTCCCCTGTTTTCGGAGCCATGTCACTTGTTGCTTCTACCCCCTTGGACGGCCTCTTCGACGACACTGTTGTTTTCTCGCCATAACCTCGATCCGTGAGGTACTAGTAGATTAATCGTTTTGTTATTTTTGATTGACGAAGTACTTTACAAATTGACCCTCGAAAACCATCACTTATCGGAAAACTCTAGATCTGACAAGATATGCTTCCCACCTGACTGACGCATTGCAAGAAAACGGACAACGAAAAGAAAATTCTTGAAGAAATTAATTATCTGACACTTAACAAGTTTCTTTTTCAAATTGCGCCTTTAAACTACCTGACTAAGTTTTGACAAGGAAACTCTTGTCGCGTGGCTTGAAATTTATCTGAGATGTTTGTTATTGTTTTCATACAGTTTTGTTGTTCTAAGTGCAGGAATTTGAAGGGCATTGGTATTCCTCCATGTACTCACTCCAGTGATCATTTTTACTTGTGTTTGAACTTTGCGTGTCGCTAGCCCATGCCCTGTTGCAATACCAAGTTATTTTCATAATTTAGTGAAAGAGGAACAAACCAGTTACTTGCTATTTTTACATTTTTAATAACAGCTAATTGAGGAACATACGTCGACCCAAAACTCCCACTTCTTTTCGTGTTTCTAAATTTGTCTGTACCTGATCGAGTTGTAACACGGAATTATATTAATAATTTAGTAAGAGATAACAACTTAGTCACCTGCCTCTTTTACAATTCTGACATAATTAGTTGATTGAGAGCATATTTCGAAGTTTAAAGTATCGACATATAGTCTATTTATGGCCAAGTTGGGCGAGTCATGCTGTTTCATTACTTTAGCAAGAGATAACAATCCAATGGTCACTTCTCTTTTCTTCAATGTTGAACACTTGCAAGTGAACAGCGCCTTTCCATTTGAAAGCGAATAGCGTCCAAACTCATTGTCACTTATTTGTGTGCTCTAAATTTGGTTAGCTACTTAAAATCTTGTTTTAAACAGATCTTAAGCCCAGCCACCCGTCATATTTACAATTCGCGGTACACTCATTTAAAGAGTGTCCTCGCTCGCTACGTTAAACGCTCCTGTGCTTGGTTTGGAACTGAGTAAGCCTAAATTTGGTTACAACAAGGAAACTTTTTTAGAAATTAATGTTTTTTTGTTCAGTTTTATATTTTTGCAATTTTCAGAAAGTTCTTTTCAAAGCTGCTATCTCTCACCTTTTATGTTCTAATTTTGGCTCGGACGTGACCTGGAACAAATCATGTTGTAACACCGAATTATTTCAATTATTTAATTATTTCCAGCCACCAGTCATCTTTGTGATTCTCAATACAAGCAGCCAGGAGATTCCTGTAGCAGTGCAACAGTATTATAGCTGTCTTACCTCCTCTCATAATATGCCTCTCCAAATTCAGTGTTTGGAATCTAAGGAAATAGTTAAGTTATTTAGTAACCGAGGTCTTTCCACAAACTAATTGCCACAAACCGCTTGGTTTCTAAACTTGGCGCGGAACCAACTTAACCATAGCCCACGTGCTGCTTGGCGGAATTTTGTTTAACCTAGTTATAGCCGTGTTACAATCCGATCACCAGCTTTTCTAAACCTTTTGAATGCAGGTTATTCAAGGGGGGTCCTCCCACAAGCTCACTCCCTATGCTGCCGCTATGTTTGTCTGCAGTAAATTGGCACAAAACGTGCTTGAACAAGGGAACTTTTGAATAATTTAGCAAGAAAACACGAACCATTTATCTGGCTTGTAGCTTGATATTATAGAGCTTACTCCCCTCACTATCTGCGTCCTGTGCAAAGAGCGTTTTAAAGGAAATGTCGATGATTTGCACGCCTTTCGTACTTACGAAATCGATTACCACGCAGGGCAAAATCACTCCCACGCTTAATTTGTGAATTCACGTTATGGCCGTTGCTCAGTGGGATGCCGTCGCTGGTGACCATTACAGCTTGTGGTGTGAGGTAGAGGAGAATGTAGGTGGTTATAAAGAACGGCATCGTTGATCTTTCACTGCAAGCGTGCGACGCTTTTGTAACATTTTTGTCTGTTGATGAAATCCAAAAATCAAGGGGTGTTAACTGTGAAAACGTTCAGTATTTAAGGACGTTTCCTCAACATTAGAATTCGAAGGAACACAAGGTGACTAGAAAGAAGAATTAAGCTGTTAGTTGTTAAGTTCAGTGAGTTGCTGAGGTAGGTAGTAAGTCCATGTCAATTTGTCTCCTTGTCACCGACAATTTGAACTTGTTCAGCGATCCAAAGACAAGGGTCTGTCATACGTAACGCCATTTTCTAAATGCAAAAAGCAACTAGCTGTATTTGCATTGCTGCGTCACCACCCGATTTCGTGATACATCTCTGAGTTGATCAGGTGAATATGGTACACCTTCCTCAGTTTTCCAAGGACAAAAGGCAAATCCAGTTTCTTTTGCAAAAGGCCAAAAACGGCAAATCAACTGACCCTTCAGTTGATTGTAACTTAGTCTTCTTTAATTAGCCAGCAAAAGTAGTATCATTACTTTTTATCCTTACCATGATGTCTACGTAGAGTGAGCCAATGTGGAACAGCTTCTTTCCGCCTAATTAAGTATACTGCACGAACCAACTCTCCGACTGAGACCAAGTCCAACGAGCTTAATTATTCAATGCTTCACACTAATTACCGCCAAATTTTGGTTTAACTCGTGTGTTTGAATAGCCACACTTGAGAGTTTCAATTTCAGTCTCAAAACTAATGTTCACTGGTTGGTTGCATGACTCTTCTTCTGTCTCTAATTTGATGAAGATTTTGCTTCATTTATCCTCCCTAAGTAATATACAATATTTTTCCCTAGGGGCGTCCAAGTTAACAGATTACCCACTAAACTAATTACAATTTTCAGTTTCCGAAACAAGATGTGGCTCAACGATAGTTAACGGCCCTAATAGTTAACGGCCCCAAGCCATTTTCTCAAAGGGGAAGCAAGCAATAATCTTTATTTGGCTATTTTTCCGCACTCAGTTAAGCTTAGCCGAGCTCAAGAGGGAAAGTTGAAACATTTAGCCTAACGTTTTCAAGTTGCAATCCACTTCAATCTTTCATTTGCTTCAAAAATCGTTTTCAGCTTTTCAAAGTAGCATCAACAAACTCGTGACATGCTGTCTCTTACGATGACTTATTGTAACCGCAGGTAAATACGAGGTTCCTAGTTGATACGCCATGTTTCTCAACGTACCTTCCGCTTGCCCCAAAGAGATTTTCCATCATTTCAAAGACATTTCCTGTAATCAGCGAAAAGACGAGAGTGATTGGTTGGAACGAAGCCTTGTCCAGCGATGTGAAGAACTTGTTCAACGAAAGTTGACATCAAGGGAAACTTCTCCGAAGAAAAAGGGAACAACGGTATGTTGTGTTGATTCTTCTAAATAGCTTCTTATCTAGTTCCGTAAACGTAGATAGTTTCATTTGCGAGCAAACTTCATGGAACATCCATCCAGTTCTAGGCGGAAGCCACGTGTCCGATCGCCTTACGTTTGTTCAATTGTGCTCGTGACATATTAAATACTACAGTTCGGTTACCCATCTTGGATAAATTCTCCTTAGAAAACGTCTTGATGACTTGGCGTAAAGCAAGTCCGGGGTTTGAAATGTCACACAATTAAGAGGTCTGTGAAATTCAAAATTAAAAGCGTTATCACAAAAATTGTCCTGTTTTAGGTCATTGAATACAAGTTCCACAAAGTACCTACTCTTAAAAATCCCCTTCGTTTTAGGGGAGCGGGGTTGGCGCAGTGGTGAGAGCGCTCGAGTTTGCTGTTGGTTCTCTACTCTGCTCGGAGAGGTTTTTCTCCGTGTACTTCGGTTTTCCCCTCTCTTCAAAAACCAGCATTTCCAAATTTTAATTCGAACAGGATGCAGGACCTCCCTGAAACCAACTTCGGTGGGTGGAGCTTCCTGGGTAAATATCATGATTTTAGAGGTTATATTTCTCAGCCCTTCCCCCTCCTCCCACCCCGCGCCCTCATGACCACCCCCTCAATACTCTCTACCGCGTGCGAAGCAAGCGATCACTTTTTTAAAATTCCAACCAGTACAAGGCAAAGATTACGCAAAGAGGTTGTAAACCCGTTGAAATAAGATACCGTAAAGGAGCTGGGGTGTGATTCTAATTGTCATCAAATTTGGTGGTCTTTTGCCTTAAATTTAAGAAGCTATATCAAACACTCGACAGCCTATTTCATCAGATATCCAAGCACCTCGAAGCCGATTACGCATGGTATTTCCATTCTTCGTCTTACTACTGTAGCTAATAAACTTCTCCTGTTATATTTGATATATTACACTCGACGATGTGTCTGAAATACGCGAATCGACACCGGTCACAATGATGACGACAATGTCGAAAGAGTAGGTCCTGCGTTGTGATACTCTATTCCGGGAAAAATTCAACAGCATGTACAAAAACAGGAAAAAATATTGATTTTGTTCAGGGTTATCAGCTAAAAAAAATAATTTTCTTAAGCATCATGTACAATATTGACTCAAATTCGTGATAACGAATACTTTGTTCGAGATCATAATACTTGTTTTGGTACTGTTCATGAAAATGTTCAAGTGTGGCCCTTCAAGTGAGCATTCTTCTTCTACGAAATTGCTGTTATACTTTGCGTGGTTGAGCTAAGGTTTGAGTCTGTGGATGAAATCTTCTTCTTTCTTCTACGGATTCTTCCTCTACGGTACTGCTTTTATACTTTGCACGGTTGAGCTAACTTTTGAGTCTGTGGATGAAATCCTAGAGTGTCGCCATTCAGATGAAAGCTAGTAAACAGTAGCTCGCTGTAGTGCCGTTTATTTCAGTTTATGATTTGCAAAGTAGATTTTTTAATTTCGATATAAGGGAAAGATTTCCGTACAGCCACATACATTAGGGAGTTTTAGCAACGACGACGGCGACGGCAACGAAAACGTCATTTTAAAATATAACTTCTCGTTTCTGTGACACTTTCGCAATTATTAAAATTTGTTTAACTTGGAAAATGCTGACGAACTGTCCAGGAACTAAATTACTTTGAACGGTGTTAAAGCAAGGAAAAAGAAAGAAAACTTTGCTGTCATGCGCTCACGTTCTCAAGAGAACATAAAATTTGGTCATTTGACGTTGTTGTTGTGCAGAGGACGGCAAAGAAATGTACAAAACTGTAAAACGCACGTGCAAAGCGATTGTTTTTGCTCATTAATCCTATTGTTTTGTGGCGTTCTCGTTGCCGTTGCCGTCCTAGTTGCTAAAACTCCCTAAATTATTATACATGCATCACGTCATGCTAACTCTGTTCCAAAAACGTATAGGGTTTCAGTCACACAATGCACTGTGATTAATGTATGGGCTGTGCGGAAATCTTGCTGCTACTAAGTCCCCCTCAGAGTGGTGGAACACATCAGATGTGTGGCCATTTAAACCGGCGAAAGTAGCAGAGACGCACTCAGCGTTGGTCCTGTTTGTATACTTTGCAAAGCTGTTGTCTGTTTTATGGTTAATAGCCTTTGATGTGTGTGACCATTCAATGAATGGTACAGAAAGTACTGAGCAAAACCTTCCTGTGGTGGGTGGTGCTGTTTATTACATTTTGCAAAATGGACGCCGCTTTCGAGTCTGTGGATGAAATTCTAAAATATAATCAGAGCAGTACTTTCTTTTGGTCCTATATATTACGTTTTATAAGACGGATTGAGCTTTTGAGTCCGTGATTGAAATCCTAAAGTGTAACCATTGCAATGAAAGCGACTGAGCAGTACTTTCCTGTGGTGCTGTTTATTATGCTGTACAATGTGGTTTTAACTTTTGAGTATATCATTGAAATCATAAAATGTGGTCATTCAAATGAAAGCTACTGAGGAGTACTTTCCTGCGGTACTGATCATCATGCTTTACAATTAATGTGGTTTTTAGATTCTGTGGATGAAATTCTAGTGTAGCCATTCAAATGAAAGCTTTTCAGTGAGCACCGCTTTCCTTCGGTTATGTCGTGATACGTTATATCTAAGGTAGTTCAATGTTTTGAGGTTTACGTGTGAAATCCTGAAAGCAACTGGGCATTACTTCCATTTTGGGACTGTTTATTACACCGTGCAAGGCAGTTCCATTGTTTTAATTTATGAGTACAGTCAGCTCAGGTTTGACTATTCAAATGAGCACTTCGGAGTATTTCTTTCATCTTATATTGTTGATATTTCCGCTTTATTTCCTAATAAAAGTTATACCTAAGGAGCTGGCATCTTCCCATACATTTTTTGTGATCAAACTGTGTTAAATTTTGTAATAAATTGATGCACAAGAAACACTTTTGGACCACCAAGAGGAGGACATCTCAGTAAGAAACCGGAGAAGGCCTTAAAATAGTCCTCCCGACATCTGAAAGATACTGCGTTTTTCATCTTAGCCTTTGTTAGCGAAAGACACTTAAATCGTTTCAATGCAATGGTATTACAACAGTTTGTACAAACCTATACCCACATGTTATTTTTCAAGTGATGCATGTGTATTTGTTGGACCTGAAACTAGATCTGTTTTGGCTAAGGGCAGATGGTTTCGTAGACATGATAGATCTTAGGGCGGATCCTTTAAGTGATGTCGTTAAAACTTTGAATGGTTAATCGTTCGGCCAATTTGTTACTAATTTCGAGGGCTGCTGTTGTCTTTTATTCAAATTAAAATACGAATTTTTATTCTAACTTTTAATAAATTAGAATTGTTAAATCTTTAATTGTTTTGGCTAACTTGAAAACGCATTTTGTTACTAAATTTCGATGGCTGTGACGCCAAGTATTGTTTTCATAGCTGCAGTTAATTTAAACTTCGAATTTTACTCTTACAATAAAATTGTAAAAATGGTTAATCATTTTAGCCAATGCTTTTGAAAACGTTTTTGTCCATAATCGACGTGCGAATTCACACGTTTGTTTTCATAGCTGCTGTTAATTTAAAATGCAAGTTGTTATTCCTTAGCACTCCGCTTACATACATTTTTGTTTTGTTTTGATGTCACACTCTGGGTTGTAAACTTCGGCCCTGTTTCAAAATACAAATTTTGGCCCCAGGAAGAATTAATCTCTTATCTCAAAGGTTAGCAGTTCGAAATTTTAAGCGCTGCATTATTCATGTGGGAAACCCCGACAACTCCCATTTGTAAAAAAAAAAAAAAATAAAATAATAATAATACTTTCGGCGTTTTGGTTTAGTAAAAGTTGCTTTAAATTGTGTTAGTTGCTCTTGGGCCACGAAATTAGGCAATGTCTAGTTAAATGTACTAAAGTGCAAAGCACTTCTAAAATTTCAGTTACCTCTCCAAATATTTATTCACCTTGATTGCCAAGCATTCATTTTTAAAGTTCTGACAATTTTGTGTTGCATTGATCAAGGCAATATTGTACCATAAAATGGTGAATTTAAAATTTTTCATTTTTTTTTGCCACTGTGTGCTTGACAATGTAATGTTTTGACACTGCGAATGAAAATTATGTCTTTCACTTAAGGATTATTTATACCTCTCCCGCTTTAGTAAATCCACCTGCTTCAGTATACAAAATGGAAGACGGAAGAGTCGCAAAATAAGAGAGCGACAAACTCATTTTGCGCATATTAAACCTCTGGAATTTGGAGCTATTTGTACTGAGCCATTGTTTGTTTCTGTTACACTACCTCGAGTCTTTCGTTATCTTCGAAACAGACTTGTTCCTTGGTTTCTGTACAGCTATCTCTCACTCTAATTCTTTGATCACTTCTTCCTTTAAGCGTGCGAGAAAGCGCGATTCTTTTCTGATTTCAAAACTGTTGAGGTTGGAATTGGAACTGAGGATTGTCCTAATTCTTAAAGCCCATCATTAACAGTTGTAACTACTGAGTATATCTTCACGACATTGTCGGCGATTCTCAGTCAAGCTGATCGTCCCTTTTTGATTTGAACACGAACAACGCTAAAACACAGATTGCAAGTTGAATTAATGAAAATTGAAATAGTTTGTCCCAACCGACAGTAACTTTGTATGTAAGTTGGTTTTCATATCTTGTGGTGAGTTCGATGAAAATAAAGTAGATTGTCCTTCTTCACGCGATTTAGTTACTTGTGCTAACTGCTGGTCTCAACCAGACGAAGATGACTGGGCATTATCACTGAATTGTACCAAATAAGCTTACCAAATAAGCTTACAACAAATAATGCATTTATCAGAGAGGGAATCTTTTGCCACCCATTTTTTTGATGCTCGCGTGCCTGGCTCAGTCAAGATTTGGAAGCGTTACTTCTCGAGAAAGAAATTCCATCTATCGTTGGTAAATTCTTTTGAGTACCTGAGGCCCACTTTGGTTCGTTTTAAGTGTATAACGGATTAAGGAAGGAGGTAAAACACAAGATAGTTGCAATGATTTTAAGGTTTATTACTCGGTTTTATTGAGACTTTATCGCAGACTGTTCCGACCGAAGAGAAATCCAGTCTCGCGCTCTAGCCAGTGAATTTGCCTGTTTTAAGAACATGGCTTCTGAGCTCATTTAATTTTCCTTCACTTTGTGTCTGAGACAGGGCCTTTTTCTCAACAAGTGGCTGCTCTATAGTGTTCCAGACGCAGCAATCTTGAATTCGCTGGTGTGCACTGAAAGGGAAAGCAAAATGCCATAATTGATTTTAGGTCTTCAAAGACACGCCTATATAGTTCAGTTAACCAGCTAATAGAAATAAATTACACGCTACAATAAAAAATTTCTCAGCCAAGTGGTATTTCGTGTTATGAACTGAAGATCGAGGTCAAACTTTTAGGACTATGAATGACCGCAAACATCCTCAAGATGTTTTAAACTAAGAAGCAGGTAGTGTTGTCCACCGCCATGTTAACGCTGCCTCAGATTTTCCCTCCAGCTTCGTCAAACGCTTCATGCAAGGCTGTCTCGCCTTTGTTCCAATCTCAATACCAAATAAACAAGAAGAAATATCCTTTTCAAAAAGTATAGTATTCCCATGTCCTGTAACGATTTACGCTTTTTGAAATTATAAAACTGTAGTTGGGCAATTCAAACATTAGACGAATATTCAGCAATCGCGGGAACAGAGGAATTCATGTTTTTTCCTTGACGTGCACATTTCAGTGAGTTTCGTTCAAGGAAGACTGAAGAATTATTGCATATAGCAAATAAAGTAAACATAGAAGTACTACGTTATCATACAAGGAATGGTTGAATTAAAGCTTTGCACACTGGCATAACGTAACTTTGGGAATATCCAGTACTGAATTTTTGGGCGAAATGCCTGAAAATGACGATCAGTTTAGTAATCATGTCGGGCTTCTCGTGCTGTAGAATTGTTTACTTTTTCGATCTTTTCGAAGTGGAAAGAATTTGCCATTTTATGTTTTGGCAACCTTAAGAGCGTAATGGTTTAAAGCCAAATTTATCACTGATGTTTGAGGCAAGACTGCTTTATCAGAGATATTCAAAATAGCCACGCTTGTTTGGATTTTAGGAAAGCGAATTTATAGATTATGTCAAGATCCAGAGACAACTCGACAAGAAAATCAGTAACTGCTCCTCCCAACAAAGGAGATTTAGTCAACCGCAAACCAAGATAGCTCGAAAAGATTTAGAAGCGTAAACAAGCTGAAGAGTAAAAGAGACTTGAAAGCAGCGTGGAGTACTCATGCAGGAGTTGTTATGTTCATAAAGGCTTGGCTATTCCTTAGTTGGCTTTCTTGAAGCTTGTCCTTCATACTGACAAAATAAAATTTAGCGTTCAAACTAGGACTATAAGGTAACAGCTATCGGATCGGAAGCAATTGTGTGCCTCAGAAATGCACTAACAATCTGTCTCATGACTCAACTAAAGAAACACCATATGCCTTTGTTATGATTCTTTCGTTTAGCAATACCAAACAGACTCAGTTTTGTGGATAGTGCAGGAGTGATTTTATTTTATTCTTTGGTTCAAACAGTTAAACTCCAAACTCGGGTCTCAGTCGGGCGAATGGGAGTTAAGTTTTAAGAAAGAATAGATAGTTCTATGACCAGCATTCCTTTCATTTTGTTTTGTACCTCGATATTCACATACGTTTTGCTTCACTGTTGGTGCACATTTCCTCCCTTAACCACTTGAATAACTCATTTGGTTTCAGTGCGTAAATTAAAGCAGTTCAAAATACAAGGTAATATTGCAGTAAAACTCTTGAATTATAGTCAAACACCAACCGAAAATTACCAGTTCTATGCATTGCTTTCGCCGAAATGAATTTCTTTCTAGTTCCACAGTAGCAGGTGACCTGAGACACGCCTTCACTCTCTGGCTAAACACTCTGATTATCCTGACAAGTGTATTTACGTTCTTCTTGATAACAAGAGGAGACATCGACCACAAGCAGTTTTGTGCAGTCTTCGCACGCGAGGTTTCTCCATGATATTTCTTTGGAACGAGCTAGTGAATGGATTTGTATTCTATATGACTGGAGATCTCCCTTGAAATCTTGTAAGTTAAAATAAAGCAAGGTGTATTTGGGCGGATGCATAATTTTTCCAAGTCATGTCTATTTTTGTTAGCTCAGGGAGACAAAGGGCTATGTTTATTGGAGATTTGGTCTCAGTATTCAGCAAACGTGATACTCTTTCCTTACTAAGGTCTCAGATAATCCGCATATTTAAATAAGGGAATTGTTTCTGTGGTTTCAGTGTCAATGCTACCTTCATGATACTCCTTCGATCTGAGAACAAATCAGTCGTGAAATTTCAAATCAATAAAAATTGACAAGATGAAAAGTATAACAAAAAGTAATTCACCAAGAACTTCACGCAATGACTCGAAAAGTTTAAAAACGTAGGGTTTGCTGCAGAAGAAAAGGCAACAGAAAAAGAAAGCCGGCCTGCTCCAAAGATGGAGTAGACAGTCCAGTTATTGTAAACCTTAAACTGCAAAGAAACAAAGGCATTCTGTCTCAACTAAACTGACAACACGGACTAAAACAGTGTCATGGGCTAATACAGTTCTCTCTTAAGCCAAGCGCCAAGGAAAAGAACCAGTGGACACTTAAGAAGGCAGCAACTTACAGTAATCTGGCGCCAATACGCTCTATATGAAACAGCAGCGCATGGATGAAAGCCTACCCGCGAGAAAGATATCAATCAATAGTGCTGTTCATACACACGTGGTCACCAGCTAAACACACAGCTTCGTAATGTCGGTCAATTTTTATCTGGAAACACGATACAAACTTTGTCCCTTGGCATAATACACGCCTGCTTATGTGTTTTAAGTGTTTATAGCCTCTTTGGCTTTACATTTGATTCCAGTTTTTGCACGTGTACTTGAATTTGAGGATAGCAACGTGAGTTGCATTACACTGACATCTGATACTTTGGGTATTACACTCCAAGACAAAAAAAGAGAGTAAGGTGAAAGAGTTTCGCTCACAAAGGATAAGCCTCTATTTAAAATTTGCCTCAAGAAGACTTTAACTTGAAAAAAAAAGTGCCACCACACTTTTGGTCACCCTAAAAACGGATTTAAAGTTTAGCCCAAAGCTGGCCCAATAAAATACCTCTTAAAGTTTAATAATACACACAACCATCAATGAACAATAAAAGTATTACAAGGCACATGTTGCGGGTTAAATGTAACCCACTGTGTTATTTCCACCAACTGGTAAGTACACTTTGGATGGTCGGTCAGTCACTTTCTTAGGTCCAAAGTACAGCTTTTACAAAACTCTTACAATTCCGTTCTTCCTGAGAAATCGATACGTAATGAAAAGGTTACTCTAACCAATGCTTTTGAATGTGTTGTGTTGTGCTCTTACAAAACTCTTACAATTCCGTTCTTCCTGAGAAATAGAAACGCAATGAAAAGGTTACTCTAACCAATGCTACTTGAATGTGTTGTTTCATCCAAAACTCCACTTCCCTAATAATATTACGTCGCATAATACTTTGCAATGGGAGATGAAAAGCTCCCAAGCTTCGAGCAGGTTATTGATCAAAATTTTCACAAATCGCTAGAGTAATTTCCCAATTACGACATCCCGATATGTTTAATTTTTTCTTCAGTAACAAGATTGCAAATATCCGTTTCAGTTGTGTTGGCTACAAAGAGACACATCAAAGAACGTGCCACCCAGATGATGCTCCTTTATTAAAGATTCAAACATGGGCGTCGATGAAGAAAAATTGAGACGCGGTGTCGCGAAAGTTTCGTTCCGCCCCTTATTGGTGGGGTATCCCTTCAAGGACCTGACTATGACCAGAATTTCCTACGTTTTCAGGGATCAATTTACCTCTAAATCTAAACTATTCCAGTCACGCACCACAATCGGGTTAATCATGTTATAAAACTTTCATCTTAAAACCTCGAACAGTGCGGAAAGGATCGGTTTATGAAACCAAAATTGTATCTCTACGTGTATCATGTGAGGTAAATTCAAAGTTCTTAAAAAGAAATGCTAGGAATTCGCAAAGCTTTAACAAAAATAAAACCGTAAGGTGATTAGTAAAAGACACTCGAATACTTTGCACATGATTTGTCCATGG
This sequence comes from Galaxea fascicularis, assembly GCA_948470475.1. Taxonomy (NCBI): domain Eukaryota; kingdom Metazoa; phylum Cnidaria; class Anthozoa; order Scleractinia; family Euphylliidae; genus Galaxea; species Galaxea fascicularis. Next base: position 22,117,993 of record OX419342.1, on the reverse strand, counting down.
ACCCTTACTCCCATTTGCGGTTTCTTACGTTCGCGTGAAGAGCTATCACCAGAGAGTGTTTACGGCATGAAAACTTGGCAACAACCGAGGCATTCGATCTTGTTTATTGACCCATTTTAACGGAACACGTTTTTCACGAAAATTATTGAAAGAAACAGGAAGCTTTAAAAAACTCGAATACGAAAGAGCACCGCTCTTTTGTGAGTGGAAGTAGCAAATGGGCGAAGTCGCTCTTCTTCGAAACCTAAACAATTCAAACGTAACTAGCTTCATAACCGAATATGAGGGAGATAACTGGAAAGCCGTAAGAGCTATAAACGTCTCTAGAGATTCACCTCCTTTAGCAAAGTTCAATCGCGTTCTGAATGGGGATTCGACAGGACCCAGCGGGGCCTTGATTCAAGCTACCCAATCGCCTCTTGGTCACGGCAGTTGCGGCAGTGCTCTTCGTGCGTTGATGCAGAGCACAGCACTCGTCCACCAGACTTCAAATATTACGGCGCGCGACAAAAACCTTCAGAAATTGGCATACCTTTGCAGGTGACAACATGTCGATACCTCATTTTCAAGACCTTCAAGCTTTGCAAAGCCTAACAGCATCCACAATACAGTTCGACGAGAAAGGGGTGAGTTTAAAAATGGCATCTACTTCGGCCAAGCAAAAGGTGTTTACTTGATATTTGGATAGCGCGAAAAAAATTCCCAGAACGCGTGAGAGGCAATTACCTGCGCAAAAACGTTCTTTATTAATTGTTGTCGTTGGTGCTGTAGTGTTATATCGAGTGTTTAAAGCGAGTGACTGACTCGAAAAATTAGAAAGTGAAAAATATTTTCATAATATTTTGGTGTCGGGTAATAATGATTTGCCGTTTTTACCTCGGCGGGTCCATTACACACTTGAGTGTACAATTCTAAAGTACAATTCTCGTGGAATCACTTAATATCTGAGGCAAAGAACTTTCCGAGAAATGGTTTCGTGACGCAAACAGACCCCCCCCCATGTGTACAGAAGGCAAAATGGTGGAAAAATTAGCACGTTTGAGCCGAAATCTCCACCGGATTACCTGAAGCAAACCAACTAAGTAAAACAAAATTGACTTATACCTTTACAGGTTTACAGTACACAAAGCGAAAACTAATAAACACTAAGCTGACAACGCATTCAAAAATGATTAATGTGAGATTGACTTGAACTAGAGCAATGTTCATAATGTGAGCGAACTCAGCTCGAGGCCCTGCGATGAAGCTTCAAGAAAAATTTCCACCAGTGAAGGCGTGTTACGACTAAAGTAACTGACACTGGCTAGACCAAACAACCCATTATGGGCAAAAGGTATTCGAGTTTACCTGATTTTGTGATGGGTCCGTATTCCTTTACCACATGATGTCGATGTTACAAAGTCAATGTGTAAAAGAACAGAGAAGTTCTTCAGTACGCGCCGCTCGATTCAACGCTTTGATCGAAAATCCAGAATCTTGCAACCAATGCATGTTGACTGAGGAAAATACATAGCTCAGCTGGGCTTTAGTAGACTTGCATAAGATCCATGTAGTTTGCGGCACAAGATCCAAGAGATTGCAAGTTTTGTAGCAGGCTGAAGAAACGTCCAATGGAGCAGTCACTGTAAAAACGATGGAGTATTTTCAACATTTGCTCAGCGCTTTTGGTATGTTAAGTTTGTTTTCGGTCGCCTTTCATCTTCTTTCTTCAACACCATGTCCTGACAGACAGATACCAACATTTTAGACAGCTCGTTCGCTTTCCATCGCTATCAAATAACCAACCTCTCGAAATATACAGCATTTGCACTGCTTATCCTTAAACACTTATAAAGGGAAGGCAATATTCGGCGGCAGTCCATCTCGCGCCCACGTTCAAGGGAATAAAGTGGACTTGTGCTTCAAAATAATTAGTCCAGATTTGATGCTCTGTGCTCTCCAATTTAATCGGAAAATGTCTTGCCCCCGAGCAAGCCACTCCGTTACGATTTCTTTTGATCCGCAAAAGCTGTTAATTTACTTTGAAAAAACGAAGAACATTTATGCCGTGTTTTGAGAGCGCGATCTTCTCAGTAAAAAGCTTTTTCTATTCTTGTCCTTTTGTAAACACCACAGGCGTCACATATTCCTCGATGTCTTCTAAGTTTCCCTTTTCTTCTCTCCAGCGAAGAAGACCGACAAAACTGATGACTTTCGCGAGGCTAGTTCATTTTAAATATACACTCTCGGCCCACTTTGTGATTGTGCGGTAAATGCGCCGATTGATCAGTGCTCTGAAGAAATGTCACAGCTTATAACTCAAGGCCTTTTCAAATTTAAGTCAACACAACCGACACACGGCATATTAATAGTCATGGCGGCATCGACAGTCGAGTAAAGGAATAAAACCACAGTTGTAATGTGAACTTAGTCGCTTGAAAAGGACCGCGTGCTTTTTATTTACTTATTTCAAGTTAGTTTCTATAGAACACGACACGAGGCAGCCAGGCGTCAAGACACAGCAGAATTGCAAGTGAAAAGGGGCGCCGAAGTGACTTTTTCGACAACGGTGGTGATCACTCTTCTCGGTTCTCCTTTTAGGGACTAGAGTTTCATCATTCACTCAATGTAAAATTTATAGCGATATTGGTTTTGGAAAGCGGTCTAAAAACACTTTGAGGAACAATTAAGACAGGAAGGAAGGGATTGTGCCTTGCTGTACGAAAGGGCTCAAAGTCGTAGCCACCTGCTTGTTTGAATGCAATAGCCATGAAGATAAGAAAAAAAATTTAGCCGGCCGGGTTTTGTTCCTAAGGGAAAAGGCCTTTCAGAGATGCATTCTTGGACGATTTGCAATTTTGAGATTAAATTTGTGTCTAAAAGACCCCCATTTAAAACTAATTTCGTACTACGTTTTTCAAGCATTTTCAGAAGCGCACTTTGTTGACAGACACCTACCCAAATAGATTAAACAACGGCCAAAAAGTAAATTATTCGAGGGAGGCTTTTAAACAGCCTATACCTTTTATTGTTAAACTTTGGCAGATTACCAAGCAAATCAGTTTATGAAAACAACGGGAATTTTTTCGTGGTTACAATAAAATGTGAATACAAGGAATCTTAATTTTACAAATGTAACGAGTCAAGGAGTTTGACCTGCTGAATTCTGGGCGGGAAGATTTGTGTTTGGTTATCCCAAATTTGCACGAAAATTTTTGCTTGCTCCTTGCCTCTTGGTCTCGCGTAAATACCCCAGATTAGTCTGTACCGGCTTCATCAAAACATCGCTTAACGACGAAACAGCCAGCGAAAGCTTGATAATAACCTTAAGCATTGCTTTTGACTCAGCATGGCCGAGGTTATGGACTAGACGGAAACTGACCGTAGCTGTCACGGACTCAGTATGCTCCATCCATCAGTAGCGTTTGCCAACCTAAGCTGTTTAGCAGATTTATATTACTGATCGAAAAGCAAACCCGTTAATGGTATTAAAAGTTTCCTCGTTTGAAACATGCTTTTGTAAAGTGTGTCATCCGGTTGGCGGACGGCTTATGCGTTCTGCCCGTTGTTGAATGCACCCCGACCCGATGCTGATGATAATCGCTTAGTGCTAAACGTTCCCGGACAGTAGGATGACAAGTGCAAAGCTTTTCAAAATAAACCCAGGTTAACCTTAGCTTTTCCGCCTGTTCTCACTGGGGTAATTAAGAGAGACAGAGCAAAGCGGCTTGTAACACCGTGCTGTTTGATGACTGGCCATAGTTGTCAAAATTTCAAGACCAGATGATTGAAATGGAGAATGACGACCTTAGAAAAGGACTATCACTGTGATAAATGATAAATTGATTCCAAGAAAACACATCACTAATATGAAATGTTGATTCTCACATCAGTTTATTTGTAGAGTTTGTTTAATACTAGCAACATCAGAACAAAGCTTCGTTGTTAAGAACGGAGAGTGTCGCACCGAAAACAACCACTCTTCACAGTTGAAAAAGATCGTGTCAGCCAGTGTAGTCTCGTCTACAACGCTCAGTACACCGCTGAAAATTCCCTTTTCGAAAACTGATCTCTTGTCAGTAAGATGTCTTTCTTCGGTTTGTTTGAGCAAATAGGATTTGTGTGTAAGGAAGAAGTGAAAAGATCAAATTGAACATGCCTTCATTCCCAAAATCCAATATGGAGGGCACAATGTCAAGGCTACAAAAAAACAAGAAATCATTTCATCACTACAATGTACATTAGTCTAAGCCGTTCTGAGACACTCTAGTAAACTAGGTGCGGAAAGTTTTACTTCGGGTAGGATCTTCCATTTTAAGATAAATCCGTGTTGACTGAGGCATGTCCCCAAACGGATGTCCACTTACGAAGCTTTTCAAGTTCTCCATCACGGCATGGGTGCCTGCTCCTCCGCTCACGATGGGTCCTTGGTACTGTATTGCACAGTCTGAGTATTGTATAAGAATCCACTCGGGCTCTTAGAGTCAAACGAAAACAACGCAATACACAGATGTAACAGCATTACCACCAAGTAATGGCTTGATTTCGAAGCAAACTTCTTTCGCCTCTGGGAAACCATGGCACGACTATTACATTCGAAAACACATCCCACATAAGACGTAAGACTAACCTCGCCAGATCATCGCTTGAGCTGCATTTCAAAAGCCTCTTCGACTCTGGAGTACTTTGCGATTTTCGACGGCTAAGAGTTGCATTTTTTCAATATACAAGTGGTTTATTTTTAGGCGCTTGAAAAAATCTCTTTCGCGAAAGAAATTCGCACGGAAAGGTCCGATTGTGTAATTCTAAACCGAACGACCGTCTGCAGAATATTGAAATCACATGCCGCTGTTTGAAGTATCTCAGAGGTCGATTGGAAACAAACTGCAGACGTTAAAGATCAAAACACAGGCAAACAAACGTAACGAAAGACCCAGCTGATTATTTGAAAGCCAACAACTGACGCTGTGAAGGTGAGGAAAGTTTTATTGGGATATTTTACCTTGATGAACGCTTTACAGCCTTCATATTTTACGGCATTACATATGCATGGTTGTGGCAGGGTCATCACAAAGTTGAGAAATATGTGTGGTAAATTATTGCGGCTTCAACAGATGCTGTAAGAATTCACATGAATGCAATTTATTACTTAAAAAGTCCCGCTTTTAAAGCGAACTCGTGGGAAGCGCCGGTGAAAGGGTTCGTGAATTAATAGTGTGAGGTGACGCTGTAACATCAATGATAACTTGGTCGATGTCGCCGTTCAAACAAGGCGTGCATGCGGAAAAAGCAAACGTAATCGAAAAACACACTTCTTCACCAACTGAACAAAGGCAATACAGTTAATGAGTCACTGCAGCTATCCCGAGGTTAAAACGTATTTTGTCGGGTCAAGCTTCTGGCTGTAAGCACTAGCGACATTGTTTTATTCCCAAAATGTTTTTATTGTCCGCACAGCCATTTTGAAACCAGACAAATCGATGCTGGCATAACAATTCGACTGTCAACCACACAGGCATTAAATATGGCTTGTGGTGCTGCCTCTCCTTTCCATTGTAAATGCCAGTCTTCCGATTTTCCCTTATGTGAAAATATGTTTCTCTAGTGAACAGAAATGCGTTCGGGCGTTTGGACAACATATCCCAAGAAGCGAGATCATCTTTAAAGCTTATGCCCGGAAAAAAATACATCAATCACCACGGAGCTACTGTCTTTCACAAGTTCCAAAGCCTTCTATAAAGATTCCACTAACAGGCTATAATTCCTGGTATCTGCACAGTAAAGAAGGCTACATTAGCACGTACAGACTTTTGAAAAGCGTGTGATTGATGCCATGTTATTGATCCTGACACAGTTTGCCAACTGCCAAGTGTTGGAAACCGTTTTAATGGGCACGACATAGTTGTCATGCCGTTGTTGTGAAATTGATGTATGGTTTTTATTTTGAGACAAATCAAAGCTGTTTTGTCGTCCGTTGTCTTCGCGAAAACCATACTCGGAATGCGCGGGCAGTTTTAATAGGTATTATGGACAAAAGTTCTTTAATCCGATAACACACAACAATGCTTTCGCCTGCATTGGTGGCAAAGAAAAGCATAAACGAGAGAAATAAACAGCGACATGACAAAGTGACACTCAGCCAACGCTTGTAATGACAGATTTTATTGTGAATATTGGAGAGTCATCGTAATTTCATGCATGATATACAAACTTCAAACAGACTTTTCAGGGGCAGTCAGGTGTGGATGTCGCGTTGTCACCAATCGTTTTCAGATGCTTAGTGTTGAGCGATTTTTCCATCAACCATAAAGGAAACATTTGCCAATGTATAAATTGACTTGTATTACACGCATGAGATGTCTGCTTTGATTCATGGTAGACTTTGCCCTCGCGCCCAACTGAAAGGGTCGAGAGAGCAGGTTTGTTGAGATTGGAAACCCGCTTTTATTTATTTGTTAACACAGAGAGCCTGTCAGCAATTCGCAGTTCGAATCATCGCTTAATATTCTCGAAGCACAGGAGTTATGTTCGAAGTGGGACGATCAAGAATGGAACGGTTCGAAAGGAACCATAAGCCGCAGTGAATTTGTGGTAGGCAAGATCGGAGTGCTTTCCGTACTTTTTACCCATGCGTGACCAATCAAACGGATCATATCAGACTGTGTTATTATAACGTGTTAAAACTTGCACGGTCTTCAGACCTCGCTTGTCACATACCACATCAACCTTTCATGGTTTAACAGTTGCACAGTTATCACCCTGTCGACCACTCTCATTCGCTATCTCCCGTTTATGCGTTTAAGCAAAACAACATGTGCAACCAAAAACAACTGAAAAGAACCCTCTTTGATTCTGATCGGTGAAAAAAATATGTCGGGTCAAATGACAATGGTCCGCAATGTACCGCAGTAAAGTTATTTTCTAGAAAGGAATGCGATTTGCGGTTTTTGCCTCTGTTGTTTTAAAAATGGCTCTGTTTTATTTCAAGCCACCCAAGTTAAATTATTTACGTCCCTCGCTTGTCGGCAACGTTGGTTTCCCGACCGGATAGTTTTCCATCTGTTCCTTGGCAAAGAACAGGGAGCGTAAACGTTTCAAAATTATTTTCATGTGTCTAATAATTATGTCCTGCGTTAGGAGATAACTATGAGGATCTAATTAGCAGATGTCAGCTTTATGGTGAGCTTTTCGCCAGAACGTCACTTTTTTGACTGAATGCTGAAATGTTCGACATATAGACTGACAAACAAAATTTTGGACAAGACGTTTGGTGTAATTCCTCTACTGTAAACGAAAACACATCGGTCAAAGCCACAGCAAAAGCTTATTACGTTACACTCGCATTGTGTTTATCGAAGAAAATGAAACCCGAGGTGGATGCCAAAAAAGCTAAGCAGTATGCTTTGAAATTGCGCAACATTTCCTCGTCTTGTTAAAGCATTTTTTTGAAAAAAAAAACACCTCGCGCAGCATTAATTTGATAATGGTAAAAATCGTGCTTTGAAATTTATAATAACTTCGGTTTTTAATGCTAACGTTCGTGCCATCTGGTCGTGACGCCTGCCGTGTTGGTGAGTGTTTTCTATCGTGGTGTTCAATTCTGCCCACAAACCATCGAAGAAACCTGCAAATGGCACATTTGGGCTTGGAAAATAATATTTTAAGAAACGCTATTTAATTAAATTTTTGATTCGAGGCTATTCATGAATATTTCTCCTCGCCTGGAGGGAGCATACAACAGTGTCCAATTTCAGTGCTAAATATACACTCCAGCACAGCGCTCACCTCCAGTTCCCAACACCCGCGACATCACGTATTTAATTTGCATGGCTGAATCAGATACTCGGAAGATTAATCGGCAACAGAACGTTTAGTCTAGGACACTTGCCTGAGTTGTAAACGAGGTTTTGAAGAGTGCTGATGATAATAACTTGTAAA
>OX419342.1:22022576-22105076 GCA_948470475.1 Galaxea fascicularis | reverse complement strand
TTTCCCCCAGCACTTTCGTGGTTTGTTGTTTTTGTCCTTCCGAATAATAAACAGACAGGGTGAGATAATCAGACTTCGAACTGATCCGTAAAAAGTTCGTGGATAGCTTATCGCGTGTTTCTCTCTTAGTGAACGCCTTCTTTGATTGCGGAGTGACAAGAATATTTTCTAGTGCAAACATGACTAATTGTCAAAGAAAAGTTACAATTAAGGCCAAGCGAACGGAATAATTTTTTTTTTCGTCAAGCCTAGCTCGCTTTGTACGTTTAAACAATGGAAAAAATCGTTTGAAAAAATTATTTTGACAATAGTGGGACGATAAAATTAACAGCTAGTAACAGATGTGCCATCTTCGTTTACCAAGTGTCAAACATCAAGCCTTTGAAAAGAGAAAACTGAAGAAATCGTTTCTAATGGACGAAAGAGTATTTATAAAAGTGTCTTTGCCTGTCAGAGACAAGGGTTTTCTTGAGAGTTTCGACTTCGCCACTAATCAGCAATTGTTTTTGTCTCCCAGGAATCGAGCCAAATGCTAATTAACCGCAGGGCTACACCGGCCATTTGGACAATTTGACAAGAGCTTCTTGTCGTTATTCGTTCCAAGCTTTCGATGTCAAGATTTCATATAGCTCACTTAAGTTGGAAAATGTGTGTATTTTAAAAATATTGAAGTCGATAATAGCTTGCCTTTCATTTAAGTGCATGTGTACCATCCCTTTCTGTCATTGTCTCAAGTCTTGACAGCATTTCTTGATTCTTTGATAAATCTGACAAGATAGCCTCTTGCAATTTCCTCCAGTAATTTCCTGAAGTAGTGTCAACCAATAATTCATTATGCTTTTGTCGTCACTTATATCTACAATCTCCGGGGTTTAGTTTCGGGATTCTAGAACTGAAAAACAAAGAAGAACGAGCTCTGCCAAATTAGTGCGCGACATTTCTTGCGGAGGTCCACGGTTGCGCCTCAGATCGCTAACTTTTCGCAGGCGTAGGCTGTCAAGTGGATTTGGAATTTTGTTCTTTCTATGCCCTCTCGAAGATGCCTCATGGAAAACAGTTTCAAGAGCTTTATTGCTGTCACGAGCGCATAACAGGTGAAAGAGGAGTAACATGAATTAGTATGGCTAAGGGCTGTTGTAAGTATTTAAGTGAATCTGATGGGTTTTGTCAGCGTCGAAGTGTAGGGGGTGTCAAGTTTCAAGCACCTCTCCTTTGTAAATTTTTCTCATGGCGGTAAAGCTCTAGTCTTTTATCAGGGCAGTGCTCCTTGAACAAATTAATTAAGCTCAAATAACTCGGATTCTACGGTTGGTCGGCTATTCACCGTCTTATCGGCTTGTTGAAGGTAGTTGAAATCTAGCTCAAGTTTCCCATCTCGGTTTTTGTTGCTTTCCGATATAGAAAACAAAGCCATAAAACCGGCAGATAGCGTCCGATTAACTTAATTGCTTCTTGTCAATGTACTGAAACGGGTAAAACTCTCCACAAGGTTCTCACAAGGCCCGCTATTACCTAGAAAAGTAAAAAAAAAAAAAAAACAATTTGACTCGGCTATGAAATTTCATCAACGAAGCCAAAACCCCTGGCTTCTAATGTATGAGTGAAAGTGATCGTTTTAATCCTAATTGATGTGTGAAGAATGTTCCTGCTCGGGTGACAAATACATGCGTGTCGTCTAAAAAGGATTTATTATTACTGCCATTATTAATCCTGTTGGCTTACACGCCAACGTTATTGCCTGTCTGCGTGTCCTCTCGTTTTGGCGCTCCAGGCGTTTCCATGTTATGTTTCGCCGGCCTTCAGCTCTTTTGTATTCACAACCAGATGTTTGCTTATGATTCGCCTCATTTTCATAAAGATGTCATTTCGATAGAAAAGAAGTTTGACTTGGAGTATTTAGCATTCTTTCGTGATGTTTACTTAATCCAAGACACTGAGCTAACATTTCCTCCTTTTTCCACCCACTGTTTGCATTGTCGCTTCTTACAGGCATAATGTGGCATGCAGTCCTGTGAGAAATAGCGACTGGGACCAGCGAGCGGTGCGTGCTCTCGCTTGCAGGGTGGTGCCTTGTATTGAAAAATAGAAAATATTTTTTTGGCCGCGATAACCGGCTCAATAAAAACCGTCCGCCTTTACCATTGTTTGGCCAGAACTCTAAGTCAACAGACCATAGGACAAGGCTCTTATCGCTATCATCCTTTCGATGGGAACTTGGAGTGGTTTCTGTAATACGTGTTTGGAGGAAATGGGTTGTCTTGTATTGAGTGACACCAATAACGCCATCGCGAAAAGCTCTGGGAAAGTGTCAAGTAGGTCTTTGTGATTTTTTGACAGGAAACTAGAGCAGCAGGTGTTACTCTAAGCCTCTTCTCTTTGGAAGTAGCCAAAGAGTGTTAACCTTGAGGCCTTCACGAGAAAATTAGGCTGTCACAACTATCATAATCCTTTCGTATACGCAAACTGAACTGCCTGTCCACGCTATTAGATTTTTTCAAGTGTATGGGGGGATAAAACTTGCAAATGTGATCGCCTTAACAACACGTCGTATTCATTACTGTCTGCTTCAATATTCTATGAGTACATACGACGTGTAACAGAATAAGGTCTTCAAGTGCCTCTCTGTAACGACAGTATTTTCTTAGAAGACATGGCGTGCCTCTTTATTTCAGACCCTTCGTTAAACACGTCTGTTGGCTCAGAAGACGGCACGGGTGACAACACGGACGATGAACAGTCAAAGAAAAGCCAGAAGAAAAGAGGGATCTTTCCCAAAGCGGCCACGAATATCATGAAGGCATGGCTTTTTCAACATTTAACGGTGAGCACTTGTCCACCATCATTCACCCAATACACACTACTGTTGAGGCTCAATCACTTTCTCTAAACTGACCAAAGTTTAGTTGATAACAACGTTGACACAGTTTCTACAGCTTGTGACAGTGTTTTATTATAAAGGCTTGGTTGTTTGGTGCAACTCGCGTAGCAGAATAGAAAGCGAGAAATAGAAAGCGCAAGTCGTATACATTTAACACGATAGCGAGTTTGTTGTAGTTTATCGTCTTTTTCTTTTCTTAAAACACAATGGAACTGAACAATTGAGTGAATCCTCAAGCTCGTCTTAAACTGCAGGGGTCTTAAATTCGTCAAAGCATGGAAACTCGAAATATTCTAGACTGGTGGAGACACTGGTGGATTTTAAAGCACCAGTTTAGTCCTTGAAACCTGTCCCACGAAGTGCCACTGCTCAAGAACCACACTTCATATATAGTTTGATCATTTTGAGTATTTAATGTTACGTTTTCTTGCCGATTTTGGTAGAGCTTATCACTTCTATCTATACGTTAAAACAAACGCTCAAGTCTAATCTGCGTGTCGTGTTTTGTTACTGTAATTTCGATGTTTTTTTCTGTGTAGTTATAGCTTTTTAAAAGCATTTGTTCTTCACGACATTGGCCTTTGTGTGGCAGTAAGTGAACGAGTTTTTGATAACTTGCTTTTTAGCATCCATATCCATCCGAGGAACAGAAGCGATCTCTGGCTCAAGAAACAGGGCTAACTATTCTTCAAGTTAATAACTGGTGAGTGCAATTGTTGCGCTAGAGGGGTTTTCGGTAGCATAGGCGCATTGACGTTTTTCACGTCACACAGTAAAGAGTAAAGGAAGTTTTATAACATTTTGTCCATCAGGGAAAGCATTGCCTTATGCAAGAGTGCTATGAAGATTGACTAGATCACTTCTTGGCTTTTACCTTCCTTTTTCACGCTTCCCTCTCTTAACGTTTTTCATATTTGTACGGATAATCACGAGCAGGAAGTTACTACTCTTGCATTCATTTGGTAGGTTTATCAACGCAAGAAGGCGCATTGTTCAGCCGATGATAGATGCCTCGAACAGAGCAGGAAAGTCACCGGTTGTCACGGTATTCAAGTCAAGACGTCGGAAAAATTCGCTTGGTCAAGGCCTCCCTTCCCCGGGACCAAGATTTGGCCCCCCTGGAGCACCCCCTGGGTATTACCCAGAGCAGCATCACCCGCCGCCTCATCCTAATTTCCACATTGATGGTGGAGTTCCACAGCCTGCACATTTTGGACCAAGAGGGTATATTCAAACCGGAGATCCCTCAGTTAGTGGAGTCGGCACAATCCCTCCTATGTCTGCCATGACTGGAGGACCACATTCAATGCATGCTCAGATGCCCACTCACGCCTACAGATCGCCAATGCCTCCAACGTCAGTTCACCAAGCCCAGCCAATGTACATCCCCGGACACCCGCATGCCATGATGATGCCCCCACCGGGACATCCCCACGCACATCCCCATCACCCTGGTCACCCGGGTCATCCAGGCCATCCAGGATCTCAGCTTATACCTTCCACGCAAACCTCACCCACTTTAATTTCGTCAGAAAATGTGTTGTCAATGTCACAGCCCGTAATGGACATGCATTCGAGTTAAAAGTTGAAGGAAAAAGGACAATGTTATAGTTGATTAACCACTGGCTTGTTTTGTTTGGCGTTCGCCGTCGATAGCGCTCATTCAAGTATTTTTAGACACTCAAAGGCAAAGAAATAGAAAATTATTGATTATATTCCCAGAGAGTTTGTAAAACTTTCGGTTTATCAGGATTTTATAGGAAAAATTCATTGAATAGAAATAACGTGTTACAGTGTTATTTTACGCATGTCTTCCCTTCGTGTTTTGATTAGCGCTCCTTGTAATCGTCCTTTCAAAAAGGAGATGTTAGAAATGAATTAACCCAGTTTTTCTATGATTTTAAAATAGTCTCTTCCAAGGATGGTGTTAATGTTGATATGATGTATCATATTGGAGTATTAACGACATTTTCTTAGTATTTTGTTTATATATGTGATGCTATTTTGTAAATGCAAATAGATAGACTTTTAAAATTAATCCAGATATATTATATATATGATGATGATTCAAATTACGTATTTGCTAAATGAGAATTGAAAGAAAGAGAAATATAAATGTTCGCTCGATGTAACGTAGAAGTTGGTCTCATAAATGACTTTGATCGCTTTAATGAAAGCTGTCGAGAAGTACTATTGTATTTTATTTTGCGTGAAACCAAGACAACATTTGTACCTTAACAGAGTCAACAGACTATATCCAAAATGGTTTCAACAAAAAGACCCAAACGTGTTTTTTTTTTCGTGGTTATGCTAGCGTAAGTAGCACGCCATAAAAGCAACCTCAAAATATGAAACAGTTGGCAAACAAATATACAATTTTCGAGCCCTCCACTACAAAATCGAGCTATTTACTAGCGCACCTAGAACTCCAAGAGTAAAGAGGAAAAGGTGTGAATTCTCCAATAGAAGGTCGCAGAATTCGAAAGCACTATTAAGTACGCTTTAGCATTTTTGTTTTGTTTCTTGAAAAGTCGTCTAACAAAAACGCTCAGTGTTGATGATTTGTCGAAGGCAAAACAGCAAGCTCGGTTAGGGGCACTCATAACAAGAATCCGCGAATTCTTGAAGGGTAGGTGGTCAAAAAAACAACACCCACTCTTTTCTTTGTAAGATTCATAGTGTAAGAAATTCACTGATGACAAAGGAACCCTTAAAATTTTAACAATAACAGTACTACGTAATAGTACTATCCTGTGTTTGGTTTTCATTTAGATGGCCTATTTTAGCTTTACATCCACAGACTTGAATCCTGAATCAAAATGGAAAGTCCACATATTTTATATCACTGTTACAAACAAAGCTTCATAGGTACAATTGTGGGTTGTAACAATGCCAGCACGTGAAACCTGTAGCGAGGAATAGGCTAGAGGTGAAAAGCTTTTGTCAATTGACATTTACCGACCGCAGCCCAAGTGGATTGCTTATTAAAAACAATAAACAAAGCAGGCTCTTTTCACTTCCCAACACACGCTTTTATATCAGTATGTAATTAAAGAGGAATTACGACAGCCGATATGACTATTCCGTTTGCGTGGTGCGTTGAAGGTCATATTAGAAAGCATTCCGCCGTCGACGACTTGAGGATAAAATGACAGAAAACATAAATATTAGACTTTCCAACTGAAAGGTCGGTTTCTGTCGCCCTGTGATGAAGGTCTTTCGTTATTGCCTGCGGGTATAGGGGCTCAGAGAGCAGAACTTTGTTGAGCTACTGGTACTATAGGTTTGTGCAAGGTGTCGGTTCGTAGTTGATACAATGCAAGAGTGACAATATACTCTAAAGCTATCATGGTAGTGTTCTTACTGGTGGAAATTTAATAGCTTTTTACAGTTATTGTGGGTTACGCTGTTTCTACCCAGAAATAATAGATCCAGTGGTACAATGATTCTACTACCGAGGTAAGACGGTGCCGTTAAAAAGAGGTCCAGATGGAACGCTGGTGTGTTGACCTGTTTTCCTTGATTGCTTGACTTAACAAACAGACACATTTCATGACTCGCTAATTAAACACAAAGTTTAAGACAAAAGACAGAAACTTTCTCGTTTTTTAAGCCTTGATGCACTGACAATTCTGTCAAAACCAAGCACTTAAAGGTTATTAAGACCGTGACAGTACACGCATATAGAATTTAAGTTAAAGTTACGACAAAAGACGATGCGGGATAAAAGACGTTCCAGCCAAAGTGAACAAAAATGAAAACGGTTCATACGTACAGCCATAGTATGCTAAATCTTCATTCTTTTAGATATTCTTTAAGTATTCCATGTAACGTTAAAACAGACTCATTATGTGACAATTAGTCAGTCTATACCGGTAGAAAAAACAAAAGCCGACCGTTGACATATCTTCTTGAAGTCCAAAAAACATATGGAAAACAGGAATGATTACCCAGCACGGGGTTTCGAATGAGACAAAAAATTAGAATTTCTCACCTTTTTCCTAGCAACGTTTTTCCCCAGTACAAGCACATCATACAGTTTCAGTCTAAGGGGGTCTTCACTTACTCAATTAAACTGTACGTATCTACAGAAAAATGTCACTCGGGTTGACATAGAATCTCCTCAACTGGAAGACAAAATTGCGAGATCCTCCTAACTCTTAACCCTTCTAGGAACCATAAATCCGCCTAAGTTAGGCGTTGTCTTCGAAAAAAATAGAAAATGGGGTGTCATTTTGAATATGTAGGAGCTCAGTTATTTGTGAAACACCGCTAAAAGCCGGGCTTGATGCAAGTGAAAGTTCTCATTATCGCCCAATTCCGAAGTAGGTCAAAAAGCAAGCGTTTTGCAGGTTACTAAACAAAAATAAGGTGCGAATTAGCAAATTATCCATTTTGAAAGTGGTTAAGAAACCACTCCTCGCTTCTTGGGATATTGTTTGTTTGAGCAGGGTAAACATCGTCAAGCGTAGGAAATTTGCGTTCGTAGACTGAGAACTCTACCGACCTAACTAAGCTAGCACATAATTACAGCAATACAAAACCGAATTAACCTCTTGATGATGATTAATTCTATGAAACTGTGGTGATAATTTCAAAAAACGAGATTTACTTGGACTTCATTTGAACAATGTAGGTTTATATTTCTCTTAAGAAAACGACAGAATGTCTAGTTTCCAGTACCATGTCTGTCTTACTACACTAACTTGAAATCACATTACGTACCTGTTCTAAGTACGGGCGGTTTGTTCAGTTACGTTTTCAAGTTTGGAAAAAGACTATTAAACAGCAAGATTTTTAAAATATCAGGCGCGGGTCGGTTCTTTATTTGAGAAAATGAAAGGAGACGTGGTTTTCTTCCCACCTCTGCTGGTTTTCAGTTCCCAAGGCGTCATATGAAAGGTTATTTTAACCTTGAATAACAAACAGCATCTATCAACCTTTCTTACTAATGAATTTCAAGAACAAAGAGAACACCTAAAGGTCATTACAAGAAAGTACAACGAGTGTATTTGCGACGGTTATCAGCACAGCGACATTTCTACAAGAGTTTAGGATTCATTCAAGAGAAACGACTCAAGAAAATTGACCGTGCTTAATTCTTTGCGACTGACGTTTTGAGCGAACCGAACTGTAGAAGTTCAACTAAACGTCGATGTGTGTGTTGTAAAGATGTGAGTTCACGATAATCAGACGACATATAATCAGTTCTCGTCTTCATAGCTTGTGCCAGAGCATTTTACTCGCTTTAGCAAATCGGTTCGCTTGACTTATTTTGCAGACACTTTTAAATAGTAAGATTTTATAGCTTTTTCAGGGTCTTCCAGATTCCCTAGGTACATGAAAATTATTCCATTTTCTATTTAATCATGATGGTGAAGCTTTTCAAAAGAAGCAACAAGCTAAGGGGACTTTACATCAGCTTCAAGACACTCGCGAGAATTAGAAGCTCGTTTCAGCTTAATTTTGTTATGAAAAGGATTATCGTGTGTGCATGTCGCGATTGCCGGTCATGCTTATTTCAAACAAACAAGGCCATTTTGCGGCTCTTTGCGTTTCAGGTTTAATTTAGATTTAAAAGAAACAGGCTGGATAAATTAATCATCAGTTTTACTCTCACAATCTGTGTTCGTATATTTAAGTCTGTGTTAATATAACAATACAAGAAACTGAACACAACTTAGGGATTATTCTGTTCTCATCTACATGTGGTAAAACAGTACCATTTACAATTTTTTCCCTCTTAGCTTTGAAAAAGAAGTGAAAGCGTACAAAAGTAAAGGAAGCGATCGGCGACCTACATTCCAAAGCAACGTTTTTGAAGTTTTGTTAAGGCTGCAAGCAAACCGTTTGCGCACCTGCTTGAAACTATCCAAACCCTGCGACTACGCTCAGTGTGAATTTCCATCGTCTGTATTTATTTCCTTTAAATCTTTCTCCTCGACCATTCGGAGCTTTAGCAATTTGGGACTGACTTTCCTTTCTAATGTCAGTAAATTCCGAAAGTGTAATGAATCGCGATAAATCCTATTTGCAAACTGCAAGATGTCCTGTTGTGGTCAAACTGAGAAGCATGTTGGAACCGACTAAAAACAGGACACCAGGAACAGCGCAGCTGCTCTACTGTGGAGTTCCGTTACTGAGTCTGATGGCACGTACATAGATAAAAAGAAAACGAATTAGTGTTTTTCGTGGAGGAATGCAAATAAAGAATCTAATAATACGTTTCTTCTCACTAGGAAACATAAGCGGCCGCTTTTCTGTCCCGCTATTGTTCGGTGAGGATATGTCTAAAGGTAAACGGAGGCGTAAAAACCGTGATGACATATAAATGTTTACGAAAGTAAATATTCTTTACATAGACCGTAGAAGCTTTTTTGTTCGGTTCTTTAGCTTTAGTTGGATAAACTTCAGTTAATACCACACTGCGACTCTCTCACACCGATTATATTTCTTTGTTTGTTGAGGCAGCTTCCACTGGGGAATGGGAATCAAAAACAGGTAACAAACTGTCATTACGACCAACATACAAAGCGAACACCTTCTCCTTCCCGGAACAAAAATGAAATCTCTGTTTTTTTCATTTATCACTTAATTGCTTCACGTTGATCTGCATCAACTGAGAGAAGTGAATGCGAACATGGAGAAAAATAACTACAGAAAAATTGCGCTACAACATCGCCACAGCAAAGTAATAACAACGTGCATTAATTCGCTTACGATTCTCGTCAGTCAACTGAAATTTTCAGGTTAACATTTGACCAAGGCGATAAAGCATTGAGAAACAGTTTCCCTTCCGCAACTTCTTCAGTCAGTTCATATCTGCCTTCGGTTGTTTTTACGAAGGATATAGGTGCCGATTCCTGCGATGGCACGTGGGCACAGTAAGACATTTCATTTCAATTCCCAAAACTTTCCCACCCTTCATATAATCATAAAAGCGCTTTTTTTATTTGATTATTTCTCCTTTTTTCCCCTTAAAATTTGTTCTATAGCACGTGGGCGTTAGTACAGGTTAAGGGAAAAGCTAGTGCCATGCACGCTAAAGGACGAGTAAACAGCTATCCCTTCCAGAAACTCAAGTCTCCGCTGGTTATAAATCATTACAGTAAAAAGAGACTGCGTTACTATTGCAAGTCCTTTTTCCTCCCAAATATATATTGCTCTCTCTCGGTAAAACAAGTCCTACATTTACCGGAAGGAGTGACCGAATGATGGGAAATTCGAACATAGAGAGTGAATTCGAATATCTGTATCTAGATTCCCCCGCCACAACTACAGATAAAGCTCTCAGCTTGTGTTTGTATGAGTGCTGGTATGTAAACAGAGCCAAACGTTCGATACGACAATCGCTTTTCTTTAACAACATTCAATGATTTCCTTTCAAAACCCGCACCCAAGAAGTCTGTGATGTTATGGGGCAAACAAAAAGTGAAACGAATTTCCTACGCTAAGTTAAAAATACAAATCCTTTAACTAAGCAAAATGCAAACACTTTCTCTACTAAATTATTAATCATATTGTTTGTTAACGATATGTCTAATGGTAATGGGCGTAATTGCAGGTACAAACAGAGGTGACCAATTTTGTAATCCTTGTCCACCGAAAACAAAAGTCTCAAATTCTTTTACTTTTGTTGTTCCTTGGCATGTAGGCATATGAATAGAGCGTTCTTCATCACACGAATGAGTTTTACTACATATGTATTATAACATATCGGTCCGTGTCTGAAACTAGCATGTGGGTTATACGATCCATAAGACAAACAAACAGGCTTTTCAAAACCTTCGTTTTTTTTACATTCTTTTAGAGCGTGTTCTATCAATGAGTTTGTCCGAGCCGGACCAGGTGGCGACATACATGTAAGGGCAAAACAAATCACTTCACGTCGAGATTCTTTCGGGACTCAGTCACGAACACCACGATTTTCACAGTAAGAAGTCTTAAGGCTCCAAAACTAACTTCAGTCACATCGAACCATGTACTCTACACGATACCAGAACTAAACTCAGATGTTTTTAAATTCCATTCTTCATTGAAGAAAGCGACATCTCGTTGTACGTAAATGAAGTTGACCATGACAGCCTGTGGCCAAATGGACACCAGTGAAAAATTCTCAGCACAACAAACTGTTTTCCTGTCTTTCAGTTTAAAATAAAATATAATACTATTTGAACTCAGTATTTCGTTCTTTTTCTTCCTTAAGGTGTGCAAAGGCATGTGGTTCTTTGACTGAATACAAATCTCGGCACCACACAAAACCTGATGTGAAAAAGTTACCCAGTAAACGGCAGTCAGCTGTATTTCGAGTTGGCGGACTTTTTAAATCCTGTGGCCTCTAAAACGCTGCCATCATGTTCAATGCATCTGACATTTTGTCAGAAAAGAAAAAAAAAAACAGCTTTGAGCTAAAGTAATAAGGTATTGGCTCACTGGTGTAAACAAAAGAGAAAAATCCTCTAGGTTACGGTTTTCTCTTATAAAGAAAAAATCCAAATGTGTTTTGGCTCTGTCCCTTTTGAACCTGTTGAAACTTACACTGTAGCAAAGCTAATGAATGGTTAATCGATTTTTCCTTGTTTCTTTTGTTCCAGGCTGTACAAAATGGTCGAGTATTTCTTCATTCAGGTGGTTATTACTCCAATCATTGCCGACCATTTCATGAATCCAAGGACCATCGAAAGACTTTAGTTGGAGTTAACCACAAAGTATAACTTTGTTCATTGGAGCTCTAAAAAATCCCTTTCGTTGTTCGTTTAAAGGACTCTTCGAAAACGGATTACAAAATCGGACGAAAGAGAGCAAGGTATCGTGAAGTTGCCGATTTAGGGACACAAACCAATATAGAAGTGATTTTGTGATAGACCATTCAAGTTCGTCGTTCAGATTTTAAGCTACATGCCCTCGCCGACGGGCAAAACAAAATAGCCGACATAATTTTTCTGGACTCGAAGCCTGTGGTCCATCTCTGGAAACTGACTAGCTTTATTGCAAAGGTAGGCGGTTAGAAGAAAAATTCATGCAAGATTCGCTGGCGACTTTGAATGGCCAAGTAATGTTTCGAGGATTTTACCTCTTTCATAACGGGCAACTGTCTTCTAAAGTTCTTGATGCTTTATTTGCCCAGTGAGATGCCTATTTCTATTCTCATGTTTCCCTGTGTTAGAATTACCAGTTAACATAGGTTTCTCATGTATCTTTAGTCTACATGTCAAGTTCGTTATTGCCTGAGTGAAAGTTGTAAGCACCTCACTGTCAAACTATCAATTTCTTTTTGTCAGCCTTACAATTTTGCCACATGTTTCGAATCCAGTCTTTTAAATTCGACTGCGGCCACGTGTGAAGTCGAAAAATTCCCTACAATTTCGCTTAATTTTATGATTACTTGATCAAACAAACTAAACCTCAGCGACGCTTTTAATGCATTTACAAAATCGGTAAAGCAGGTAGGTGAAGCCGTTCACATCCCCAGTCACCATCAGGTGATCTCAATAGAACCAGATAGAAATACATTTCGCACTTATATCCCAATCAAAGTTAACCTATAATCCGTACCACGAGTCGAAGCGTCCACCCTCGTGCTCCGTTTATTATTAACTCAAGAAATCTATAGTCGGCAACTCACATATAAGCTCTCAACAGACGCTAAAAAGACAAAGCGGATGATCAGGATGATATCGCAATTTGTGTGTAACAAGCATTATAGTCTCCTGGACTGCTTACGGTCGGTTTTTCTCTCGAACTTCCCTCTTGAAATACTACCAAACTGGTCATGATTTGCCGTTCGTTCAACTGGATTCAAATAATTGCAGTGTCATAGCTTCCACTCAGTATCACTGATGTAATTAAATGCTAGACTCACTCCGGTTATTACCATTTCCGTAAATAAATATGTTTAAGTTGCACTCAGTTTCATAAAGCGCTAAAATGTTTTAATGTATCACATAAAAATGGATAAAATTGTTTAAGACAAAATCAAAATCATATATCGACACGGGCAATGCTGGTAGTAGTCGCAGGCTATGATATACCCCCGCTTTGATGGAAAAAAATAACTAGAGCGGGTTCCTTCAAATTATGAAAACAGTCTACTGAAGATAGCACAGGTGCGCTGTCGCAGATGTTGCACAGGTTTCGCTGGAGAAGATGTCGGTGATTGATCATTTAAAGAGACAGATGTGCCTTGATTTAATACCCATTCCGAAACAAAGTGCTTGAAACATCTTACAACAAAACGAAGAAAAAAGTTCATCTTTGGCTACTTATTTATTTTATTCAACTTGCGGTGCCTCCGCCGAACAGGTAATACAAAGTTCTTTAGAATTTCCCTCAGGAAGTTTGGCCCTTATAGATATTTTTGGAATGACCTGCCACTTTCCATCCGACAAAAGCATTCTAGACAATAATTGAAATGTGCTCTTAAAAAGTCCTTTTTTCTCAATATTGATAAGAAATTAATCATTTTGCTCTGAATTTTTTAAAAATGTTACTCATTTATGATAACCGCAGGGCAAGTACTAGTTCTACCATCTGTAATTTGTATTATATTCTTGTGAGGGTATCTGTCTGTATAATTAATAAACTGCCAAATCGCCTGTCTAATTTTGGAGTATGCTTAGTTGTTCTTCTCACGTTTCTGGCTCGGTGACTTCGGTTGCACTCTCGGTTACAACAGATGCAACGCCACTAAAACTGTGGGACCCAAAACATTCTATTTAATAACAGTGGTTCGTCGTCTGCGATGGCACAAGACGAATTTACTGGAAGAGATGTTGTTCACTCTCGTGACAACTGATCCTTTAACTGAAAAGGAGAGCTTCAACAGCGTGTTTTATATCGAAAAGAAAAAGAACTCACCATATTTTTTTACGGTGTTCTATTTAAATGTTGTTTTCTTTTTCGTCGTTTTGGCCAAGGTCAATGAGCGCTTTCTATGACATTCATTCAGTCATAGTCAAAACACAATACCACCAGAATAACAGCGTCATGCAATACCATTCTGTTTACCAGCAAATAATACAATCAAAATCTGTCTCATTAAGCCCCTTGCACTTTAAGTCCAAGTAATGCTAGTTCAACTTTTAAGTACCACCAAATTCCAATGTTTACCCCTCCAAATCAGTGAAGGAAGCCTATGGACAGGGATCTCATTACATTTTTCATACAAATTGAAAATTCATCTGATTTTACTTTTTTCTGTGGAAGAGTGGTTACTGTTATGAATGCTGCGCAGCGACTTTCATTTGATAAACTTTGTCTTCAATAATTCAGTGCAGAGTTCAGTTTTCCTTTCAGGCTTTACGCGTTTTTGTGGGAGGAGAATCTAACCCAACACAGCTCCGTTGTTGTTTTTTTTTCGTACAAAAGCCACGAACCACATTCTTCAGTTAGGCGTGCACATATTTAGCGTGTTAATGTTTACTTCCAAGTTATTTGCGTGCCTGTCTATACCCACACAGCTGGACGTCAATTGCAATTTGTGATGTTATTTGCACACTGTGGTTTCTTAAGAAATTGAAAGCATTTGCCCGGAAGGCTCAAACAAAGCTCTTAATAAACGAACATCATTATTGAATTTTTCAATTGAATTGACCAAGCAAAGAATTACTAAACACACTAGATATTTAAACGAATTTCAAAAATTAGTCACGTAATTTCTATTTTCCGTAATCCTTCCTGAAACACTAAGTTTTTTGAAATTAGCAAATGTTTTAACACAAAGCAAGAGGCACTAGACCGGTTTCTTGTTGATAATGTGAAATACAATGCCTCACAATAAACCACTCTCTCCTCGCTAAGTGTTAATTATATTGTTCTATTGAGCAATGTACCCACAGTACCATCTAATGAAGCAACGAAAAACGAGGTTTACAGACAACGGGAAATTGTAAAAAAGTCATTAGTTCAATTTGCCCTTTGTGATCGGAAACTTTAACTTTGCATGGGTGGTAAATCACTTTCAATCCAAAGCAGAATTGGCGATGA
Organism: Galaxea fascicularis; assembly: GCA_948470475.1. NCBI lineage: Eukaryota > Metazoa > Cnidaria > Anthozoa > Scleractinia > Euphylliidae > Galaxea > Galaxea fascicularis. The sequence continues at coordinate 22,090,213 of OX419342.1, read as the reverse complement.
GTTTCAATTACATAAACACTTAAACAAAGCGGTATTAATTTCCTTTTATCACCGAGTCAATAACTTAAATACAATACTCCTCCTACATGGGTTCATGAGGGTAGCTGGAGCAGGATACCAGCAGGATACCATCTTCCGTTAAACCTCTTTCTAGCGGTTCACACACATGTTCGATTCAATAAAAGCTTGTAAGCATCTCAGCACTGCATTCAAAAAACGGCAGCCGGCTTATTGTTAAATTTAAACCACGAACATCAATTGCAAGAATCAGTGCAATTGATTTCTTGACCAGCTTTGCTTGACTAGTGCGGTCTCACTGGCTCCAGGTTGGCAGTTGGTTGCTAACCTGTTTCAGTATTCAGTAAAACGTACGATATCTGGGCATCTCATCTCTGTAACCAACTAAGGGATAACCAAAGAAACGGACAGAAATATTAAACCTCCAGGCGCCCTACAACTGAATCTGCTGGAATTCTGAAGTTAAGCGTTCTACATTTATCAAAATAATATAACACTTGTTGGTCCGAGTGTGGGACTCAGTTTGGTGTTACCAGCTACTGACTACTGCTGTTGGGGATACTCCTGGAGGTAACTCGGGAAGTTCATCCAAATATCACACCTCCAACCCAGTTTGGATACACCGAACAGAAACTCATCACCCTTCAGTCTCGAGTCTCCAAACATTCCCTCCGGTTTAGGCCTTCCCATTCAACTTTTTCTACAGTTGTCCAAATTACTGAGTTATTAACTGGGTGGTGTAAGTGATTAAAGGCAACAAATTGCCAGAACGTATTGATTTTGCAGCAAAGCCATTCTTCAAGCCAAAATGGCCCATGTAGCTAGAGCTTCACAACCATTTTCAGTGGCACTAGGCAACACTGAGTACTACCACTCCCCATGGTAGTCCATCGCAGAGTTAACTGACTCACGGTCTGTCCCCGGTACCCAGTTATACTCGTGTTCACAGGGAAAAAGTGAGGAGTAAAAGTTTCCCCCTCCAACGGACAGCAATACAAAGACGAAGAGATAATCTTCGAACCACCGAATTTCCGATCTCAGTACATCGACTATTTGACGCCCTCATCACTCCACCAACGCAATTTCCAACTACTATAGTCCCAAGCCCCACTTAGATTCATGATTTCATCATAGCAGTTTGTCAGGAAAGTGGACCAGATACTTCATTTATAGATCCGCAGAATCCTTTCGTTAATAATAGTGTATCTTTCGCTCCGACGAAATGTCGTCGGAATGTTATAAGAATGGGCCAAATGTTTTACTTCCAGGCCCACGGAAGATCTTTGAGTTTGTATGTACATTGCAATATCTGCCAACAAAATTATTCCGCTTGGAAATATGATCGATGAACAAGGATTGCAGACTAAATATTTCCCTTCCCAGCCAAAGGAATCTGGTTACAAACTCTATCTCAACTGTAACCTTTCCAACCTGCATCTTATTCTCATTCAACTTTCTTTCTTTTTACGTCTGTCCAACAATTTTTCCAGTGATGGCCTCAGTGATCAACGAACAGTATACTGTATGTGCGAGACACTCCGTACGGGTCTCCGTTTAGCTTAAACTGTGGACTGGTGATTAGATCAACTAACGTCATGTGATGCTAACACCTTCCTGAAAACTTTCCTTGTCCTAGCTCAGTTTAGAAGTACGCGGAGTAACTGCAGAATACCCTTCCACTTCGAAGCTGTACCCCTGCAATAGTTGGATGCGTGGATACGCAGTTTGCAAGCGGATTTCAACCGGATTACCATGGTTCGGAAGTGTAGGTTTGAGTGGAAAATCTGTCTGCTCGACTACACAGTGGCCCTCATAATTTGGAAGTGTAGGTTTGAGTGGATACGCGGATACGCGGGCTGCTCGACTACCCAGTGTCCATCATAATTTGGAAGTTTAGGTTTGAGTGGATACGCGGTACGCGGTGGAAAGGTAAACAAAGTCATGAATATGAAAAGAACGAGGAGTAGATAGAAAGATTTTCTTTTGCGTAGTGCTCGTTTTAACTCATGGCTTAAAGAACGAGCCATAAGTTACGTATGTGTCGCGCTTTTTTCGACGCATGGCTGAAAGAACGAGGTATGCTACTTGTGCGGTGGCGCTCTTCTTTGTCTCGGACGTCGTATCCGCGTATCCATTACTTTAAGGGTATTGCTTCTTCCTCCATCACGCAATATATTCAGGTTAAAGAAAAAAAGGTCTAGTGTTACTAGCCTATGAGACTAACTCTTGCCTAATATCTCTACAGCGTCTACGTGTGCGGCCAGTTGTGCCACCCGGCATGCATGTTTTCCATGCATGTTTTCTCTTTTAGTTTCTCCTAGGCAACAGACACAGACTTTCTCTTAAAATAATCGCTACTTAACAACAACACTTAAAGTGCTGAAGGATTTCACTCCCAAGTAGTGCAACTGATCCATCTAGTTCAGTTTAATTTAACAGTGTTGGAGGAAAGTCCTGCCTGATGGTTTTCACTGGAACCATTCATCCAGAACAAAACTAAAAGTAATGTGGTACAACATAAGCAGTAACACGTCCACACCAAAGCCTTGTTCGATAGCTAGCTTTTGAACCAAAGCTTCTGGTTTTGTTTAAGTCTACAGTGTACAATGCATGACTAAACAGAGGCTTACCCATAGGAGAGAAATGGTTAGATATGTTACTGAGTAAACATCAGCTTTAAATATTTGTTGTTGACCTGGTTGTCTTGCTGCAATCCAAGTCGTTCTCACGAAAACAGATCCTCTTGGATTTCCAACTGAGAGTCTAAAGTTTGAAACCTGAAAACAGATTTAAGCAGTCAGTGACATGCAGTCAGTGACATACAGTCATCGACATGAAGTCAGTGACATACAGTCAGTGACATGCAGTCAGTGACATACAGTCATTGACATGAAGTCAGTGACATACAGTCATTGACATGCAGTCAGTGACATACGGGGCTATATTTATGAGAAAGCGATCAAAATAATAATCTTGGATCTTCTGAATGGTTGGGTTGTGCAGGGGTGTCTACCATTTTCTTATCTGCCGTATGGGTCCATCATCCCAGATACATAGAAGATAATGCTGTTGGTGGGAGAAAATGCAAAGATGGAAGCTTAATTCATCTCCCTGCAGTGGCGAATCCAGAGCAAGACAGGGAGGCACTTGGCCCTTTTGTGGTTTTTGGGACCTCAGCCCTGCAGTTTGGCTCCGGTTAAAAAATAAGGGGGGAGGGGGACCCTCCCCTGGATCCACCATTGCCCTGTTTATAGTTATCATATACATCATTAACAATAACAAAAACGACACATGACAGTGCAAATGCTGTTTTAATTTCATCTTGAAGAAGAGCTTTATTTACTTCTCCAGTTACCCAGCATCGTTGAAAGGCCAATGAAGCTGGCCAGGATCATTGCATTTCCTGATCTCAGTTTTTATAGTTTCATGTAGAAAATTATCTCTTTTAGTTAAAGGTTTTACTGATATTCAAACAAAGACAGAGCTGCATTGCCAAAACTGTCAGCCTTGTCAGTGTTAGTATCAGATAGAAACATTTAAAATCTCTGCAACATGTTCTAACAACAACAAGGGTGAAAGAAACTATGAACATATTAATACTTCACTTGGGTCCACATCGAGTTCAATGATCACATCCCTTTGCAGAGGATCCTTGATTCATATCTTGTTGGGGACTCAGGCTTGTTTCTTTGCAGTCTACAACAAATTGAACCCCAATTAGTTTTCATCATAACAGGTCTTGGATCTGTTCAAAGCAGTTTTTGAAGTCTCAGGAGTCACTTTTGATTTTCAAAATTGGTTGGGTGTGGCAATAAAGGTTGCTTAAAACAGGCAAACACCCTGAAACAGCTGACCTTATCAAATTTATGAGCTAATACCTAAAACAGTTTATTATTGGACTGATGATTGGGTCTGACATTTAATGTTTCTCTACCAAATAAAAAAGGAAGTGACGGTGAAAGCATGCTATCAACAAAAACTTTTCTGTCCTGGTCCTCACCTAAAGGCCAGATTTTTACCACAAAACTTAAAATGCCCATGTATGGCAATTAAAAGGAAACAAAACTTGAAACAAGATTTATCACTCTGGTGGCATTATAGCTTGGAATCTTTACTTTACCCCAACTATTAGTAATCATGCCCTGAATCTCCCACCTGGATCTACCATTTCCTTACTTCCTAATAAAACATCACTGGTTTACTGTCAGCATGGACATTCAGGCAACAAAAACATTGGTGTTTTTCAAGTCACATCATAAACATTATAAATCTTAGACTAATGGTAGCACAAAGCATCTCTTGTAATATTTTCTACACACCAGTGAGAGAATTCTTCAAGGAGAATTCCAAGCTGATACATTGCTTTCAATGACAAACACAGCACTTTGAAACTTGATCCATACCATGGCAGCCAGATGTGCAATAATTCTTAATAAAATGGCAATTTAACAAAAACAAATATTCTGAATTTGAATAATTTCATCACATTTCCAAATCTGAAACACTGGCGGAGTTTTAAGTTCAAATTAAGTCACTTGAGGGCAGCATGATATGTGAGGATGTATGCTGTGTCACTCTTCGGCTCGACTTCGGTGAAAAAACCTGTGAAAATCGCGAATGGCGTAGAACAAACAAAACAAAACATTATAAACAACTGCATACCGCAAAACAATACCTCATAAAACAAAGAAAACCTCGCCAGGTTTTTACACCGAGGTAAGCCCCACTCTTCCTGGACAAATCTACGTTGCAGTTTGCAACTGCAAGTCAAGTCTGTAGTCGTGTGAAAGTCGCTCACCTTAATCCTTGCCATGGAGAAGAAACTGCATAACCTGAAGGAATACTTTGCGCCTCCGGAGTCCGGAAAAGTCAATTTGCGATGGAAAAAACAGAACAAAACAAGAAAAACAATGCATGGAGAATTTGCTCACCGGCGACACTCGAAAACTTCTCCGTTCTTTCCCGCCAAATGAACGTTCTATAACCGCCGTTGTGATTGGTTGTTGTGAACTCTCACGACAAAAGAATATCTTTCATTGGTTGTTTGTAACTTCTCATGTTGCTGTGGTAATGAAGCCAATGAGGCCATAGGATATTCAGGTTTGTGGCCCGGGTCAATGTGTCTCACTCAACAGATGTACATCGAAGCTGGTTTGTTATTAATACAGCGAAATAACAACATCAACAAGGCCAGCTAAAGTTGCTGCACCAAGGAGATGTTTTCGAGGCAAAGTTCCCGGCCTTATACTGTTGGGAGCTTTCAAACGAAACTTGCTCTGTTCGAACAGTTTATTCAAGAATTCACCTATGTTGACGAGGAACTCAATCCTGAAGAGCGACAGCAGATTTTACAAGCACGTTTGACAAACGGCAAGTGTCTAGAAATCGTCGTATGATATTTCGTACCCCGCAGTTCTTCAATGGGAATTTGATTAAAGTCTGTGTAACTTGTTGCAGTTGAAATGGGTTTGTTTACAAACTGTCTCATGCTTTCGATAACTCTTCGACTTTTTCCTAATTTGGGATTCTCGTTTTGTAGGTTATGAGCCTTTTTGCGACGCCATTCGTAAATTGTTTGGTAACGATGTAAGCACTCAAGATCTCAAAGCCCTGTTTAGGAAGATCGCGCTAAATCCCGATGCCGAAGTCGACTGGAGCGAGGTAAATGTAAATAATTTTGTTTATCTGCTAATCAGCTGAGCCTTCGTACTTTATCAATAGGCTGCTCCCTTTGTACACTGTTGACTGGTACAAATTTGGTTTAAAAGTGTAACAATGATAACACTTGCTTACACTAACAACAGGTAAATACGTCATACATAAAAAGAGCATATCCCCACAAATTTCAAGCATCACTTTTTATTTGTCCACAAGTACGGTATACAGTAAGCCTCCATCTAGCCTGATTACATCAAATGTTTGCAAAATAAATGAGATGATTTTTTCGTATCATTTTTGCAGTCCCTTGTGAACCTAAGCAACTCTACTCACAGCCAATTGCAGATGACTATAATGTTGTTTCCCCTTTATGACACAGTGATAAAACTGATTCCATGGTCCAGGGGAACAAAAAGGAACTCCCAACTTATCCCTGATCGTTGGAGACGCCCACTGATGGAAAGGAGATTTGGATCATGTGTATTTTGTGCACCCCTCGACCGATATATCGGTCGACATATCGGCCGGCACTCGACTGATATGTCGGTTGACATATCGGCCAGCACTTGACTGATATGTCAACTGAGATGTGCAAAAAATATTTGAAGAATAATAAACACAAAAGCCTCCATCTGGCTTTTAAAATATGCTCAGATATTTGTCCTCAGACATTATCAGTTCCTCAAAGCACACACTTTTCCGTGAGCTTTGCTCTCGGAAAACTGTTGGCTTCTCAGAACAGATAATGTCTGTGGACAAATATCCAAGTATATTAATTTTTCGCATCAAATGGAGACTATTGTATATATGTAGGTCAAAACGGCATACCGGCTCTGCAGTACAGAAAATATTAAAACAACATTTGAATGAGCATTAGTGTGGATCATGCTTTAGGTTAGAATCCTGTTAGTTGCTGATATGTACATGTATTGTCACTCTTGATTTTGCAGCTGTTTGGTATTGGTGGCTCTACTGATGAAGTTCCGGATTTGTTGTTAAACGAAGACGCCTCATCAGTTATAACAACAAGTAAAAGGAGATCTGTTGGGGAGGCTGGAGGTACAGTATCAACATAATTTGAATTAATGTACCATATTATTATCTTGAGATGCCACAATTTGATTGGCTTGGTGGAACAGCTGCATGATGAATTTGTAATAGACTGCCTGTCTGACTACATGTATAGAAAAACATTGCGATTTCACTATCCAATACAGGTACACAATTTGTTGTTTAAAAGTGATTAGCATGTAACCTCTCGTTATGATATCAATACATTATCCAGCATACAGGTGATGGGAATAGACAAATTTATCAGCCAGAGGGTGTTATCTTGATATAACCCTAAATTCTCTTAACTAATGTACAAGGAAATGTATAGCAGCTAGAAAGGAGAATTTGATCAGATCTTGGGAGTTTTATATGAAATTGCTTGGGTGTCTTCATTTTGGGGGTACATTAGCTGATACAAACCTTGAGCTTGCAGCCTTGTTATTTAAGTGGTAACTTATCATGAGCCCACAGTGGATTGCTACACAGTATTTCATTTGGTATCTGTGCTCTCTGTAATAGAGTTCTAAAGTGATGACGTCACAAGAATAAAATTGTTGAAATTATGGAATATGATGCCATATTCTTATAGAGCATCCTGAAAGATGCCCTCGTCCCAAAAATTAGCTCCAAATTGCAATTCCCAGTTGAGATATAAGGGATCAAAGTTTGATGGCATTCCATACAAACCCTTCAAAATTTGTTTCAGTTCCTTCAGTTTAGAACTGACTCAAAATTAGAGAGATTTATATGGGGCAGTATCAAATTTCAATCCTTTATATTTCGGCTGGGAATTACAATTAAGAGCTATTTTTTGGCAAGGACCCTTTTTAAAGGATACTCCATTCGAAAATGGCACCCAATCCCATAATTTCACAAGTTTAATTTTTTGTAACGTCACACTTTAGAACTCTATAATTACAGAGAGTAATTTAGGGCCAAGCTACACCTGTACATAAATAAATAAAATAATCAATTGTTATGCTGCTGTAACTTTCCTTGTTTTATCCAGGTGACAAGAAAAGACGTGATGTTGTACAGTCCATTGTTCATGTTCCAAAGTATGACTTTTACATCATTGCTTCACAGAAGGGTATTATTTGCCAGTGGAGCAGCAAGGTACAGCCATCCTCAAAACTATTTTAATTGCAAATTATATAATTTGTTTAGTCAAATGCTACATGTACATGTAAATACAGAATGACGTACAGTATGTTGTATACAAGATGTGCATTTCCTTGTGGTTAATTTGCACCTCTGTCCAACCCTAAACAGGCAACAAGTTGCAGGGACATAACTGGGTGATAATTTTTAAGCTGCCTGACTTGTGCACTGTTTCAGAGACACATGGTCAAGACACCTACTAAGCGTACATGTATGTAGCATGAGGCTTTTCCCTCTGGGTTGTATACTACCCCAAGAAGCTCTTAGTAGTAATCCTGTAGTTCTCCATTATTTGTTTTGATAATCTTATTTTGTGTTTTCCTTACAGTTTCGTCTGCAGTCCTGTGTTGATTTGAATGTAAGTACAATCTATCTAGTGTGCTTCCTTGAAATGCAGCTAAGTTGGAAATCTTCCAATGCCATATTGTCTCTTATATGCTTGATTTATCAAACCCTTAAATATCAATTTTAAATGTGTTGCGTCTTTGCAAAGTGTTTTTATCAGGTCATTGTTTCTTTTCTTGTTTAGGAATCTTCATGGGTGACAGGGTGTGGCTTTTTGCCCAGCCTCAGGAGAATAGCAGTGAGTATCACAGAACTGTTAAGATTGTGGTTTAAGAGGCAATGAGGTTATGCAGTCAGATATCAACAATGTCATAAGCAAGCAGCCCTAATGTGCCCTTCTTTTAGTCAAATCAAATGCTTTGTCTACATTGACTGTATAATCATGGTGCAACCAGTAGGACACTGTACTTGATACGTGTAACAAGGTGATGACTGTGATAATACCTGTAAATCCTATAATGAAGCTGGTGTTGTTCTGTTCAATTGCTTCCTCAGGTAACATCTGAACGGGCCTTGTCGCTATGGGACTACAGAGCAAAAAGAAAGCAACTGGTAAGAACCACCAAAATCTCTGGTGCTAGATCTTATATTTGGATGCTCAGGCATTATTTAAATATAGTTTGTGTTTACAGTGAGAGTACTTTATGAGATCAGCAGTGCATGGCTGTTTCCATGTCTTTATAACAATAATTTATTATACCAGTATACTGCAATAAATGGATGTCTTACAACTGTAGCTAATCATTCTCGCAAATTACAGCAAGGATGCTTCTCAACAAGGTGGAACTGAAAGCACATACCTATTACACCTGCTATACAGTTGATGTTACTATATGGGGTGTAAGCTCTTCCTTCTCTATGAGAGCAAGGATGGTTGATTCTGAATGTCTAAATGTTCCCTTCTCTGGTTGTGGTGCATCCCCAGTTCTGTATGAATCCTTAAAAGATCGTATTTGTAGTTTGCTGGATTAAGTATTGCATTTATTTAATGAGATTTCCACTTCTATTTGTGTTGCTGAAGACTATTTATCAGATCAAGCCAATGGAAAACTCACCTCAGTGCATGACTTATATTCCTTGGAGGACTGAATCTATGAATGAAGACACAATACTGTTTGGAGATGACCAAGGTATTCCTTTTGAGTCTCACTAATAATTCCTTTGTCGGCAATTGAGAAGGCCAGAATGAAGAATTAAGCTGTTTTCCTTGCTATTTTCATGTATTCATTCTTCGCTAGGTTACGTTAATATGATGACAGTGTCCTCAAAAGATCTTCACATGAAAAACTCAACAGGAAAAGCAGATTCCCAGATTGTAACCATCGAACCAAGCAAACTAAGCTAGTAAGTATGAGGTGTTAAAGACATGCACATCAGTTGTACATGTAATGTATCGTCTCTCACTAAGTAATGGTGCAGCTGTATCACTAACATTATTTATCTGCCTGGAGGTACTTTTGTACATACAAATAAAAATAATTTTTATTGTTGTGTGATGAAGGCAGTGTTCGTTGTACATGTAAATGTTTAATTGATTGTTCAGGTGAGAATGGTTTTTACATGTAGAAGAGCTAGTGCTGGTGTCAGTGTCTCCAATAACACCATTCCTTTCCATGGTGGCACGTATCAAGATGACCAAATCTCATTACCAATAATTATTGACCATTAGCTATTGCCTTTGAACAGTACAACTGTAGATAACGAAAGCGGCAACACAAGTCGCTTTGGCTGGGACCTGGGTCTCCTTCCAGTCAAAGGATTGTGTCACTGCAATTCTCTGTCACAAAGCTCATTTGTTATGTCTCACTACTGTCTACATATTGTTACAGCTGGAATTTGTTTGGCGATTTTCAAGTCCTTTTTCAATGAGTTCATGAATTGATGTTCTGCCACTGCTTTGAAGAATCTATTTCTGAAAGTAACTGAGGAGAATGTGCCGCCTTTGCAATGACATCTTTAAATGGTTAAACATTTGAGTCTTTTCGTGCAGATAAAGACCGTAAGCCCTGTCTCCTGCATCTTCAGTGTTACATGTATATGGTTAGCAGGGGACATACAACGAGTAGGGCATGGAGCTCGGGTGTTGTAGTCTGTAGTGCTTTCAATATGACCCGGCACCCGCCGGAGCTCCGGCGGGTATTCTGTTGAAAGTCGGCGGGTATTTTACCGCGTTCAAGTCGAAAATTCAGTTGAAATTCTCCTGGGCTTCTCATATTACTCCGGCGGAGGCTGTTCCAAGGTAGCCACCTACTTCAACTCTTATTGAAAGCCGGGCTAGCCTTGTTTCACGGGTTGGTGCGTCATTGGTCGCATCGGGATAACCTAATTGAAATTCCTGGACAGAATTGTCCGAGAAAAATTGTTATGAACTAATTGACCTTTGAACTTTCTGTGCTGTGGTTTATGTTAGATGCATGTTTCTTGCCATTTGCTTTCATTTTAGTGAAATAGAAAGAAGAAAGTTTCATGATGATTGGGTGATCAAGGTATGGCGTAATGTTTAATTACAACATCTCCATTTTGTGTAGCTCAGAAAGTTAAAAAGGTATAAAGATTTCATTATGTATTTTCATGCACGTCTAAAGTAAAATTTCCATTGGTCCCTTTATGTATATGTAAAAATATGGAACCCCTATCATGATCTACAGTTAATGTTTTCTTTCAATGCTACCATACTATTTGGGAAACAGAGTTTATTTCTTGGTATTGGTCTTAACGTTTCACCAAAGCAAGTTAAATTTAACTAAACGTCGAAAGAAATAGTTCAATAATGGTACAGTGGAGTTCCGTTAATACGGCCACCGTGTAGTCTCCTTCGCAGCCGTTGCTTAGGGAGCGTTGCCTGCCATCCCATCGGACCTTGCAAATTTGGTCGATTTAACGGGGTGGTCGGGTTAACTGAGTTTTCAAATAAGAGGATAAGTGGGCTTATGCAGTTTAGGGGCCCGTTTCTCGAAAGTCCCGAAAAGCCATTTCTAAAACTGCGATCCACTATTTCTAAAAAACTGGGGCCGGTTCCTAAACTGTGTAATAACTCTATTCTAGGGATAAATGTGCCTTATTCCAGGGATAATTTACTAAATAAGGCACATTTATCCCTGGAATAGAGTTATTACACCTTTCAGGAACCGGCCCCTGGTCTTTTACTCTACCAAAAGGCAAATTTGTTGCAAAATTTCATGCCTGGAAACGTCGTCGTTTTTAATGGCACCCGAAATGGGCCCGAAAAGTTTCAGGTTTCAAAAACTGCACCCCAGGCCAAAAAGACTAGTCGTAACAACGGGGTGGTCGTATGGTTGAGTGTACGTGCCAACATCGTGAAACTAACCAAATCTTTGCTTTTCCTTTCAGATTAAATACTTTCCTCAGCTGGAGATGTTTGGGTCCTGTTCTCCGAGCAGCTCATGTTCTTTTATTTTGGGCAGCATTGAAAGAGTATTAGATAACAGGTAAGCTGTTGACCACATGCTAGTATTCTTTGGCATAGTTGCCTGTGTCAGGTAATGCCGTGATGCAATCCCTTGCTCCCACGGTGTCCGCCCCAAAACATGCCACTTGTCATAACAAGCATATATCAGAGGATAATATATATAAAATTAAAACGCAGATAATGAACACGCGTAATTCGACCAACTCAGTAATTCAAACACGCTGATTTGCCATAGTTCTTTCTCGACGACTAGCTCCTCAACAGCGACGAGAGTCTTGTCTCCAGAAACGAGAGGATCTTTAGATGAGAGTCGCGTCACACGAGAGGATGGTACTGTACCATCCTTTTTTGGGACCTGAATTCTTGTCTTGACAAACCACTGTTAAACTAATTTCGTTTGGTTCCTTTGCTTTCTCGCTGTTTCTTGTAAAGATAAAAGGAGCTGGATGTTTTAATAAGATTAGATAGTAATATTACTAAAAGATGGTCATACAGTATTTTGTAACCATACCCACCTTGTAGGCCATACTGCATAATCCGGACTGTATTTAATAGACAAAACAGCTTAAAATCTTCACTTATAACTGAAGGCCCTGGCAAACGAGGACACATTGTTGCGGACACATTTTTACTCATGATTGCTTCCATGCTGCGCAAACTGAGAAATATTTGTTGCGGACACAAAATTTGTGTCCGCAACAAATGTTGCGCGCGCGGGCAAACGGGGAAACATTAGTGTCGGCAACAACGTGTCCGCAACAATGTGTCCTCGTCTGTCAGGGCCTATACACCCGTCCAGCACTTGTACATCATACATATAACATGTACAGCGAGAAACAGGGGTCCTTTCTTCTACAAAATAGGTTTTTTTAAGCTCAAATTACTGACCTGATTGTATGTGCTATCTTTTGCTTTTCAGTCCTGTGAGAGAGCTCGGTGTTCCAAAGGGGGTTAACTGCTTTGATTACTGCACTAAAGCTAATGTCATCATCACTGCTGGTACAAATTACACCTTTTGCTTGTAACAATATACAAATTAGTGAGGCTTACACATTTTACGTCTACATAAGTTATTAAGTCCGTAAAAGTATTAATTGAGACATCACATTCGTAAGTATAAAAAAACCTTATAATTATTAAAACAGTAAAATAATTTCTTAAAAGAAACGTTGACAGATTGAAGTTAAAAGAATCTTAAGGTAACTATAATCTCTCAGTGAGGCAGTTCGAATTAGCGATACGGTTCTTGGAAAGTATGAATACTAAAAAGCATCCTGATTGCTTTACCATTGTTCCTTGACACGCATTTGGAACGTTTGTGTCCAGATCATGATGTACATCTACTCATTTCAGCTCCACTACACAGTAAACAATCTGACTGAAAGCGTCAGGTCTGTTTTGGTGGTTTATGCCGAGCACCGGGAACTATAACAAAACGTCACACTACAACCTCTTATTACGTCCAAGTATGCGATACATAAGATGATATAGAGCTAAATACTATAAAGATAGTACTGTCAGACGGAGGGCAGAAAAAACCTGCCGGGAAAAAAAACCCAGTGGGGAAAAAAGAACCCGGCAGGAAATCTGGTTAGGAACCATATAGGAACCAAATAACGTTACCTCAACGGAGGTGTCGGCTAAGAATGAAATCCCACGTGATATACATCCCTTACATAGCCCTCCTGTCATGCACATGCTCATTCGACTGGGCTAGCCCCAGGCCCCACTGCTCTCGTGCCGCAGGAATATTACATTTCTGGCTAATAGGCCATTTCCGAGTTCTTGTCTGCCTCCTCTTCAAAGCGAGTCTAAGTGCGAAGTTTTTGTTATGAAAATTAGTTTTCATTCATATGTAAAGTAGAACTAATTACCATCACAAAAACTTCGCACTTAGACTCGCTTTCAAGAGGAGGCAGACATGAACTCAGAAATGGCCTATTCGTATTCACCCAAACGCCAGAAATTGTATTTCTCTTCGAGTGTTTTGTTTGGTAATTTTTTTTTCCGTTTCAAACTAAGATTGCTTTGATTGGTTTGAAATTCAGCCCATTTGACAACCTTTTCGTTCTTGGTTTAACTGTCAGTCAAAATCTGATCTAAATGCAACTTTCTTATAATCAAACCATTATCACTGAATTATCATCATTTAAATAGGCGCTGAGTTGGCTTTGTGCAGCATTTGCGATAGATTAAAGCCTAGTTTCCACTAGCGACGCAAGCACAGGCACAAGCATAACAGCTCTTTTTTCACCGTGAAAACGGCATCGACGCAAGTATAAGTGCAAGAACAAGCACAAGGATCAAAATATCCCTCTTCCTTGTGCTGCCCTACTTTCGTTGCGTTGTGTGAAAACGGAACAGAGCCTAGGCGCAACGCAAGCTGTTACATGTATGCTCGTCCAGTAAAAGCACTCGTTCCAGATTCCACCCGAATTTTACCAGGAATGAAAACTGCGGAAAACACTGTAAACTTTGACGAAATGTTTGCCAAAGTAGTGAGTAACTACAGAGAAATAGAATTCACGATCTTTCAGGCGTAGCTCTTTTACGAGGTTATGGAATTCTCTCCGGCTCTTTCTCTCCTTAAAAATGTCTGTAACCCAAACGTTAAAAAGTGTTTTGTTCTCTTCATTTTCGATTGCCTTCGTCGTCTATGCCTCGGGAGGAAAATAAACAACAAGGTCTGAAGATAAAGCATTCGCCCGTCTGTCTTATGCTTGCTCTTACGTAACGTTTCGTTTTCACTTGACGTGACTGTCTTACGCTTGCGCTTGTGCTTGTGCTTGCGACACTAGTGAAAACCAGGCTTTACAGAACTTATCAATAAGATATAACTAAAGGTTTGTCCGCCAAATTAGTACTTAAGGCAAAGCACAGTTCGTACGCCTGGTAAGAACCTTAATTTTAACATGCCAGTTTTATACATGTACTTGAATTTCCTACTTTTCTGCAGAGAGACAGCAACTGGCAAAATTCAGAGGGTTGTGAATTTTAGCAATTTTCAGAGTATTCTTTCTAGGACAAAAATATAAGGCTTCATCTGTTTTTAATTTTGGCCTCCAATCTTTACCATTGTCAGGTGCAGACAAGGTGATCCGAGTGTGGCATCCCCTTATATTCACAAGGCCAACAGGTGTGGTAAACAATGCCCTGTTGCTGCGGATAGAGAACAATTTTTGTTGGGCACTTACTATTTCAATTTATGACGATTTTCATATAAATTCGATTACTGGAGCTGAATTTCATAAGTTTTCACGGGTACTTACTTTTCCAGTTAATAACAACAGTGACCGCCAGATTTCTTTTGTCATCCGTGACCTTTAATTATCTGATTTCACAGATTGAAGGAATTCGAACCCTAAAACGTAAAATTCAGTCAATTGTTGTTGGTCATTTTTTTCCAGGAAAGCTACTTGGCCATCTATTCACAATCGTTGATGTTGCGGTCAATGAAAAGGATCAGCAACTCATAAGTTTGTCCACAGCGCGGGTAAGAAACTCAGCTGATAGCTTCTTTCAAGATAATGGCAACCAGTGAAGATCGTGCAGACGAATGATGAAGGTCAGAAGAGAGGGTCCTTGTCAAAGTCTCCACTTGTTGTAATTTTCTCAGGTCGCAGCGTTTTTCGCGCACCTCTCTGTCTGAACGCTTTAAGAAAAGGCTACCCAGCTTGCTCATGCAGTATACAGGGTTCGTACGGGTCCTGGAGATCCCGGAAAGTACTTGAATTCTAGTATAGTATTTTCCAGGAAGTCCTTGAGAATGGTAGGAGGTCCTAGTCAAGTATTAAAGTTTTTTGAAAGGCATCGGGAAGCAGCTAGATGGGAAAATCCAACGACTGAAATATACTGACTTAATGTGCACTGGAATTAAACTTTCTGAGGCCCTGGAAAAGTCCTTGAATTTTGTGTACGAACCGTGAGCATAGCACTTCGAGACAAGATAAGCGAGAAAATTGTATTTAAACTAGTCAGATTTTTCGAATTGCTTATCCCTTCTCCAACACACGATCGACCTTCAAAACACAGTTGGGCTCAACGAGGCGATCAAGACAACTGACGAACGTCAAAGTGAAGATGAATATGTTTTAATTTGGAAGGTTATTATAAATGTTTATATCGCCACTATCTTCCACTTCAAATCTGGAAATAATCCTCGCTCTTTCGCGCACTTTTCTTGGGCGGCCTATGACCTACCTGGACAGACGAAGACCAGTTCGGTTGAATGGAAAGCGCGTTTGTGCTTTAAAATGCAAACGTTTGAAGTATCAGAGTTGGATAGTAACTTGTTTACTAATCACTTGTTTCTTCACCCTTTTAGGTTTTTAGGGTATGGGATATCCAGACATTGACCTGCTTGCAAGTTAGTAACAGTGTGGCGTGACCATGACAACTCAGTAGTACAGCTGAGTAGTAATGGGTGGTAAAAGCCGGTAATACAGTCAACTCTCTCACAGCGACCACTTCTCGGAAGCGACCACTTACGCAACCGTTTTGTTTCTCAGTGAAATACTGTTTATAAAACTTTCTCGTAAGCGTCCACTTCTCAAATTTCTTAAGCCACCGCGACCACTCTTCAGGTAAGAAATTTGATATATTCTTTTGTTTTCTGTTTCCAGTAAGCGACCACCCAACGTGATCACGTATGATCGTTAGAAAATCATTACTCAAATGTCATGAAAGTTAAGTTTTAATAGCGCTAATCCGGAATGCCGGAGTCTACATACCATAAAAGATGACTAGAGTTGGTACAGTGATCTGATACAAATCAATATGAATATGATATTTGTCCAGAAGTTATTCGATGTGAAATACGCCATTGCTTTCAATCTTTTCCCTATTAGCCTAATTTTAGTTTTAAAAAAAGTTTTAACTCTTTATAATTAGTAAATCAATTCAGTTTTGCGCTTATTTTGTTCATTTTTCTCGTAAGCGACCACCTGCCGTAAGCGACCAATTTGTCACGCACCAAGAGTGATCGCTTACAAGAGAGTTGACTGTATTAAACGGTTTGTCTAGGGCCTGAACCAGCTGGCTTTTGGGTAATTTTGAGGGATTTAGTTTAGTCAATGTAATGTAAGTAAGTCGAGAAAGAAGTGTTAGAAGGTTAACACTCGCGTAAAACATGTTTAATCTTATCACGAATGCTTCTTCCGAAATGCGTGCAAATCATTGACCTTGGCGTGGAACACGTTTGAGACTTGACGCATCTGAAGAGTGCAACGCTTAAACAATTTTGTTCATTCGAAACGTTTTTCTGTTGTGAGCTGAGCTTAAGATATCTAACCGTTATTTTTATATATTTATTCATTTTTTTAATTATATATATGTATATATCTTTTTTTGGGGGGTACGCCCCCGTGATGAGTTTATTTATCTCTTGAGGCAAACATGTAATGCAATATATTTAAATAACAAAACCGTTATTTTGTCGCAGCATTCATTTTGTGACTTCAAATATCAAATAAATGAATATGTCCCATCGGTAAGCTAGTCACCTCACACAAATTGACTGCATTTCTTGCTGTAAAGGTCTTCACAGATAACGAAGTCAGACCAGGAGAAAAACGGATTTCGTGCATGCTCTTTGACGCTAAGCATGACCGACTTATAACAGGTATGCAGACAAAGACATACAGCCAGTTGCCCTTGAAAATTAAAATGATAACAGAGACCTAATGATTTGATATTATTATATATAGAGTGGTTTTCAACTGAGTGTCGTAAAACTAAAATCAAAGCAATTACTCTAACCAATCACAGGAGACGAATACAGCTCACTGAAAGAATTTGTAGTAATTACATGCAACTGTCGCAAAGCGCGGGAAATGCGCGCATGCAGCTGACTCGCAATTGGTTTTGGTTTTGCTTCTCATTGGCTGAAAAGTAGCGCGAGTTTGTCAACCAATCACAGAGCAAAGAAAAGCAAAACCATGGCCAGAAATTCCGGACAACGCAACGGCGCACGCGCGGGTTTACTGGGCAATATGGCCGCCAAACTCTCAAAGGAAATGTATGGCAGAGATAAAACAAAATAAGATAGATCAAGTTCTGGCTTACCGGGAACAAGTGCCGCAATCCGGTCGAAATCTTGAACGTTTCCTCGGCTATTCTGACTAAGTTGCTTTCACCGACAAATGTTACTCGCCCTGCTTTTTATCGATGTTTATTTTCGAAGCTTGGCTCATACAACGCTCTGTATTTCAGAAGCTTGAAATCCAATTTTTGCAGCCGAACCAGATTTTGATGCGCCGTAGCGGACAACATAATCGGGATAGACCAAGTGTGACGTGGGTCCAAATGGCCCGAGATGAAAGAAACAAAATAAAACAATATAGAACTAACATAAAGCACAATTAGCACAGACTTCTTAAAAAGACAACTAATGAATTTAATTACGATATTGACATGAAACGAACGAACACAAATAGAACTAATCTTACTTAACTAACTTACTGTTTATGAGTATTTACAATTATTTACAATTATATTTGCAGTTCACTGTTCAGTTCCTTGACTCTCTCCAACTCCACAACCGACTCCACAAACCTCCTTCTCTTCAGTTCAAAACCAAGCTCCCCGTTCTCTCGTACTTTACGTTATCTTTTCGACGTTTTCTACTCAGCACGTAGTCTTTCAACACAACTCAAGCTTAAGCTTCGCTCTATCGCCACCGGTGACAAATGGGTTTCGTCAGCTTATTTGGTTGGCGCCTGACAATGGCTCTTGGCAGTGAATTTTCCACTCTTCTCTTCCTGCCGGCTGGCCCTTCAATTCGTCTCTCTTTTCCCTTGCTTACTTCCTTCACCAAAAGTTACTGCTTTCTGACCACCGTTTACCACGCTTTGCTCAATTTATATGTCAAATATTGATTTCACAATAATTAATTCTACTAACATCTAGCTTACACACTTATTGTTTTACGGTTCTACATTTACAACACTCTATACTATATCAACACTTTATGAACAAATAAACTTACACGCTATTCTTCTTGTACTAATTACAGTGTCTAGGATACATCGACACCAAACAATCAACACCAACAAACAAACCATACAACTGGGAAAACAGAAAAAAAAAATTTTTTTATGACACCAATTGCCGCAATCGCTTGAGGAAAAGCACCGTATT
Organism: Galaxea fascicularis; assembly: GCA_948470475.1. NCBI lineage: Eukaryota > Metazoa > Cnidaria > Anthozoa > Scleractinia > Euphylliidae > Galaxea > Galaxea fascicularis. The sequence goes on along the minus strand of OX419342.1, from coordinate 22,071,411 downwards.
AGGTAGTATTTGACCAATTTTCGCCTTCGATGCTGATTTCTTCGCCCTGCTAATTGCCTTCAAAAACAGTTCAGAACAGCACAAATCAGTTCCACGAGAGGCACAAATATCGAATGTCACGCAAGCGTCTTGCTTGTGTTTATCCGAGAACCATGTGCTGTATTCTTGGACGACAAACTTGCATTTTGCAGCAAACTCCGCCATGTTTGGTATCAAAACTTTCAGTGAAAAACAAGCTTTCTAATGCTGTAGGGAATGGTGGGATACAAGTTGAATGGACGATACCTTTGGCCAGCAAACATTCCTAAGGATGCGTCACACTTTCGCAGGAAATACTAATCGGTTTTTGTTTTGGTTAAAAATGTCAGCAAACTAGATTTCATTTAAATTGAGAAGTTTAAGAATGTTTTTTTTGTCAACAGTGATCATATTTTGAAACATGTTCGCCAACAAAGTGTTGCTTCAGAAGAAATTTTGACCGTACACATCGGATACGATTCTCTGTAAAGTTTATACGAGCAAGAATGCCTATTACAACAGATAGGCTGCAGCTGTGTCGAATCGCTCAATATCTTATTGAGCAGGAAGTATTGTGTAAAACCAAACCACTGAAGGAAAAGAATTTTACTGTGCGTAATCCACTGGCATGGCCGTGCACTCTTTAGCCGCCATCCTGTTTACATTTTTCTACTGTTGAGAACGAAACCACGTGCCACTGCGTGGGCTCAAATGTCCGGAATTTCTGGCCATGCCAAAATACACGCGAATTACTTTCGGCACATAAGTGGAACCCAATCTAATATAGCAATGTACAGAACTGAAAAAAGGAAAGCGAAGCAGGGTTTTCCTTTGATGCAGGTGACAGGCGATTTTCGCGGCCTGTAAACAGCAAATTCACCGTCAACTCTCACCGACTTTCGCCATAAATGATATTTGGTAGAGGGGTATTGTAGCCGCTGTAGAAGAACTCAGCACTCTACGTTTGTCACCCAGTTGTCACTCGTCCCGTACAGTAAACAAACCCCGTCCCAGAACGGTTCTTATAACGAAAAAAGTTACAAAAAGACATTAACGATAAGACGACAGAAAGCTTAGAACAATACAGGAAACATGCGGCTAAAATACAAACGTACCTTATCGGTGACTGTACGCACGGCACAAATGCTACGAGCAGCGAAAAACGTTAAACTGGACAACCCGACTTTACACTATGAATAACAAGGCGAAAATGAAAAAGCAACACAAAAAGGTTGGCTTTAAGAACGAAGACGTAATAAAGAAAATGATTTACATACATAATGAGGTGTGAGCGTACATGGATATGAAAAGTGTTACGTAATGAAACAAAGGAAGAAGCAAATGAAGGTGTTAAGTAGGGCGCGCAATACGAACAATACTAGTTACGCAACTGCGGTAACAGTTATCAAAATGTTTCTGTGCTTTCTCCACCAATTCTTCACCCTGTTTAAAACTGAAGGAAAACCCTGGGGCGCTTCCATTTACACAGAAAACCCGGAAATTCTGGTTGGAATATCAAATGGTACATACCATTCCATTTGGAACGTTTCAGAAATAATGGGCCATCGGCTTAATCAATGCACTTTTTCTGTTCTTCGTAGCTTCCCAACTGATACAAGTACATTTTGTGGCTTCTCCGTTTTGTATTTGAACAAACTGCGGCATTGAATATTTAAACCTAAAATTTCCACCCGAATGGATCCTGTAAATGGAAAGCGCCCCCGGTAAAGACGCTGCCGGAGTATAGTCAGGCAAGACGCGGACAGCACACTGAATCAGTCAGAACTTGATTCAAATAAGTGTGGGAAATGCTTTCGACAAAGTCACAAATGGTTTCGAAGTGTTTAGTTAAATTAGTGGATGAAGCTAGTGAGCGAGTTTTTCTAAGGTTGGCAAGGAAGCAAACTGGGGCAGAGGTGAATTTACGTCTTTGACTCGCAGTCATTTTGGAAGCATCTCTACTGTTCATGGTTGTGAATTGTTCTAAATGTGGACATAAACGAAATGGAAATTAAGCGCATAAGCTGTTTGTTTTGTTTTGTTTTTTTCTTTTCAACTTGGCGGGCCAAATGGTAGCTCCCTTTAACTTTAACTTTATCACACGATGTTTGTAGGTTGTAGTGTGATTGATACTTGGCCTCTCACAAGAGCCATTCAGGATTCCCTTCAAGTACCGCACACACATGACAGACCCATATGCCAGGTAAGAAAAAAAAAGACGATGTTAGTGCACGACTGGTACACTGAGCTCCTGAGTAAAAATTAAACAAAAGATATTATTGGGAATTACAAGAACTAGAGCTATTAAAACCTGTTTGAAATGCATCAGTTACGTGAACTAAGGGAACAGCAACATCAACAATAATTCAGCAGATGATAGGGGTGCTGGCTGCCCGAAATAACCCAACAGTTTTAAAATGCCAAGCAGCCAGTTCGAAGAAAAGATGTGTAAATGTTGAGGTAAGGGACACAAGAACAAACAGGCATAGATACACACAAAGATAGAGATAAACAGAGTTAAATATACTACCAGTAAACTAAAATGACTAAAGTTCTTGCATTGCAAAACAGTATTATTTCTTATCATAGAATTAGAAACTAATACTGTTTTGCAGTAAGAGATTAACATCGTTGAGGACGTAAAATGGAAAAAGAGTAAAATTGTGGAATATTAATGCCACTGATTATTTTGTAGATAGTATCTCATTAAGGTCTGAAGATTAAATTCAATTTCCCTTCCTTCTCTATAATGTAATTGCTTTCCAAATCTTTGTACGACTATGTACCCACGGATAACTGAGTTGAAAATAGCTCCTTTTTTTGCTGTTACAGCTACTGTACAATCCACAGATGAACCAAGTGATTAGTGGCTGTTCTGAAGGGATTCTGAAGGTGAGTTGATTGTTGCCAAAGGTCCTGAAGAAACTGAAGGAATTAGTTAAGGATTGAAATGCCCATTTATGTAAATGGAATTCAGACATACTTTTCTCTGTAGTTTTTAACCTTGGTGGATGCACCAGATTCACCATTAAAGCATGTCATTAATACTGTCAGCGTAAGATAACAACGATCTCCCCAAAACTAGGTTCACGGAGCAAGGAAACACTGAGATGTGTCAATATCGGTTGTCTTTTTAAATTGCCAGGTTTGGGAAATGGAGACCGGCCAGTTTGTGTACCAAGTCGCCAACGCACATGGCCCATCTATTGAGATCACTGCCTTGACGGTTGATAGCTCAGGCTACAGACTTGCAACAGGAGCTTACAATGGTAAGTTTGAGTTATTTAGCAATATGGAAACATGGTACGACTATCTTTATAATCTTTCCGGTTTTCCCCTCTCCTCAAAAACCAACACTTCTTAATTCCAATTCGATGTGGAATGCTCGAACGTTTAATACATGAGCCCCTGGCTCGGGAAGTTGGCAACCACTCCTCACGCTGTCGAGCTTAAATAAAATTGATTTGATTTTTGATTTGATTTCGTCCAATGGTAAGTATTTCACTACACCTGTTTCACTTTCATGTCAAGCTCAGCGTCGATAGCTTTACTACGAAAACGGATGAAGAAAAATGTATTTCGTGGCAATAAAACAGAGCTGTGCTCCAGCAGAGCCCTGTGGTGACTTATTTTTGCCTTTCGGCGACCACGGGATATTGGCTTTTGCACCAAACTTATATGCTGGGTTCCCTGGATCGCAAGGGTTTAGCGGTTATAGGCTCCCAAAAATAACTATTTTTGTTAGAGCACAGCTTTGTAATAGATGGCTTAGTGAGTAGGTATTAGTAAACTGATGAAATTCCTTGTCAGAGAAATTGTCCATGCTGAAGCTTGCTTCAGTTCACACGAAACAGTTCCAACAGCCATCTCAAAACGAAAAGTTCAAACTGACCTGAGCTCTGTTCATGTTTATACGATTCTCAGTCTGTCTTCTAACTGACCTGAATCAGTTGTATTGACTCTGTTACCGGGGTGAGTTAGCCTGGATGATTTTGCAAACCGGTTTTGTGAGAAAAGAAGCAAGCACGAATGTGGAGATCGACGTGAAGTTATGTCGATGTGGGTTTGCTCCAGCCATTAGCCCGTGAATCGAAACGTTGTACATCTTACGAAACCCGAAAGTTTTAATTGCTTGCTTTATATTCCTAACAACGATCTTGTGTTTTACAAATAAATTTTGAGAGCTTGCAGGTTTGTTACAAAATAACCAATTATGGGTTAAAAATGTATTTAACAAATTCGGACCCCAGGACGGTGGTCTTTGGGTGACAGTTATGTGCCTGATACGTACGAGGTCGTTCCTTTCACGTATTGGCTTCGGCATCCACTAAACGCGTTTCTATTTTGCGGCGAATAGAAGAAGCACAAGGCTGTGCACAAAATTAGAAAAGTAGTTGGGAGCTCATCAGTAGTCTTTAAACCCTTGAGATCCAGGGAGCCGAACATCATAAGTTGGTGCAAAAACCATCTCCTTATCGCCCAAAGGCAAAAGTAAGCCGCCAGGGACCACGGGGCTCTGTTAAAAAAACATCCCTTAAAGCACAAGCTCTTTTAATAAAGCCAGTTTTTCTCGTTTTATCAGGTTCTGTAAAAGTGTGGGATTTCGGTAGTGGACAGCTGTATAAGTCGTTTCCTGATGAACAAACGAAGAAGAGACACGAAGATACGATAACTGGGTTAGCGTATCACACAATGTACAGCAAGAGATGTCTTCTAGTGTCATCTTGGGGAAAGAAGATTAGAATTATGGAGGTTCGTTTTTGTTTGTTTATGTTGTTGTCAGATACGGTTTGGTTTCGGAGTGCCATTGCAAAAGGGGAAGTGAAAAACTGGCTCACCATTCGCGAACAGAGTTACTGAGATGGTCCCTGGCATTGGATGAAATAATGGATTTGATCATATTTGGCAAAGGGGCAAATGTGGCACAAATATAAAGTTGCACTTGTTTGTCCACCTAACAAATCTGTCAAATGCCAACCACCTATCTTCATGAAAAGATTTGCAGTTGGTTACGGAAACATTCCCATATGCATGGGGCTGTTGGCCCCCCAGTCTCCAACTGGAGTGGAGATAACTAAATAGTTTAACAGACAACGGTAAATGAAAGTTAAAGTTACTCAAGAAAATCGAGTGGGTCACACTGCCCAAAATCCAATCAATGGAGCATGATGCGGCTCAAATTTAAATGCGGCTCAGGTTTTCTCTTCACCAGTTTCGGGGTGAAAGGACCCAGGGCTGTTGTGAATTTAATAGCTGTAATATTTTCTCAATGTTTCACAGGACCCAGCTGACGTACCCACTCTTGTTGAACTAAAAGTTCTATCGGATCTTTTTATACCATCACCGCCAAGCAGGTGCGATAAAGGTAATGACAACGAAGGCGGTAGGGCTCGGTTACCCGACATAAGATATGATCGTGATTTAGACACTTCTCCCTGGCGGTGGAATATATAAACCCAGTGACGGTCTGAGTATTAGGCCAACTTGCAACCTGGCTTGCTATGCAAAGCTAAAAATTATTTAGACAGAAAAATTATCGCGCAAGTCGAAAACCCATATAACACTGATGACTATGGACTAGGGGTGTGGGTTACACGAAGTGTGTATCCACATTATGGCACGATCGGATTTGTTTATTTGTCCACAAGAGTCGAGCTCCTGTCACGTGGTCTGGTAAGCCACACGTGTACGGATTGCGGACCTATTTTTTATGTAATACCATGTATCAGATGTAATTTTATGCAATACTATACTCCAGTTTATGTAATATAATTAAAGTGACACGCACATATCACGTGTATATTTAACAGGTTATAAATGCATAAGGTGGCAGAAACATTTGATTACCCCTGTTATTTAACCGATCTAACCGACCAATCACAATCGCGTATCTTTCTGTGCCCTTATATGGAGATCGGCATTTCCACTGGCGGTACTCAATGTTTCCATAACATGTTCGGAGTATTGCTAAATCACAAAGCTCGGTTTCGAATCTCTGTGAGTTTTTTTTTTATCCTAGGACTGGATTATTGTGGGGTGAAAAAAATGAAAAAGAAATCAGTAAATGCTAATTCAGTATTTTTAATTAGCTTTTTTGAAAATGTGATGATTTCTAAGAAAAAACTTAAACCTAACCAAAGATTATTACATGGAATGAAAAGCGGGCGCTAAGAAAATCCAACGATTTTATTCAAAGATTTGTCAACGGTTCAACATGAGATACTCGCTAAGAGAACTTGAAAAATTGTTGTTGAGTTGCTAGTTTTTGGTCGGTAATATCGAAGAGAGCCAGGAGAACGCACAAACTGAAACATCACAAGAAACTTCATGCTAACTTAGTCAGAAAAAAGAGTATCGCGCAAACGGAAAACTCCCAACTCTGTTAAAAAATGTATTAGTCCATCCCTCAAGTCTTGATAATATAAACATAACATACGTGCGAGTTGATTTAATACTCTGAAATACCATGCAGCAGATTATGTAATATTATGAAATACCATTTACTAGCTTATGTAATACTCTGAAATACCATGCACCAGATTATGTAATATTATGAAATACCATGCAGCAGATTATGTAATATTATGAAATACCATTTACCAGATTATGTAATATTATGAAATACCAGCTACTAGTTTACGTAATACTCTGAAATACCATTTACCAGATTATGTAATAGCATGCACCAGATTATGTAATCTGACCATGAAATACCATTTACCAGGTTATGTAATACTGGGAAATACCATGTACCAGATTATGTAATATTATGAAATACTATTTACCAGTTCTTGTAATATTATGAAACACCATTTACCAGGTTATGTAATACTGTGAAATACCATCCTGCGGATTATGTAATATTATGAAATATCATTTGCCAGACCAAGTAATACAACTCAAAGGACATGATTATTTCACATGGATATCCAACAGGTTATACATGCATTAGATGGCCGAAGCATTTGATTACCCGTCTTTTTTAATCCATCTAACCGACCGATCAGAATCGCCGATATTTCTGTGCCCTTATATGGAGATTCGCATTTCCACGCGCGGCACTCAATCGTTACATAACATGTCCGGAGTATTGCGAAATAGTACAGCTCGGTTTCGGGTCTGTTTTTTGTTACGTTAGCCTTGTGTTATCGAGGGTTGGAAAAAAATGAAAAGAACCAAAAACCGATTTAGTATTTTCAATTAGCTTTTTTGAATGTGATTCTTTAATGAGAAAAAGTTTAAACCTAAAGCTGTTACGCTGGATGAAAAGGGGGCGCTAGAAACATCTAACACTTTTATTCGAAGATTTGCAACGCTTCAGCATAAAATACTCGCTATTAAAGGAAACACGAGAAACAGTTGTTGAGTCACTAGTTTTTGATCTGTAATATCGAAGAGAGCGTACAAACTAAAACATCACCGTTACTAGATGTTAAAAATTTTTCTCATTCTTTTGACAGAGCCGAGTTGAGCGCGCCGTTTGTTTCGTCTATCTTTGTTATATTCAGCAAATTTATTCGCAAGACAGATAATTTTTGTGTATCCAATGAATGTACTATTTTCTCTGCTTTACACTGGCGTACTGTAGAAAATGCGTACATTGAGTCTCACCTTGTCCCAGTGCTCAGCTGAATTCAGAACTCAAATTAGTCATCGGAAGTAAGGTTAGACTTTCATACTCAACAATTTTCAAATTAATCAGCAGTATATCAAATAACCTTTCAACTAGTAGAATTAAATGCTATGGTGTTAACAGAGGAAGTTATTTATAACCCTACAGGTTGCCCTTATTCGTTACTCAGAGGTTATTTTGAAATCGCACTTTCGTATAGTTTTCCTTGCCTTCTGAGTATATTCAATTTTATCGCTAGAATTGTGGTCTGGACATCACTGGTGTAACAATGAAAAGAAAATCTAACCGAGGGAAGAAACCTTAACCTTAACCTTCCGTTCGACCTGTGAAGCTTATCCTTTGTTTTCATTGAGAAATCTCGAGGTGAAGAGTAAAATTTGCTTCGCACTCGGAACGTGCACGCAATTTGTACGTTCATGCGTGAAAGTAAATTGCTATTGGTTCCCTGGTTCAAACTAAGCTTCAGCTGTTATGTTATGTTATATTTTTAATGCCATGTCATATTCTGCAATGTAGAGTTTAATTTTTTGGCTTCAGTTTATGCTGGTGATCAAAAACAGACTTTTGTCCTTATATCAGCTGAGGGAAATACTAGACTAGGGACTTAGAGGAATTCGAAAGTCCTTGAAAATTTTCGCTTTCTTTTTCATTGTTATTTTCTAAATTTGTCGTCATTTGTTGGCTTTTGTTTTGTTTGTTTGTCTTGCTTTTATAGTTTACAGACGAACGCTATACTGATTTACCCAGGGACCGCGTAGGGGGGGGGGGGGGGGGTTGGTATGGCAGGAAGGTCAATACGATGGAAATATGCTGAACTAATATGACTCTTTTGTGCTCATTCCAGATGAGGAGGCGCCTTTCATTTCAAGAGCTCCCCTCCCCACTATCGGAGAATCGCAGGAGGTCAAATCACCCATTGAGGTGCCGAACGCCTTGCTTTCTTGTCGTTGTGTGTTGTGGTTGTTACAATCTCGTATCCAGAGTCTTCATTCGCCTTGTCCAGCGGTCGAGAAACGAACGTTTCTGGAAAGTCCTAAAATATGGGTTGAACTGCGCATGCTTAGGGTTCAGCGGTTGTATTACACTTCTGCTTTACTTCCGGTCCTTTTTACTGTTTGAAAAAAGAAACATCACAATCAGAATCGAGAACCTTAGGGATCTTTCGAGAGTTCATCGTTTCTTCAAGCGTGCGCAGTAAGGGGCAGTGACTTGAGGTACAAGATTGTTGTTGTTGAGTGTAAAAATATGAAAATCATATATTGAACTGCAGATTAAAGAATGAAGATGTAAGTGGTCGTCGCAAATATTTGAGCAGTGAATTTTTTTCAGGCTTTATTTACACTACTGCTCATTTACATCTTCATTGTTGTCGTTGTTGTTGTTGTTGTTGTTTTTGCGTTGCATGCGTAGTATTGTGGCATGTAAGGGTTTTCTTTTGAATGTCGCAACTGGTGCAACAGTCAAACTTCGTAGAAGCTTGTAATTGGCGCAAAGCGCGGGAAAATGCGTGGAGCGAGTCACGATTGGTTGAGAAAGAGGGGCCAGGTTTTTCTTGGAATCTAGAGCGAAGTAAAACGACACTCAGATGAAGGACGCTTCATCCTGGGGCTATTATACGCTAAACTACTTCGAAAGTCAAAGTTTGATTAAGTCGTCATTTGGTTCTAAGTGTTAAGTCTGTGCGGTAATTCAGATAAAATTATAGCTAGTAAGAAGTACTATTTGTGTCCTTTTTATTATGCCCTGCAAGACAGTTCTTAATTTTGAGGTTTTGGTGATATTTGAGCTATTTAGATGAAAGCTATGGCAGTGGGTTAAAAAAAGGCATTTTATCATTGAAAATGAAAGCTTTCGAGCGGTTCGTCTTCTGAATAATAGTCTCCAACTTCTTAGTTTAAATGGAGTCCTTTCATGGAACCATTCATGCAGGTAAAGCTATAAAGCGGTCCTTTACTTTGACACTGTGGAGTACCGCTAAAATAATCTTACCCCTTTCTGCCTTCACTTTAGGAAAATGCCCTCGTTCGTTGTGACGTGACGTGTTTGGAGCTTGTTACTCCTTTGCTGTTTGCGGGTACGACTAGTGGATGTATCATCACGTGGAACCTGGAGACGGAGAAGATCGTCCTAAGGTTTTGTTCGTTTTCTGCTCTTGTTGATAGCCGTAATTCTATTCTTAGTTAGCTAAGCTGTGAATTCAGCCTCTCTTATCGCCGGTTAGTTCGTTTGGTGTGGTTTTTGGTGAATTCTCCGTGTACAATTATTGTAACTTCATTCGACTTTTAACAGAGTCCGTCTTTGAGACTCAATCTTTTTTTGCGAATATGTTTATTTTTTCAACAAAGGCATAAAGTTATGATACCCCATGGCGTTAAAAGACAGAGAGCTACATTCTAATTACGTACACAGTATTACATGCTACATCACTAGATTAAATTTATATTAATTGCAACAATTACAATTACAATCTTTCTTGAATGCAATCAATTAAACTTTATTATGTCTCTCAGTTAGTCCGCGCGCTGTGATTGGTCAAGTTTGCGGGCCGTATTCTACTTTGTTATATGGAGGAAAGTGTTTTACTGGGAACTAAACCACTCGTAGATTCCATACGCCACTTCATCCGGGACCCGAGTGGCGTATTTTCCGTATGTCACCTTTGTGAGTGTCGTATCGTTCAATGACGTCACGATTCCCGCCTTTTGCAAGAACAATATCTCACTCGTTCGCTTCGTTCACTCGTGAGATATTGTTCTTGCCACTCGAACATAAAATTCATATCTTCTCGCCACCGTGTAATATCCTCTACGCACGGCTCGCTAAATACGAAAGATTCCTTTCCTCGCGCCCGATTAACCTGAGAGACATATTAAACATCTTGCTAACCTCGTTTTCTGGGTCCGTACGGTAAGTTACGGATCCTCGTTTTTTTCCTGTTGATTTAACGGGAAAAATCCTCAGTCTGTAACTTACAGTTCGGACCTCGACCTTGGTTAGTAAGAGGTATTGAGTTTGGAGGTAGGTTGAACATTTGATGAGAACTGCAAGGGCGCGTTTCTCAATGTCCACACATCCAACGATGCGTAAACAAAACAATTGTGAGTGGGCAACTGTCCTACTGAAATAGTAAATAGGGATCCAATGTATTGATCTTAACTTATTTATCATTTGCGTTCGTGGGGTTTTGGTGGAACAATATCCCTCCAGGGCGTCGAAAAGGAATAATTTCGCTTGAATTGTTTTGCTTTGTCTTGGCAAGGACTTTCCCAAGATTGGCCGCCGCAGCCAACAGCATTGCAACTAGGGCGTAAGTCAAATTAAGAGAGGCAGCCATAAATCTCCCAACGCGCAAAATCAATGATGTGCGAGCCACCGACAGCATGACACCCTACGCGCGAGCGTTACACACAGTGAGCGGCGTGTGCGTCTTAAGCTCGCGAGTCTCACGCGTGCAACTCATTTTATGATTCTTCTCCTGCCCCAGCATTTCCGGTGAAAACCATGATAGTTTTTGAGATTCTTGTTTATCCTATCCTGCTGTTGTCTGCAGGTGTGAACCGCCAAGATCCAGGAGTGCAAACAATAGGCGCCATCACAGAGATGATCAGCTGGTGTACAAATGCCTCTACCTTGTTCATCGAGTTCGGAAGCCGATAATATATGGCAAGAGGTAAAGTATTTTATGTATAGGATACAACCGGTGTTACATTGCAAATTCAGGACAAGGAAACTGAATTACTCAAAAAATTGCGGCAAATATCTCTATGTGTAGTCAGCTACAGTGTATATTTCCAGTTTAACTTAAGAAACTGCCGCTTTTGAAATCTTTTTTGAAGGCATTTTTATCGTTCCTGTGGTGGTAGACACAAAAGCGTTTGAAATCATGATTTTTCACACTGATAGAAAGAAGTGTCAGGTTGGACCATTAAAGTTGAGTTACATCTATTGATTTGGAATTACGTTTTGGAGTTACGTTTTGGGGAGCTTTGATTGCATTCATTTTACTCATTCTTTTTGTGTTAGAAACGAGGTAAAATTTGTTGACCTCTCAAGCCATGATCCAGGCGAAGAGATTGTGAGCACAGAGAAACAAACTGACAGTCAAAGTGAAGAACAAGATGGATTCCTCGAGGAAGAGGAACCAAAAAACCCATCCGACCTGGAAGAAAATGACGACGATCAAGGAGATAGACAAGAGGATGAAACAAGAGAAATGGAAGTGGAGGAAACGGAGAGAGAAGGAGTTGAAGATGAAGTAAAAAATGAGGATATGAAAGAGGAAGAAATAAGAAGAGTCAATAAAGAAGCTATTTTGGGTGCGTTTTTGCAAGTCAGTGAACCCGCCTTGGTTTCCTCGCATCATGATGGTTTTCTTCGCTTCTGGAATTTTTCAGTGAGTTTTGAAATACAAACCTTGGTACTTAATATAGTAGTGTCTGTTAGGCTTAACACGTTTGTTCGCTAAAGGGACGTCTTTGAGATATTACTGACCAATGATCATTGACTAGTAAAAATTAGCGATATAAAAGAACAACGTTTCGGTGACATCGTGACACCATAAGTTCGAATGAACTAAAATAAACTGTCAGAAAATTCTTATTTTCTTTGCCTCGTGTGGTTCCGTGATACCCTTTACTAGGGCTAACGCCCAGTGGGTTTTTCATGGGTTTCTATCAGCACTTGAATTTACACTTCAGAGTTAATTCTCTGTTCCACCACTTGTATGTGTTTATAGTGCTACGCGGCACAACATATATATGTACCCTTACTTTCCCTTCGCCGCGATTCACCATCTTAATCGTCCCCGACTTTCTCTGTCCGATCTCGTAGCTTAGTCGGCAGAGCAACGGTAGATCTAATCCGGAGGTCGTGGGTTCGATTCCCACCGAGGTCATAAGAATTTTTTCTTTGCCTCGTGTGGTTCCCTGATACCCTTTACTAGGGCTAGCGCCCAGTGGGTTTTTCATGGGTTTCTATCAGCACTTGAATTTACACTTCAGAGTTAATTCTCTGTTCCACCACTTGTAACATTAGCATAGACTTCTTAATTTAAAATGCAAATCACGCAGTTAGGTTTGCTTGAATTGAGTCCGACTGGACATTGATCTCTAATTAGTAGCATTTCATGCACTAAACAATCGAACCTATTCATGCACTGATCATTGAAAATGGGAGTACGTTAAAGCAAAAAGTGGCAATCATGACAAATTTTCTATCGATTTAACGTCAATTTGTTGTAAGATTGGAGACTCCCTTAAAGGCTTTTCATAGCGTTAGTGAAAGTATAATTTATAGTCCCTTTAACAAAGAACGCATGACTTTGTTTGTAGGGAACTCTGTTATCAGAGGTTCGTGCGGTTACCAGAAGACAGGCATCAGCTGTAACTGCCATGTGCACAGATGCGGACTGCAATTTTGTGATCAGCGGGGATGCAAGTAAGAAAATTTGAAGTATGCTGAATTGATTTCTAGCATAGTTTCATTTTATGAGCTTATAAGAGATAGGTTTGTGTGCGTCCGGAGGTGTCGTATATGACTTTTGGTGGCATTCAGGTACCTACGGGATCGATTACGGGACGCCCTGCTTGCGAGAAGTGATCGGACCTTGAGGTTCTGATGGTAGATCTGGTTTTATTTAACTCTCTTACTGTCGCCCCTATACCCTGAGCCATCTTGCAGTGTTTTGTTCACAATCCGATGCCAGGCTTTTCTTAGCCTGCTGTGCAGGCTTGGTTTTTGGGAGCGCGAGTTACCTTGCGGGCGCTCGATAGTTACCGGGCCTTCATGTTGGAATTGAGGTGGACAGGCGGGAATTGGGCAAGGCGAGAGAATTTGCTAATGATTGACAGGCAATCCTGCAGAATCTCATGAACTCCGTTCGCCCACGAAGGGAGTTTGCTGAATAAACAATGAGCTTAGGCAGGCGTATATTTTTCTTCTCTCACCCTACCCCTCCCCGTCGTACCCCTTGCCTATCGCTAGCCCCCTTGGAAACAATTTTTTCTCTCCCCAACCTTCCTCTTATTCGAAGTGGCGGCGAAACAACTGAGCGCGCGTCCGCTAAAATACGCCTGCATTGCAGGCTAAGCTTTTACCAGTCGGTGGAAGAGAATTGAGGGCTTTTCGTTCAGGTTGTCCAGAAAAAAACAGTGCCAGCGGTCTGACTAAATGCATGCCGTTTAAAAGCTGCTGAAAATAAAAACACTTCATGTATCGAACCTCACTGCTGTACACCGTCGGAGCCTATACTTTTTGTTGGATTACTGAAATATTGTACTCATGAAATTGTTGACTCGTCAAAAAAGAGCTAACGAGTACCACAACGCAACATTTACAACATTCAGTCAGCGGGGCACTTTGCGGTGGTGCGATTCCGACATTCTCTGATGGCACAAAGAAGACGTTTCACTTCATCGTCTTAAACTGAGTAGTGTGACAGTCCGTATCCAATTTATGTGATTATCAGTGAAGTGCTAAAACGGTAACCTACAAGGAAGAGGTGTTAGAGCACAGCGAGAAAGTAATTCAGTGGAAACCCGTTGGGCCGTGAGAATTTGGTCGTATTAACGGGGTGGTCGGATGAACTGGGTATTCAAATAAGAAATAAGTGGGCTTTTGTAGTTCGGGCCTCAAAAAGTGGTCGTAATAATGTGGTGGTCATATGGCGGGGTTCCACTGTACTATGTTAGAACACTGAAATTTATCGATATAAATTGGCGTATTCACTGATCATTTATTTGCGACCATCTCGCCTTCAGGGGGATACATCACAGTATGGGATGTGGGTAACTTTCTTCTTCATCCGCCCATTGAAAACGACAGTGAAAAGAAACAAGAGGACAACCAGGATGGAAGCAAGGATGAAACAAAGAAAGAACCCAAGGTAAGTCACCGCCCTTCAAGCTTAGCTTTTCCCAATTCGCGCCACCGCAGTCATCGGTCCGCGGTTACTCCCCTATTCAAGGTATGTAATTCAAAGGTGACAGACCGCAAATAAATGTTGCTTCTAAAAATATATCAGAATGTAATAACTGTTCATCAGTAGGATACCTAAAATGTGTGCAATTACACAATTGGTTTCGGCTCCGTTAAATCCAACACCAATTGCATGTCTTGCCCTAGGGGTGTGGATTGTGAATTTCTTTAAAAAAATTATTGGATCAGGATTTGTGATATCCAGAATAATCAAGGCCGAGGTAAGAGCTATCGGCTGAGGCTGATAAATCTTACCGAGACCTTGATTATTCTGGATATGATTTTTTATAGTGGAGGCAGGATGGCCGAGTGGCCTAGGGCGCTGGATTTCAATGTGGTGACCAGGGTTCAAATCCCGCTCTAGCCAGTAGCTGGTATTGTTCTGGGTTCGTGCCTGGATCAAATCCTCGGTCATCCTTGTAAATAGCCAACTGGTCTGCCTCCCGCCAGTTGGGATTCTTAACTCTGTTGTGTTCATTTGTATTATTTGTTTCATTGTCCCTGAAAAAGCCCTCTAGGGGAGTGGTCAATTAAGCATTTATTTATTTTTTTATTTATATCACAAAAACCGAAGCTAGTAATTGTTTTATTATACACTGAACTAAAAAAACAAATTGTCACGACAGTAAACATTCACTTGCACACCTGGGCGTCATTTTGCTTCTTCACCTCTGGCAAGCTACACAAAGCGCGCGAACTTCACATGGTTATTCTTGGAAATCATGCACCGCGGTCATACATGACACGATTACCAGTGATCTTGGGTGTCCTTAACATGATTATTGTATAATCTGCAGCCAGACGCTGTCACAAGCCGCGCTGATTTCGAAAATTCACTGTACGCTTTCGTCCAACCAGAAAATAGATGGCGAGTTCAATGTGTAGAATATCTGAAATAGGACATAAATGTATCCTTGGTTTTCCAACCTCATCGACAGACAAACTCAGCCTGGTCGTATGACAAGCAATTTCGGTCTTTGTAATGTTATTGCTAGTCTAGGGTTTTGAGGATAATAACATTACTAGCCGGTCTAGTGTAGGGGTTTGAGGATAATAACATTACCAGCCGGTCTAATCTCTTGCAAATAATTCGCTTTCATATAGAATGTAATCAAACAACTGGTTTGTTGGCGAGGTCATCTCACGCGAGTTGTTGGACTAGAGCATGTGCAAAGTTCTGAAGTGATTGTATCTGCCTCAACTGACTGTTCTGTCAGGTAACTGAACTGTTCCGGTCGATCAGAGTAGTTGGGACGTAACGGGAAAATGGGACAAGGGGAGATTTTCTTCCCTCATTCTTGCTCTTCCCAAGCATCGGAGATCATGGTACAAGCTTGACTAAGTTACACTGATCGTTATACGCTGGCTTTAGGAAATGTTAGCAAGTCGATACCTAGGGAATCCCACCCAGAATCATCAAGGAGCAAAGGACTGTATATTTCAGGCGCGCGGAGAGCAGACAACTTTTGTGGGGCGCGACGGCTGCGTATTTTCGCGAAGACGGTCTCGCGTTATCAAGAAGGAGAGTGGGGAGAGAAGCAAATATGACCAGGGGGAGGGGGCGCTTAGGACGACGAAGCAGGGACTCTTTGATTCGTTCCAACTCTCCACGCTTTGAGAATCCAAGACGGCGGCCCCATACACCAAAGACGTTTTTAGGCGGAACTCGATCTTCAAGTGCGTAGGGTACACCCTCGGGCAGCCTTGTCTTCCCGTTTAAGAGCTTGTCCGCTTCAGTAGAAAGTAGTTACTAGAGACCCCTCGTGGCTTACAAAAATGGGGAAGCCCCAATTCTTAAATTTTGCTGTAAGACAGTGGGCCAGGTTTCGCCAGATATTTTATTACCATTACCGACTTGTTAGCACATTGTCGGGCTTCCATACTTTCTCAAACCAGTTGTATTCAAGTTGTAATTTGTGTGTGCCTTTTTAGGGTTTGGTATCGCGATACCGGTCATTTCATCGGATTTTTCAGTCAGCCTCGGCTGTGGCACTTGCCTTCCGCCAAGTCTGTTCCTTCCACACCCGTCAGGCCGTACGACATCTCCGAGGTTTGTAAACGGGTTTTAACAATCTTGTTACAGATCTGGCACAGCGAAACCTCGATTTTAACGAAGTGCCAAGGGACTGGGAAAACTGGTTCGTTATATCGAAAACCTAGTTATGACGAATTTGCGGAAAAACAAACCAATTTGCCAAATGTTTGTTATCATATCGAGGTATCATGATATGACATTTGTCTGTATTAAGTTACACTACACTGCACGTAGCTACGGCACTGTGAAACCGTACAGCGGATGACTTAGAAGTTGTTCTCTTGTTACTGTTTATCTGTTTCGCATTCCTCTTTTGTTGTTAGTTGACATTTATTCATTAAATCAGGATAGATTTTACTTTTGGGCTTCCGTGTTGCGTTCGAACGAGGAATTCGTTATATCGAGGATCCATTCCATACATTTGCCTGTAACTTTGGTCGGACTGAAGGATATCGTTCGTTATACTGAGGACTTTGTTCTATAGGGGTTCGTTAAATCAAGATTGTACTGTACTGTGAAACCACGGTGGACAACCCTAGGGCCAGCTGTAGGTGTCTGCCGTAATGGGGTATCTGCCCTGTAACGGACGAAGACGTTAGCTCGACCATGTCTGTTTGAAAGATGTGTCTGCCCGCTAATGTTGTTTGATTTGACGTTTGTTAGACAGGAGGTGCTGGGTCTGTTGAGAGAGAAAGACCATTCTGGGGGCAACATAGCACTTGAAAGTAGTGTCAGAGTGTCCGCCTTAAAGTGATATCGGCTCAAAGAGAGCTAAGAATAATTCAGTTTAATTCAGATTGGCAATGAATCCAAAAGGGACACTAACGAACACTAATTAACAATTAGACCCGTGGCTCTTGAGGGCGAAGGGTCTAATTGTTTTAGTAGCACCCAACTAGTCGGATTGAAAAGGCAATAATATAGTTAGCAAATGTAAGTTGAAATAATATTTATTTGGGAATAAAACGAAGGAAAGCGCCACGCTCGATTTTTGTAATAGTCCTCTAGTAGCGTAGCCAATCAAGGATTTGCATTAGTCCACTAGTTGGGTGATACTAATATCTACGAGACTGAACGAACTGATAACTACTTCCCATGTAGTGGGTTCTTCTCTTTGTTTTAGTTATAACATAAGAAGTTCTTTCTTTGTTTCTAGTGTTTCGTTTACAAAATATCGCTGTTTAAACCTTAGAACAACTAATGATCATTTTGTCGACCCTTGATGGCTGTGTTTTATTTCAGGGGCCGATAAAAACGTTGAAAAACGTTCCCACAAAGGCGGTGCAGAAAGCTACCGACAGTGGCGTGGACTGTCCACTGATGTTCGATGACGCAAGGTATGTTGGTGGTGCTGTTGTGGCTGCTGCTGTCATCTGCTCAGGACACCCAGCATTAGGTTCACACAATGTATCTTTCTTCAACTGTTTTATGTGGCTACTCTGCATATTAGGCGTATAAAAACAATGCTAGATGCTGCTAGATGCCATTCATGCTGGGTAGCCTCTGATAGAAAGGCGTCCTTCCAGGATGTTGGCTTTGGTCAGGTAAACCTTGTTTCTCAAGCTGGATTTCCTATTATGCTGTTGTGGAATTCCTTCCAGAGGGGAGTTGTACCTGACTAGATACACTTCATGCTGGATATCTTGCGGTAGAAAGCAATCCCTTCCAGGGTGGTGGTACTGGTTAAGCCTTGTCACTCATGCTTCATATCCTGTTACGGACTAGAATCAACGGGGGGATTTGTAAAATCTCTTCATGTGAACATCATGCATTTACTTCTACATCACTCGGCAAATTCCATGTTGACTTATGGCTGTGTATGTGAGTGGCCTCATACACCATAAGCCTTTTTCGGGATATCATACCACGCCGGCCACTTGCTGAATAGAACAGATCACTAGGGGTGGTCACAGCCAGGGTTCGTTACGTCCCTAGTGGTTCTTTAACGTCCCACAGAATCAGTTATGAAGAGTTCTGAGACGGGGCCTACGGTTTATCGTCCATATCCTAGAAGACTGGAAAGTCTAACTATTTGTAGATGGTCAGATTGCAAAGGAAGCACTTTCTCCTCAGTTTTTTAAAGACCCTGAGTGTTGGTTCGGCCGGGGTTTGAACCCACGACCTCCCGTACGGTAGTCTGGCGCTCCATCAACTGAGCCAACCGGTCGGTGGTTAACACTCTCGAGACATTTATGCTGGATATCTTATGACGGACTACAATATAAGACAATCTGAGAAAGCAAACTGAGTAGGAAAATCTATCTGCGATACGTGTACCTCAACAATATCCGCAAACCCTCCATTCGGTGTTTTTTTTCCTTCTTGAAACGCTTCGAAGCACAATTTTCTCAGTGGTTTAAGTGCCGGGTTTTGTCCCTGATTGTAGCGTTCTTTCTGCTGAATTGCCATACTTTTGTTTCCATGCTTGCTACGTTAGGGAGTATTTGTACTCCTAGCCGAACCACCTAATGCTGGGTGTCCTGTGAACGACTGACGTCCCATTTGGGGTAGGCGGGGGGAGGTGTTGGGGTTAGAATATAAATGCGGTATATAACCATTGTCTCCTGGAATTACTTGTGTTGGGGTCGTGCTTTAGAGTCATAACAGAGAATGCGTTGTTATTCAACAGATGGTTACCCTTTCGTCATTCCGCACAAAAAGAAACAAAACCTAAAGGCGACAACAAGAAGTTCTTTGATTCGCTGTCAAAACCAAAGGTAAGTAAGATGCTGTTTAGCATGGATATGGAACGAGAACAGTTCCACCTGTAAGTATGACAGCAGTCACCAAAGTAGGTGTGTTGACTAGAGAAAATCATTTTCTTTTTTAGCTCATGGATGACGTAGTTATGCCATGAGGTTTAGGTGTGGGTCTTACGGCCATCGATCACTCACTCACTCACTCGATTCTGATTAATTTATTCATTTAACTCTCCTTCTGTCCCTCCCCTGCTAAGTATTGCTTTTGTCTCCATATTCTTCTTGGCCCAACGTTTGCAAGTTTCAGGAGGTAGTACAAAGGCGTAGATTTTTGCTCTGCAGATACTGTTTCCGTGTTTAATGTTCATGGCGTCCATTGGTATAGGCACAGAAATGAAGAGGCAACGCAGATGGTTTTTTTTTGTTCGATCCTTAAACAAAATAGACCTTTGTTGAGTTGTAAAATGGAAAGTC
Organism: Galaxea fascicularis; assembly: GCA_948470475.1. Taxonomy (NCBI): domain Eukaryota; kingdom Metazoa; phylum Cnidaria; class Anthozoa; order Scleractinia; family Euphylliidae; genus Galaxea; species Galaxea fascicularis. Next base: position 22,051,577 of record OX419342.1, on the reverse strand, counting down.
AATCTGCGAGAATTGAACTTCGAAATCTTCAGAGCAGCGAAAATGGACTTGGATATCTCAAAAGCGACTATTGTCACTGTCCGGTAGTAATCGAGAATTTCTCGTCACATGAAGGAAGAAGGGTAGTCTCCTTCGCAGCCGTTTTTTGGGCTGTCACGCAACGCTCCCCCCGAAGGAACGGCTGCTTAAACCCAAACCACATTCCTTTCCCTTTGTTTTAGGATCATGAGGTGATAAAATAATCCACCAGTCACGCGGCGCCTGTCACAAGGGAGGATCGAAACCATGGTCTTGTCTATCATTTAATGACGTACCCAAACACAGCCAAAACCACTGGCATAAACAAAACGAGGAAAGTACTATAACCGCAGTTACAGAGCGGAGTGAAACGATGACAAAGACACAGCCGTAATAAGAGTGCATATTGAGCACTCAACTTTACGTGTTGCATAGCTCTGTAAGAAGCTACAACACTAAAGAAAGGATAAAGAGACGAATAGTCGCAAAAGAAACACGTCTTGCTACAAAACCAAATAACCGGGCCCGGTAATGTACAAACATTGCAAGATAAAGATGATTATATTACGCGGCTCAAAATTCCTATCTTACAAGAGAGAGGCTGTTCTGTCACTGAACGCACTGAATCGAGCCAAACCAAAGCTAGACAAAATGCTTCAGATGGCATATAAAGGACCACAGTCGCTAGACAGAAACAACCAGAGCCAAAACAAACAGGCGATAAATGCAGAATTTAAACCTAGAAATGACCTTTGGTATCAAAATACATTACATGCGACATTTAAGCACATGGCTGTTTCAATCACCATCACCATCATGCTATCCTCTAAACCACCGTGTTGCCCTACTTAAAACAAGCAAGAAGCTTAATCGGTCAATAGAACCGAGATAGAAGCGGCAAACGCGCGAACAGGAGTCGTGTGGGCCTTCCAACTCCATTTTACCACACCGATAGCACACGAGCTGTGATTAGCCAAATGGTCTTGGCGCGACTGCCTCAGGATTATGTGAGGGGAGCTGTGATTGGCTAAAGCATGGAAAGGAATGTGGTTCGGGTTTAAGCAGCCGTTCCTTTGGGGGGAGCGTTGCGTGGCAGCCCAAAAAACGGCTGCGAAGGAGACTAGAAGAAGGGATAAGGAAGAATGAAACGGCAAAAAAAGGAAACGGGGGAAAGGCTTTCTAGCCAAAAAAACCGTATTCAGGCAAGCAACGCATTTGATTTAGTAGCAACATATGATCGATGTAATTACTGCTTAAACAGGTACGTAATGTAATGAAATGTTTTTGAAGACGCTTCGCGGCCTGATTCTGTTTAAGGTGAATGCTCGATTGCAAATTAAGGGCCTTCGAATTCAAAACACTGATGTTGTCCAGAAAGTCTATATCCGCTATATCCTTTGGCTTAAACGATCAGTATAACACTTAGTGATTTGTGAAAGCGTATTCAACAGTTGACAAAAACACAAGCATGCAAATATTTTTCTCTGTGAGAATGTGATTTGCCAGGCGAGGTCAAATTGCGTAATTTTACGGAAAATATTAGCGCGTTAAGGGTTCTTTTACCAAGAGGTGTGCCTGAAAAGGATGTGCTCCCACAAAACACAAACGAGTATAAACTTTACAATATATACAGGTTTCCTGCCCATAATTTCTCAGAAAATAAAGATGTTGTAAACTCAAAGTGTTGTAATGTGCCTCATCCATGAGCTGGCTCATAGGAGCCTTTGATTAAGGTAAAGCAGGCTAACCCATTTTTATTATTGGGTGAGGTTTTCAAGGTCTAGGTAAGAGTTATCGCTGATACCTTTTCCGGGCCCTTGATCATTCTGGGTATCATAAAAAACCGAATCTTACGATTGTTTTATTACTAGTTGAACGGAAAAGTATAGTTGTCAGGACAGTAAAATTCACTTCCAATCCAAGACGTCATTTTGCTTCTTCACCGACGGCAAGCCACGCAAAGCGCGCGAACTTGACATGATTATCCTAAGAAATCATGCACCGCGGTCCAGTGATCTTGACATGATTATTGTATAATCTGCAACTAGATACTGTCACAGGTGCTGATTTCGAAAATTCACTGTACGCTTTTGGCCAATCAGAAGAGAGATAGCGAGTTCAGTGTACAATAATTGCATTAATCACCATAGCCTTGAGCAATAAACACTGTTGTGATACAGATGGTAAACCTCCAAAACAAGCCAGTTGACCACCCTACTTCCACGTTTTGGCCTTTTCGACAAGAGTAAGTCATAATTTAACTACCAAAAAAGTAAGAGAATAATCTGCGCTTGGAAAGATGTTAACGCGAACGTCCTTATTAAAAATATATGACGTCTTGTTTATGATAAACTGCAGTGCTTTAGAACGGAAGACTATTTTTAAAGTCATCGATGCGTTGCTGCTATGTGCATAATTTGAGCTTTTCATTTTTGGTATTCTAGCTTAAATGTCTTCCGATTTCTCTCGGTAGTCTTCGGAAAATGATTGGAAAGGTTCGTCTGACATTCGGACAGATTGGAACAAGTTGCAAAGCAGAAAAAATAGGAAATCGTGGAAAACAATGTGAACGTTAGTAGCTTATTATTGTATAGATGCACCGAAGCTGGAACGTCTGCTTTTTTCTGTTTTATCAGCATTACAACTCCCACCTGGAGAGCACGAGCGCAGGCTCCCCTGACACTGGAGCGGTATATAGAGCGCTTCCCGTTTACAGGGTAAGTATTTTAGCCACAGGAAACTTGCGTTCAAAGAGACAGTGTCATCATTTCAGTCAGTCAACTCCATCATTTAATTCTTCAACCAAGAAGTCAATAATCAGTCAGTTGGCCAGCCAGTGAGTCGGTCAGTTAGTAAGCGAGTCAGACAGTCAATCAGTCAGCTGGTCATTTAGTCAGGCTTAGTCAGTCATTCGGCCAGCTAGCCAGCCAGCCAGTCAGTCAGTCAGTCATTCACTCAGCCCGCCAGCCAGCCAGCCATTCAGTCAGTCAGTCAGCCATTTATCTACAACTTGGTATTTTGACACACTGCAGGTTGAGACACCAGAAAGGCTTAAGACACCTGCTGTCAACATGCATTCGTCTTGGCTCACAAACCAGGCACAAAACCAAAAGGTATAAAACTACAGTTTCTTACTTTGTTATACTTAAATTATCAGAGTTGGAACAATCATTTGCTTTATTTGTCATCTCACGTGTACACACATGTGTAATTGATACAGTTTTCCATCAATGTGTAAGCGAATCTTTGTTGTTCCTTGGATTGGGAACTTTCCTTCACAATGCCTCCCTTCAACCAAGTAGTATATAAGTACTGCATGGTGACAAACATGCGATGGACTAGCATGTGATCCCAGGTGATACTCCTAGTTTCTTCTTGCTGGATATCCTGTAATGGACTGGCATGTCATCCAAGGGGAGTGGTATTAATCCTGGGTGTCCTGTGATGGACCAATGTCTCGTCCAGAGGAAAGTAGTACTAGTAGTCAATCTGTGTGTAAGGCTTGTGGAATGTGGCTTGGAGTGACAAGAATACCTCACAAATTAATGTTTCTAGGTAAGCTGAAAGGCACTGGGTATTAACTATGCCATGCTGACGAGGCCTAACAAGGCCGAAACAGCTGTCCATGGCTGCTAATGCTCAGGCTCAAACTTTATTTGGTAGATTTGAGGGATAAGGTCCGTTACCACGTGGCCTTAGTGCCCAATGAGTGGCTTTCAGCTTACCTAGACACATTAATTTGTGAGGTAGTCTAGTAGTCAATCTATGTTGGGTATCTTGTTTCCCACTAGCATCACATGCAGGGTTCAGTAGATATATCCATAGTTTCTTGATGCTACATAAACCAGGCAAAGTGAGATTTCCTTTCCGATAAACGTTTAGTTTGTCATCATCACTTCCATTTTTTCATCAGGGCCACGGGAACAAGTCCACCTTTGCTTATAGATCGTCTTCTTCAACTCGGGTAAGTCAAAACATTTGCTGGGTAAAAAAGAGGACATTCTTTCAGTAATTTTCTGATGTTAACTTCATCAGCATCGGTAGCACAATTCGCTGTTAGCTTCTCAAAGAGTAGACTAATGTATTAAATAACTGAATTGAATTCACTCCGGACAAATCTATCCATTTACCCTGTTTTTAATTAATGGCTACTGCAAAATCTTCAGATCATCATATCAAGTACATCACTCCTTTATCCTCAAGACCGTGATTTGCTTCTAAAAGCCTTTTTTCCAGTTTCAGTTTCAGTTTATTTATGAAATATTATTACAGCCGGAAATTACAGAAATATGCACTGCCCGCAGGTAGCAAAGGCTAGTCGGGGCGAACAGTGTTAACACGTATAATATAAAATAAATAAAAGATTTACAAAAGCAAGAGCTCCAAATTCTACACCAGTTAAGAATACATCGATACATTTACGAGGATAACAGAACATTTTTAGGATAGGGCTAAGAAACACAACAAGCTGAGGTCTTATTTATGAAATATTATTACTTGGAGGTTTCGATTGACTTCCAAACAGACATGTTCACTTAAGGCACGTTCTCGTTTATTTGATGACTGTACTGTTATGCCCTTCCTTTTTCTTCAGGAGCCTGTCGTATCAAGATTTCCACACATTGTGCAAGGTCACAAGAGATAGCACATATTCAACAAGGGACACGTATGTCGCAAAAGAATAGTCAGAATTAATCAAAAGAAAGTAATCCTTGCATAAGCCTTCTAAGTGGAGTTTTAATTGTATTACTTCGATCTGCTAAAAGGCATAAGGGAAGCAAACAAAAACTAAAAAATAATGGTTCATTCTTTTTTTATTATTATTATTTCTGTTCCAGTTAACGAAAGTCGTGAAAGATCACAAATACGTTCCTTTGACTCAGGATTCTCTTGTGAAGTGGAAAGTCATACAGATTGTTGTTTGCTTCCCCTTTGAAAATATAGCTTGGCATCGTTCCTTTATTGTACAAGTTCTGGGAGAGCTTTAGTTATGAGGAGGTGTACTTGAGAGTACTTGGCCGTAGCTTTCTCAATGAACGAGATGTAATAATTGCAGAGTAGATCAGACGAGTATGAACCGATATTTTTGTTTGCGTTGCCCTCGATGTTGCCTAATTTTGCCCTTCCATGAAGCATTGGCTGGTAAACCAAACAACGCCTAGAAGCGTAAACCGAATTAGGCCAAATTGAAAGAGACCGTTAAAATGTATACAACCGTTATATGTATATGAAAATGACTTAATTCAGGAGCGAATAAACTCTGGAGAGGTATCCCATCGGTGAAGGCAGTTTTTAAGAAACGAGTGGTTCTTCCGTAACATGGGTTATATGTTTAAATGACATCCTAAGCGTAAAATTAACTCAACGAAAAATTGCTCCCTCAGAATTTAATATGAAGTTTGTGCAACCATTTTAGAAGCTTACTTTAACATCAGGGCGCCTTTATCAAGTGTTGAAAATGTCTACTGTACGTCACACAATGGCAGACTGGATGACCTTGTCTGGCCGTTACAGCCAACGTTTCCTTCGAGAATGGGCCTCATTTATTAGCTTCTGTGGTAAAGTAAGAACCGTGTTAGCCATGCTACGCCGGTGCGAATAAAGTTTGCGATCATTCTCCCTGTATTTGGATGCAAAGAAAGGGACCCCTTGATATCCATCAGACTAAAGAGAACTTGCTACTATCCAGTTGAAGGACTCGCAGAAAACACGACAGTGATTATTTAGAAAAGACTTGACAAATAAGCAGCTTGGAATGTAGAATGTTGACAACATTGCACACCCAGTGCTGGACGTAAACATTGTGCATAACATAACGTAATTAACGGTTTCTCTGTTTTAATATGATAAAATGTCTCTGTATTTGGGAATGTGTGTGTCCTTAATACCAAAGTTAGTCTTAAAGACGATATCCCTGCATGGCCTGAATCTTTTGCGGGCTTCACTTGGTGCAATATTCTGCGAGAAGTAAAAGACTGCGATTCGCGACAAACGCTTTCAGTAGTCGTTGGCGCCTCTTCAGAGTTTACTGATTGGGTATAAATGTTCTTGGCTTTTTGATGTGAAGTAAACGGAAAAAAATAAGATTGTATCAATCGTAAAACTGACCCACAGAGGTCAAATCCCAATACACCAAACTCGCCCAAAAATTTTAAAATTACATTTTCCTGCAAACTAGTTTGTTTGGATGTTCATTAAGGTATTTCATCCTTGGCTATCGTTTCCTTTTTCCTCTTAATTGTTCTGTGTGTTCTGTGATTTAGATCATCGGGCGCGGTTTAATCAGCGTTGGCGACTATGGACGGCTAAGACACTGAGTTCACTGTACATGTATAAAAATTTGTAAATACTGTAAAAATTAGTTCATAAGTCTATCTATATTTATTAAGCAAAAACGTGATACATATTTGTGACAGGGATATTGACCAAAAAATAAATGTCTTCGCAAGCTTTTTATTTGCATATCGTGTGGATTGTTTATAAGTTTGCTACTCGTTTCTCCGAGGTATTATCATTTCATAGCAGTAGTTATGTAGTCGCCAAAGAGGAAGATATAGCCACTCAATTGAAAGATGTTAGGCATTACTTTTCCGCACTTGATCCGGTAGCGCAAGAAGCGAAAATGTCCTTAAACTGCACCTGCGTATGTCACATTATGCTTTCGCATATGTACGTGTTCAGGTGGAAGTGCTTGCATTTATGCTTATGTTTAGGTGGCATGGTACGCTCAAACCAGCCCTTACCTTTCTCGTCGTGTTCCAGTGAAGAGATGGCAAAGGCACTTGGTGATTTACTGAATCGATCGAAAGCGCATTTTTCCCTTCGCGAAACGGGCAAATACATTGTTCAAAGTAAGAAAAAGTGACAATCGAGGAAGTTGCTGGGAGCTAACGTAGAACCATCACGAAAACAAACCCATGCCAGTGATCAAGGAGGGGCTAGAATCCAGGTTATCCGGATCTCAACTCCTACGGCTACGACCCAGCTTGGTCAGTTGGGTACAACAGGGTACCGAAATACCACATGGTTCGCAGTTGCTATGTTCTCGTGACGTTCGAGTGATTGTAATAAAGCTGGTAGAGAGGAAGGCATCACATAAAAATCCCGCCAAGATAAAAGAGATAATTCTGAAGTAGAACACTCAGCATTTCCCGACACTCTTTCTCTTGTCACGTTTGACGCACAAAAATAGTTACGTAACATTTATAACCTCTACTTTTGGCGTGATCTTTTTTGTGAACGCGAATACCACACGTGTAGGAGTCACGTGTACTTGCCTCCATTTACTTTCGCGTGACTCGTGTTTTGAGTTTTCGAAAATCTCTCGTGATTGGCCCAGGTAAAGTTCAATCCACTCTAGTAACCAATCACAATGTTTGTTAGCTACGCTTTTGTCCTACGGATGACCTAAAAGTGCATCCAGTGAAAGGTAAAAGCTTGAAAAAGGCGAAGAACACGTGTAAAAACATGTAACTTGCCGGGATCGACCTTGTCCAGCAGTTCGCGATCTGCTTCAATTATCAGAAGACCACGGAGCTCCATATAACCCTGCCAGTTGTCTTCGACAAGCGTTCTCTTTGCCGCGGTTTGTTCGTGCGAGTTAGAGGTTGGCCGTTAATACAACTTGAACTATGACTGGTAAGAGCAGCTATTTAAGCTTTTCAGAGTATCATTGCAATGTTGATACAGTTTTTGTTCCTCAAACCTCAATCACAACATTTCCTTAAATATTCAGTGCTTCTCTTTGTTGGAATATCACTAATAAATGTCTGGAAGGCATCTCCAAGGCGCTTGGAGATGCGAGCCGTTCTGGTGGAATAACATGTCAATCTCCTCTAACGTGGGAAAATAAATGCGTTTTGTTTTAAGGGCGAGAATGTTGACGGGAGTGAGAAATTAAGGCAAGCTGGAATTTTGGGAAACTCAAATCTTCTTGAAAATACGGAGAATTGCATGTGTTATCCCAAATGTCTGCGGTTTAAAGAGATCAACAGTGCTATCGCTCACACCACTAGGTCTTAAAGATATGAAAATGAACTGGGACTGTGAACGCTTTAAGTACGTTATTGTTTACTCTTGAGTTCCCCTACGTTATGTAACCCTTCTTCAGTCCTTTTTTTGTTTTTGTATTTTTCGATTAATGTTTGAAAAGAATCTTCAAGAACATCATTTCATGACCTGTTGATTTCCTGAATTTTAAAACTTCCGAGTGAACCACGAGTGTATTTAAAAACTCTAAGGCTTTCAATAAATACACGGAAAATGATGGAAAAATTTGTTTTGACAGTGCTTTAGCTGGCAAAATAGAATGCCTTAATTAGACAGAAAAGTCGTCATAAAAAGGAGTGTTTGCTTCACGCAATTGGGCTAATTTCGTTTTTTTGTTTTTGTTTTGTTGTTTGTTTGTTTCGTTTCAGAGTTGAGGCCCGAATTTTTCAGAGCCAGCGAAGGTATCTCAAGCGCAACTTTAAAGCCAATATGGGGAGATTGTTTGGTCTGTGGCGATCGTGGAACCGGCAAGCATTATGGCATAGTCGCTTGCGAAGGTTGTAAGGGGTTTTTCAAAAGGAGTGTGAGAAAGAATTTACATTACAGATGCCAAGGAAATGGAGCCTGCCCGGTGGACAAAGTTCACAGAAATAGATGCCAAAGATGCCGGTTGAATAAGTGCTTAACTATGGGCATGAAAAAGGAAGGTAATAAAATCCCTGCATACGCTAAAAAAATTACATAAGCGCAACAAAAATGTCGGCTGAGTTGAATTATGTAAGATGGACCGAAACGTTACAGAAACAACGTTAATCGACATGTCTAACCACCTCAGACCACACCAGACACTAAACACTTTGACCCCGAGCAACATCTCTGCCAAACCAAACTGGTGAATTCAAAGATGCAGTCTGCATTCACACAGATCATTTGCCCATCTCTGTGGATCCATTTTCGAACAAAACAAGTTATTCCTTCCACAGGGCTCCATGCACGCTATGCAGGCATAAGCCGTCATTCCTTATTCTGCACATCTACTCCAAGGCGAACAGGTCACCAAAACAAAGTCTACACTTGCACACGCAACTCAATACAAATTCCTTTTGTTTTATCAATCTTTCGGGTTTTTGAGCCAAAGCCGGTGGAATGCATATACCACAGGGAAACACAGTTAAATAAATCTGCTCTCACATCGGTGATATCTGTATTTCTGATTCTCGCTTCAGCAAATGGACACACGAAAGGTTCATGCATTAGAGAGCTTGTTTAGTTGGCTAGGGAGAGAGTTACCATATACAACAGTAAAAGGTGTCTGAATGAATCCCATGATTTTATTCTTGCCTCGTGATGCTCGGCAGATGTTGTAGGGAGTATGGAGCAAGGGTAAATGATATGTGCTTCAATTGGGCTATCTTGGTATTCTAGGGCTCATCTAACTAAGAAGATCTACGCGAAAAAGGGAAGAACTGGTCCGGCCTTTCCTTTAAATAATGTGAAGCCTGTATATTTGATAGCTTGGTTAGCTTAGAGCAGATCGATACACAGAACACGAAATTTATCAAATGAGCGCCGCAAAAGTTGCAGGGACAATGTTGAGGATGATTCTCGGCTTTAGGAGATTGAAGCCAGTTCATGAAGGCACAGGCAAAACGCCTAACAGGCACAGCAGCTTAATTCCTTGTTTCACAGCAGAACCAAACAAGCAATGAGATATGCAGACCCAACCCTCAATTTTGAACACCAAAAAACACAGCTATCCGCTTTAGTTGATCCTGCTGCATATATACATCTTCAGATTCCTTGCCCCGCGTCTACTGTCCAATCAACCCGAATCAGTACACATCATTCGAACGAAGGTCCTTTATTTCTCGTCTTATTCAGTGCACGTAAGATTTCTCACATTAGCCTTATTCCCCTCATCTACTACGTCTATAAGGCAAGCAAAGCATCAAACAAAACTGAACTTGTCAGAGGAAAGAACACTAATTCTTTTTTACGTCCCGGAAGTGCGCGGAATCACGAAGCCGTGAATAGTCGCCATTATGTAGTTAAAGAGAACTGACGTACAACTAAAACTTTGCTCTCGTCATAACTCGTTACTGGCATGCCAGCAAATCACCAGCACACAAAGTTGACTGCGTCTTTAAAAAAGATGCCCGCATCATTTTGTACGAGTTGCAACGTTTCTACGATCTCTTCTGACATTCACTCTTTCATAGACGAGCAGACCTAAATTTTTATGAACAAGTTTAAACAAAGTTTACAAAGATACATTATTTCAGTGAAAATCGGGGGAACAAGAAACATTTTTGGCAGTGACTCGACCTCGCATTCCAGTCTATGAAAGAAAAATCGTGAATGATCATGTGGCCACGTTAAACGCGGCAAATTCAGCGACAGAGCGGCCGAACAAACAACAGAAATTGATGACGTTCATTTTGCTTTAATGGCAGCCATCATTAGCGATAGTTAGAAAGCAGTACAAGAGACTCAAGCAGCCCTAACTTCAAACACAACTTGGGTGGAACGCGTCAGTGACCCAAGAAACAGCTACAAACAAAGTTATGCTCAAAATAGTCACATACTTTGACCAAATTCTTTCCATAATGCCTTTGTCGCGTTGATGTCCACCCACGTTTTCTACAGCAGCAGTTGTTAGGCGCCCTTTCTCACAAATATCACCAATTTACACTTAAGATTTTAGTCGCATTGTACCAAATTCAGGTTACAGATGGATCAAGCCATGATTACCTCGGAACGTCAAGCTTATTTCTTTTTTCTGTAATCAGTTGTTGCTGGGTTGAACACTGCTGAGCGCTGCCAGTTTTTTTTCTGGAAATATCAATGACGTTGGAATGAAATGGACATTTAAGTGAACGCGTCGACAGAACAACTTCCAAAATATTATACCAACGCGAATACAGTATTTTTTATTAAAATTCACTGTGTACAGAACGTGTTTGGCTCTCACGTGTTAAGTCATGATTTCAAAACCAACAGCTCGTGTTTTTATGTTTTCCACTCTATTTGGAATTCTTGGGTTCAAAGTCAACTTACTCAGTTATGCAACGCCCTTATGAACTTTGACCATCACGCGTTGCTACGCCTGATTTGCACGTGGAGACCACACCAACTCACGCAAAATAAATCGGAAAACGTAGTTAATGTACGATTATATTCAGGACTCAAGCTTGTTTAGCATGTCCCAATATCACAGATTTGAAATGATAAAAAAGTAAGTTTTGAACTGTTGCAAAGTCATTATCGTATCAGATTTCACATTTTCAATTACAATGAATACAGGGTCTCGAATAGACTCATCAAATTATCATATCTTGTACAACAGGTGTAAGTGCGTTACATTCAGATGCAAACCACGAAGAACAATAATTAGTTTTCCAGTGTTATGAACAGACAATGTGTCACTTCAAAACCGCAGAGAAACGCTTTCTTTTTGCTCAAATTAGACCTGAATCTGTAATCTGTTTAAGTACTTCCACCGATGAAAAAAACAACCGTTGGCGTGCAGCCTCAAGGTTACATCGCAAATCAGAGGTCAAACAGTATTGGCAAAGGGACACCATGGCGTCCCCTGAAAGGATTTAGCGACCCTCTTAGCAAACCGTGACTTTGATTGCAGCATTTCTTGGTATCTTTCCAAAGAAAACTGTTACGAGTTTCAACCTACGAAAAAAACGCATATTTTATGTTTTCATCAAAGGTCGGTCGATTTTCTCGAACCAATTACTCGAAGTGGTGGGGGTAGGGGACGGGATGAAGAGAAGACCCGAGATAAAAAAAAAAAATATTCCCTGTGGCGGTGAGTTTTGGCCTTCTACAAAATGCAATCACTGGTACTGTATTGCTGATGAAAGACACAGTGATCCAACCACAAACAAATAATGGTATTTTCTTTCTTTGGTTCTCGTACGTGACCAGTCACACCGGTGATATGTACATCTGGCAAATTAAAACCCTTTACCTCACGCCCACTTTGTAACGTTTCAAAATAGAACAATCTTTGTTTCGTTGTTTTGCTTGTTAGAATGATTGAGCCTCCTCATCTCGTATTGAATCAAAAGGGTCTAAAATCGGCTATTGTGTTACATCACGTAGATTAACCGCGACTTTGTAACTTCTGTTCGTGTTTTCGCCTTCGGCAATTTTTTTTTGTCTCGCCGGCTGCAATTCCGCCGCAATTTGCATCGTGGTCTCGTGATCAGAGACTGCAGAGTAACGCCAGATAGATTGTTTACTCAACTCACGTGCGCGTGCCTTTCTTTAACATCAACAAACATCGGTAGTAACAATTAATACTTTCATTTATCTCGCGAATTTACCGAACGACGCTCACTGAAAACCTACCGATAATTCTTGAAATGTTGTTTCAACGCGTTTCAAATCTCAAAAATGTCCTCCTCGAATATCAAAGTACTGAGTAATTTAACCACTTTGCATCGTATTCCCGTCATTTGCATGTCGCGGGTTTACAGTTTGTCATTCTCTTTTGTTTTTTCTCGTGACCGATTACTTGTGTTTTCTTTGCTTACCTACATCGACAAACACCGGAGTATTAAGAATTAAACACGTTTATCATGTAATAATACGCATTGATCATGAGAAAACGCCGAAAAGACCACTTGGACAGGTAATTTGCATGACGCAAAAGTTTCCATTTTTACCCAACATCGCCACTTCCTTCGTAATATTTCTTATTATAACTTGAAGTTACAGTGTTTTGTGTCCACTTTTTCATTTTCTCTCGTGATCGACGACTGGAGCATTAGTCACACCTTCAGTCAACTCTCGTGTTTTGTTTATGTCATGCCCTTACATCAACAAAAGCCGGCCGGCGTTTAGGCCGTGTTAAACTGAAACACGTGTATTTTGTAATACAAATGGATCACGCGCGACTTCACATCGCTTGTATTTTAAAGGATACACACAACACGTTTTCCGTTTTACCCGAATATCATCTCAATGAACTTTAGAATTCTCTAGTGTGTCTTACGTATACGCTTTTTTCCGGTCTTATCTCGTTCAGTATCTAAACAATGTCAAAATCTCCTCGCTTGATTATCTTGTGGTATTCGCTAATGTATCTTGTAGCATATCACTGGAGGCATACCAAACTACATTACATAATAGAAATGTCATGGTGTAGGTTGCATAACATGCTACAAGTTTAGCAAGAGGAGGAACATGCTATTCAACGGAAAATTATGTAATGACGATCAATATTTTACGATTTTACAGTAATGGTTGAAGTTACCACCCGGGGAGCAATTTACATTTGCTGTCACGCAGGGGAAGCGTGATCAACGCTGCCATGCTGACAGAAGATATGACAGCGAGCAATTCTTTGTGCATTTCCTTTCTAGCTAAGAAACATGCTTCGGAGGTATTTAACCTTTGCTTTGAAAAATAATAAGGAGAAATTAGATCTTAGGCTTAAAGTTTCAAGGACAGGAGCGTCTTCACCTTTCGTCGACTAAAACAACCGAGAACGAATAGGAAGAGGCTGCAAAATTGATCGGCCTATTGTAGCCTTGAACTGCAACAATACGGGCCTACAGCCACAGTAAGCACTCGCCTGTTCTTCCAGATAAAGTCGAATCAATCAAAACTCACCTCAGGTAATAGACGCAAAACGCAATACCAGCTATTACCACTGGTACAAATATTGGAGAAGTTGGCGCCACTATACTTTAAGACATTCAATTCGTTTGACGTGCAATACGTCCTTCCTTTTTCCCTGTATTTACGCCATTTCAGACGTCTGAAACGTCTTGGAGTACCGTCTGAGTAGCAGAGAGGGCGTATATAGACGTAGACATAACGTTGAAATAAGCCTTAAACCCGGCGCAGACTGGTAGGACATAGTGTGAAAGTTGTACTAGTATTTTATTTATTTATTTACTTATTTTTTGTTTTTACGCTATTTCCATAGTTTGATACACAAGCAGTAAAAAAGTTATTATACACTACAGAGTAAGACATTGTCTGAAAAAGTACAGACAACTATTAATTTCATCAGACAATAGGCCATTTCCGAGTTCATGTCTGCCTCCTCTTCAAAGTGAGTCTAAGTGCGAAGTTTTTGTGATGGTAATAAGTTCTACTTTACATATGAATGAAAACTAATTTTCATAACAAAAACTTCGCACTTGGACTCGCTTTGAAGAGGAGGCAGACATGAACTCGGAAATGGCCTATTGTAACTGTGTCGCACCGAGGCGTAAGGGTGGGGTGTGATTGACTTTTCGTCTCCTACCATTCACTAAAGTTGCTTGTTTGCTGTCTTTTGCCTGAACTTAAGTACTGTCTCTCGACCAACTCTTCAGTGTTCAGTAGTTTGAGCCCGGTATGATGTTACTGCGCATGTGATGTGGGTTTTTTGGACGATTTAACTGTGGCATAACCACTTGGTACATCTGTCATTTCAGCTTTCCCGATAGTGTTGGTTAAATTGTTTGATATGTAAACCTCTTCATGGGTAACAGTGGCGAAGGCAGTTTTTCAGTCTCATTTCTGAGTGTTTAATTTTCAGTTTCTTTCTTTCTTAGAAAAAAAGAATTAGATTTTGCCGTCCAAATTAGGGGTGTCCTGTCTATTTACTAGTCCCAGACAGTTAATGTGCATAGACGTCTAGACGTCTGTGCTATGGATGCAGCTAAGGCCCACGCGGTAAAGTTTGCCTTTCTTGCCTGCTAGACGTTAAATCCATGACCAGCCTACAACTTCTCCTGACATCATCCCCACTTGATCAAACATACACCTTTGCGAGAATAAAGGAAACGATCAGTGGAGATAAAGTAGTTTTTACTGATGTCTGTTGAAATGAAGTTCTTTCCATTTATACCGTAAGAAATGAAAGAAAATAGTGACGTAAATATACATGTTGATGAGTGACGGGGTAATTCAAGTGATTCGCTTGCCAGATGACGTTAGAGAATACAACTATTGCAACTAAGTCTGAATATTATCGCAGGTCCATTTTGTGCCAGTCTGACGTTTTTATCTTCTCTGTGATTGCCTCCCTTTTAGCTGTGCAGTGTGAAAGAAAGCCCATCACCAAGCCTACAGACGACGGCCCGCATGAAAGCCACTTACGAGGTGTCAGTCTCTCTCCACCGAGACATATGGTGTATCCAGCTCATCAGGAAAAACCAGACTTTGAACCTCTCACGCCAACCAGTCCCAGTTCACTTTCACCGCAATCTCGGTGTTCCCCTGCGGTGTCCCCCTCAGTTATCCATCCCTCTGATCACTGCGATGGAATTCTCAGCTCCGAAAATATCCCCTTCAAGCTGAATCCCCCAACACTGGGAGTGTCCTCATTATCGATGGAATACGTGTATGAAATTGCCACCCGTCTTTTGTTTCTAACCGTCGACTGGACACGAAATATCCAGGCCTTTCGTAGTCTGGAAACTACAGATCAACTTGTTTTGCTGCAGAATTCTTGGTCAGACCTTTTCATGTTGGGTGTAGCGCAGTGCTCCAGTTCTTTTCCGTTGTCCCCTCTGTTGACTCTTGCCGCTGTGCATATGGAGCGAAGCGATGGAGGTGAAGACCAAAAGCCCACTGGACTGATTAAAGACGCAAATCTCCTCGAAAAGATGATGAGCATTAAGGAGCTCTCATTCAGTCTTGAAAAGCTTGAAATGGACTTGGTAGAGTATGCATTCCTGAAGACCATCGTTCTTTTCAATCCAGGTAATTCACGGTACATTTTATGCTTGAGCTTTTAGTGAGAGTTGGAAAGTGAGAAGCTGTTCCCAAAGCGCTGCAAGAATGGAGTTACTTCTCACTGACGGCCATTGTTTGAGACTATTCTGCTTGTTTCTATTATTGTTGTAATTAGGAATGAGAGAAGAAGTTGAATAAGGTTTTCCCGAACCAATCGCATATTTTGTGTTCTGGAAGTCGTTGGGCGGAAGTGAAATTACACCAGCGCGCACAACAGACTGGGCCGAGCACTCGAACCTGACTTCCAGTACACGCCACGAGCTTGGCAAGTCTCACACGATTTTCTCGCCGAAAGCTTTCCCCGGAAACGGAGAGGGTCCCATTAAAAGCGTGATAAGCGTCTATTTCGAGTATTCCTATATTCCCAAATTAGGGGCCCGTTTCTTGAAAGCTCGAAAACATTTAGGCCCGAAAAGTCATTTCTAAAAGTGCGATCCACTAAAAAGATGGTCTTTTACTATGATTTTAAGATAGGGGTTTTACAACTTCTCATGAGCCGAATCGAATGTTAATTAGGAAAGTCGTTTGTTCTAACCGTCCTTTGCATTAAATTCGGCACATCAAAAGTTCGACGTATGAAGCGGGCCTAATGCTCCCTACTGTCTTCATCGTCGTAAAGAGTTGTGAAGACCACTTTTGAACTTGAAATCGAGAGTTGAAGCACGAAGAATTGGTTGATCCATTTTTATACTGTTATACGCTAATACTGCGATTTCATTTCAACATTTCCCATTTCAAAAAGGTTTGGGTTTTATTTTTTCTTTCCTCGCCTCCTTTAATTTTCTCGTAAATTGAGAACTGAGCTACATTTAGATGCTTATAAATCTGTTAAACAGAGCGCAGTTTTATATCCACTGCCCACTCCTTGTTTTAAAGAAACCCTTCGTTTGTTTAGATTGCTCAAGTCTGAAAAATCCCCAACAAGTTGAAAGGCTACAGGAAAAGGCGCACCGCGCCCTCAAGCGGTATGTTGAAAACAAGTACCCAAGCAGTCCTGAAAGATTTGCCAAGATCCTGCTCCGTCTGCCAGCGACTCGAATGCTGACAAAGCGAGCCGCTGAAGAACTTTTCTTCTCCCCATTAATTGGAGCTGTCCGGATTGAGAGTATCATGAATAGCATCATTTCAAGTTCGTTGGCAATGTAATCCTAAAACAACTGATTAAGCCTTTGAATTGTACAAAGGTAGAGCGTTTTCACTACCCGACCAGCGGCGATATTGGTTTAATGAAGCAAAAGAAAGCTTTTCCATAAAAATATAGTTCCCAGAGGGTTAGCCTGTTACACCAATATGGCCAACGTTTCTTTATTTGGTACGCCAACATGGCCGCCGTGACGTCGTGTGAAAACGCTCCATATATCAGCTTAATGCGTTTAATAATGGCTTCTTACATACTCTGTGTGCATTTTAATAGATTTTTCGCAGTCCTTTGAAAAAGCTGACCGCAAATTAACATATACGAGGTTTTGTTATACATGGTTTTTCAGAACGTTGGCATCCCAATTAATACAGCTCATTCGCTAGTTGTATAATTTGATAATTTTGCTTTGATTGGAAATAGAATTCCGTATCTCATCACACCTTAGCAAAACATTTTATTTGTAAAATTGAATTTAAAGGAGGAATTTTGTATATATAGGTTGAACGTGGAAAAATAGCATTCACGTTAAATTAATAGCGGATTATTCGTATATTTATACTTCTCGTTTTAATTTAAAATTTGTTTTATTCCAGAGAGTATTTTATTAGCTACTATCCCTTAAATTTAGTTATTGAATGTTTAGATGATAGTGGGTTTTTCAGGAGTGTCATTAAATTGTGCGTGAATTATATTAATTCTTGCGAAAGAATTGTCACTTTAAATGCCTCGAGGCATTTTAGTAACCTGCCATTAGTCGACTCTTTTCTTTTTCCAAAAAAATAACGAAAGCAACGCCTGTTTGGAAGTTCTCTAAACCGTAAGACTGGTTTGTACTGTGTTATTCATTGATGCTGCCACAAATTCTTGAAAACAGCTAGTACTTGGAAATTAAATGTATACTTTTGTTGAGGTAACAATGAGGAATGGTGCTGGTTGGTTGGCTGACGGAATTCAAACGGGTGCTTCAGTGCTCTCTGACTAACTAGACTCCTGCCCGGTTGTTCGAAAGCCGATTAACGCTAATCCAAGCATAAAAAATTAATCAAAGAGTTTATTTCTCTATCTCCAAACGTCGTTCAACGCTGATATTCTGCAAAATTTTAGATTAGGGGAAGACAATCCTGATAAACAAAAAGCAGCAGAAACAACTTTCATCCAACAGTTGAAAACTACAACCGAAATTTACGCTAATCCTGGATTAGGTTAATCGGCTTTCGAACAGCCGGGGCCTGGTGCGAATACTTGTTGTTAGTATATATCACACAATTGAATAGTGCTTTTCGCGCGTTCTGATTGGTTAACTCGGAGGTGATTAGCAAAATACTACTTACCTCCGAGCAGCAATAAAGAAACAAACTTTCCGTTTCGGTACCCGACGACAAAATTATTTGAATACGCGCTGGTTATTCAGCTTGTGTGGTATATACTAAAACAATTATTTACCTCAGTGTCGGTGAAAGTGGTGGATATTTACCTCGCCGCTTCGCAGCTCGGTGAATATTCACCACTATTCACCTCCACTTCGGTGAATTATTGTTAATTATTTCTGGCATATAGTACCATGAAATAACGAAGTTGTTGTGGACAGAAAAATGTACCCAGTTATCGTTTGACTTTCTGGTAATAAGAGGACCTGCGACATTTTTTTTTAATAAGTTGTAATCAAAATATGTAATCTATTCCCATAGAAAGGGACTTCAGGCAATGTCCTCAGTAACCTCAGTTTAATAAAAACATGCGCTTATCATAAAGGAAACCTAATTATACACTTATGACTCAACTCCAAAAATGTTGTGATACTTACTTTGTTGTTCTTTTCAGCGATATAAATCGTTTAATGCTGTTTCTTCGCCCGAAGTCCGTACAGGCGAGTTTTAATACAACAACACTGTTCTAGTGTCAGAACGTATTTTACCATGTCTACTACCAACTAGCCATGCATATATCTCAATATCTCCCGTGTAATGGCATAGAAATCGGATCATTCACGAAGAAATATGAAGAATATAATGTAATAAGTTACAATATGAAATAAATCATACTTTTTCTTTCTGTGAAAGTCAATTTATAGGGGTATTCATGAATTAATCCTTTTCTTTCCTTCCAAACCGAATTTTTTCCGGCGTTTCCATACTTGAGCAGTCTTTGGTCAAACACGCCTCTATTCCGTAATCTCTTTGTTTTGAAGAGAAATCCCCGGCTTCCGCTTTGTTACATTTCAAGTTTGCCTCTCAGGCAGCAAGTGTTGACCACGAGCAGTTGTCTTTTGGTGTTTTCATGACAACGTAGCTTTTCTGATTGTGCGGCGTTTCGTACTTTTAGCTATTTACCAAATAGAACGATTCCATTTGGCAGTGCGTACTCTGATAATCCAAGGAGGGCGCTAACCGTGGAGGACGTCAAAACGTGAGTACGCTCCAAGCCGCAGGCGAGTAGCGCAACCAAGTGATATTTTTTACTACGTTTTTACGTCCTCCCTGCTTTATCAGAGTACGCACGAGCTGCCAAATGAAATCTGTTTGTACATTGTTTTTCTTTACTTACCTTGACTCCTGACGTCATTCGTGCGTCTATACTTTAATTGCAAACTCGTTTAATCCAATCAATCGTCCATTGTAATCACCACAAGACGACTTCTGGGCCCGGTTGTTCGAAAGCCGATTAACGCTAATCCAGGATTAAAAATTAATCAAGGAGCTTATTTCTCTTGTTCAATGCCGATATTCTGCAAAATTTTAGATTAGGGGAAGTCAATCCTGAAAAACAAAAAGCAGCGAAAACGACTTTCATCCAATAGTTAAAACTGCAACCAAAGTTTACGCTAATCCTGGATTATGTTAATCGGCTTTCGAACAACCGGGCCCAGATCATTGACATAAACAGGCTCGTAACCAGGGATCACAGTCCAGGGATCTGCGATCACGAGTCATGGGATTGGGATTAACAAATGTTAGTGGGAACAAGGATCAGACTTTCCCATGTTTTTGGGATCCGAGATCAGATTTTTGGGTCAAAAAAATGGGATCACTGATGAAAAAATAAACCTCGTTACGACCCATTAACGAGCAGATCGTACATTGTCTTGCACAAAAGTTATGAAAGTATCTCATCGCCAAGACAGTTGGTTTACCAGAGACGTCGTTTTGCCTCTTAAGCCGTTTCTTGTTTTAATTAAATTCCAGAAAAAGCAGGTGGTAATTTTAGATCCTTCGGTTATTATTGGCCGTTTTCATGCTAGAGACATTGAAGCCTAATATTAAAACGGAACGCATAAAAATAAACAACAAAGAAAGGCACTCCGGAATAAGTCGTCTTTCTGTTCTCAGAAGACATTGGACACGGTTATTTGGTTGGTTTCTTTGTTTCTTTTTAAAAGGTACTCAAGAAAATTAAGGCATGGGCCATCCTTCAAATTCCTCAAAAAAAGGGGGGCGGGGTGGTCTAAGTTTTGAGGATTAAGACATAATGACCGTATAACTCGAGCAAATGTAAATGTGATTCCGATATTTAATAAGCTTAAAATTCTATGTAATTCCGTGTAACATGATGTACAAATTACGTCACCCGAGCTTTTACGACCACTCAGCGTGAAAAAAACTTTAATGGGAAATGGCACCAGTTTATAACAACCCTAATTTAATGAAATTACTAACAGATATGCCCCTGAGTCAAAGAAAAAAACTTCTGTGCTCGGGCTTTGTTAAATATTTTACTGACAGTGAAAATGAACGGCATTTTCAACTAGTACCCAGACCCCCTCGTAAACCAGGTTTACATTTCTTGCTATTTTAGGCCTGGCCACAGAAATGAAGTATCTGCTAGTGTGGACACTATAATACTAATTGCATTCTTCAGAAAGCAATTGAGAGTGATGCCATTTTATCAAATAGAATTTTGAGCTAAAATAGCCTTAATAGATTACGTCACAATATATGACGCCAAACCACATTCAAAGCAATTGAAGTTATAGGGAGGAATTTTGTGTTTAAGTTATTTAATTTGTGTTACACGGAAAAGTTCAAAAGTTAGAGCAGCCCCCTGTTTTTGAGGAGTTAAAAATAAGAGCCAGGCCCTTGAGTAACTATGAAATTTTGCTTTATCGGAGAAGGTCACGGTATTGTTATAGCATTTTACCGAACAGCCTTGTGTTTATTTGAAATTTGTCACTACACAAATCATTCTTCCCTCTTCTTTGTGTTAAAATACGGTATCCGGCCGTTTCGTATCCACGTTGTTTCGCTAGGAACAAAGGGAAGTAAAGTATGAAAATGTTGACCTTCTTAAAGTGAGTTCAGAGGAAAAATTAGCTTAGGTATTTGTGTATTCGAGTGTTGGTAATACAGGGATGGCGCAGTGGTGAGAGCACTCGCCTCCCACCAATGTGGTCCGGGTTCGATTCCAGGTCTCGGCGTCATATGTGGGTTGAGTTTTTGGTTCTCTTCCCTGCTCCGAGAGGTTTTTCTCCGGGTACTCCGGTTTTCTCCTCTCTGCAAAAACCAGCACTTTCCAAATTCCAATTCGATCCGGATACAGTGGACGATAAGAGCCACTATATGGATGTACACTGTTAAAACCGATTACATTTAATAATTGTTATATATTTTTGTGTGATTTCTCAGACACGTCATTTCTGTTTCAACCGGAGGCAAACATACAAAAACGCGGTTTATTCTGTTCATGCGAAACTCTGCACTTCTTTCATCCACTCTTATTTCGATTCTTAATGGTCAAATTTGAATGAAAAATTTTCCCCTTTTTCTTAAAACGTTCTTCAGGTATATGGGAATATGGAATATAACCAGGATGTATCATTCCATAGTTCAACCACTAATCGGAATCGATAAACAACAGGGCGATGTAAGAGCCATGCGCTTCTTAATACAGTTCAGCTGACCAAAAGGTAGCTTAAGATGAGCTTTCTACGCGTAAGATTTATTCACAGTCAGTCAAAAGTTGAACCTTCTTGTAGAACATAGCAACTATTGCTCATTAGCTTTCATTTCAATAGCATAGCTGCAGCTCAAGATGTTCATCCACGTATGCAAAGATTAGAATAAACCTCACTGCATCGTAAACAGCACTAAAGGAAAGAACATTTCGAAAACGCTGCTTTGATGGGCAAGTACTGAACCCCCAATATCAAGACGTGTATTCTCTTTACAGCCGCATATTTGGTATGTTACATGAAGGGAACATTTGTATGAACGTTAACTCAACTGTTCTCTGGTGAACTGGTGAACTAGTGATATAGTAAGGAGAAATTACATGCTGGTCACTATTGAGATGTAAAGGGTTAAGGTGGATTTCATCCAAAGTCTCGTCAGTTTGTACAAACCATCAAGTGTTGCCTCGCAATTTATTCCCGGTGATGTGAATAGTCACACTTTAGGATTTCATCCACAAGACTCCACCAAAAGAATTTGAATTGTTACTATAAAGATTTTTTACGTTGATTCAAAGGTTAGAACTACCTCATACAGTATAATAAACCGCACCACTATGTAAAATTAATGGTCACACTTGTAAGGCCTTCTGTCCCCAAACTACAAAGGTTTCAACACAGCAAAAGCCAGCAGCATCGCCTTGTGTAGTTTAAGTTAACATTGCCGCAGGACGGTAATACTCTTTTGAATGGTCACACTGTTCGATATCATCCACAAAAACCACCTCTTAAAGCCTGGTAAACAGGAACATACGAACGTCGTGCTCTATAATTTTCGTTGGAACTGTCTTGTGCACACACTTAATAACTACCTTACACTCCTCAGAATCTTTCAGCTAAGTTTCCACTCTGAACAGGTTTTCATCCAAATACCGCGATTTTCGCAATTTGTAAAATTTCGCGAAAAAAGGTTACCGCGAAAATTAGCGTGCCTCGATGCAAAACCCTTTCAACTTAAATGGGCGTTTAAGTGTGTAATCCCGATGGTAAGCCTTTTCAACCACATGCCAAGCAGTGCAGGAAAGCACATAGCAAAAGGATGGGAGAAAGCAGGAATAACTAAGCTGGTAAACGGAAAGCCAAGTCTCCCTCCTGATGAACCGTTAATAATAATAATAATAATAATAATAATAATAATAATAATAATAATAATAATAATAATAAATAATAATTTATAAGTTGTATAGCCCTATTTACATTTTCAGATCAACCGTTTGGAGATTTCAATGCAGTATTCAAATTCGGTTCAGAGAGACCAATTACCCCAATTAACTCCAAAATATCGAACCAACTAATCTTTCCAAAAATAAGTACAGGCTCGTAGGGAAGGACGTGCGACGGGTACGGCCACCGCCCTCCCCGCGCCCCGCGCCCCGCCCCCCCTCCCCCTCCGTGTACGGGTAGCAGTAAGACGTTCTTACTGACTGTCAATGTGATTATGTTATTAGCATGTTCTTAAAATTTTGGCAAATCTCAGCCTCATCGTCACCGCTTACATAAAACTTTTGGCAAGATTTCCGCACAGCTCCCTTCATTAATTATACATTCACATTGTGACATAAACTCTATTCATTTATGGAACAAGGTTAGTATGAAAGTGATGGGTGTATAATTAATGAAGGGAGTTGCGCAGAAATCTTGGCAAGATATCCGCAGAGGTTCCTACATTAATTATGCATGCATTTTGTGACTCAAACTCAATTCGTTTTTGGGACAGGGTTAGTATGAGAGTGATGCATGTATAATTAATGTGGGACCTCTGCGGAAATCTTTCCGAAATCTTTCCACACTTTTAGTCACATTTGTTACTGAAATGGGTACAACTTACATTCGGTTTGAAGGATGGAAGTATAACTTTAGAGTTAATTGATTCTTCAGTTTCCTCATCATGAACAAGCAGTCAATAGCCAACAAAACCCATTTTGATCCTCAATCGGCCACCGTGACAGCAAAATGCTTTGAAACAAATGCTAAATTTTCATGAATATGGATTAGAAACTGTAGTCAATAGCGGGCCATTGCCTTGTCATGAATTTTTGCACGGGCTCCATTTTACACGCTTTTGAGCCAGCTTTTTTGTTTAGTATGTTGTTTGGAACATAATCTATTGAGTCTTATGCAAAAATTTTTATCAGTCACTGTTTTGAAATCATGGACTCACGTTCTGCCCGGAAAGTCCTGGGCCCAGTTGTTCAAAAGCCGATTAACATAATCCAGGATTAGCGTAAACTTTGGTTGCAGTTTTTAACTATTGGATGAAAGTTGTTTTCGCTGCTTTTTGTGAGTCAGGATTGACTTCCCTTAATCCAAAATTTTGCAGAATATCGGCATTGAACAACGTTTAGGGACAGAGAAATAAGCTCCTTGATTAATTTTTAATCCTGGATTAGCGTTAATCGGCTTTCGAACAACCGGGCCCTGGTTTCTTTTTTTGTCGTCGTCGTTTTTGTTTATTTGGACCGGAAGTATCACATTCAAGGAAAACAAAGCATTTACCCGGAAGTTTTCAGGGAATCATAAATTTTTCAGTGCTCTGAAAAGTCAGATTTAAGTATGGAATTTTACAGAAACATGATAAAAGAATAAGCCAAAATTCAGTTACTCGTAATATCTCAAGCTCTTTGCTTGTAAAAATACGGAACTTTTCACGACATGGTACTCTCGTGTTGTTCGAATTCGCAAATACTTCTTGTATCGATCTACAGCATAAAACGAAACCTTTTTGTTTGTGCACTCAGGTTTTATTATCATATCATTTCTACAAGTACTACAGTTCCCATTTTTAATCAAACGTGAATGCCAGATAGTGCAAGGCGGTATGGCTAGTTGCAAACTCATGCATTGCACCTATTGCACGAAAATATACCCCATGGCTTTTATATGCTTGTCGCCATTGTCGGCTGAGATTATGGCCTCATTCCCACACGAATTGGAGTCATCAGGATGCCCTAACAAACCAAACCCGATTTTGGAGTCGCAGGTGGAGCAATCGTTCTCTTGGTTGCTCAGAATACCGATTCTTGCTTTGATGTTGGTTGCGACGTTGAATCCTTCCTTATTGCAGTTTCGTTGTAGTGAAGCTTGAGGACCAAACAGCGACTTCCACGTGTCACGGCCGACGGAGGTGGGGCGATATTGGCCGTCAGCGATCAAGGAGTACAGAGAATTGGCGTGTTTGTGGATGACAAAAGCCCTGACCTGATGGCCGACCTTCATGGCCAGACAGATCGAGGAGAAGGGTGTAGTCCAGTAGGTCGGCAGTTTGGTCTCGTGGTGATCCGGCCCAGTCTTCCCTCCTGGGATGTTAAAGGGGTTCTTGTTGCTCCAAAGTGGAGAATTGTAGTGAAAGGTCCTCTGTATATAAATAAATAAAATAAACCGACTCTTTCGGAATAGATTTTTTTAGCCAGGGGCTTTAGGGATTAAAAAGGTGTACCAAGGGTTCCCCTTTTCAAGTCAAACAACTGTACCATTTTTATTCAAAAACGTAGACCGCATTCATAGGAGTAACAGGGAGACTTGCCTCTTAGTCGTTTATTAGCTTGTTGTTGGATTTTTTTTCGAAGCTAAACTCCGTCATTTGTAATTGGTTCTTCTTCAGGCTAACAATTTGGGTTCTTGTTACTATCATATTTCATGTTAGCTTTCTTCTTCTACAACCTTTGCCCATTCTGAAACATCGCAAGCTAGGTAAAAGTTATGCCTAATCGATGCCTACATCCGAGATCCGTGTTGGGTTACCTTCGTGCCATCTGTCTTCATGACCAGCGTCCAACCACCTCCTCCACATGCGCCAAGCCCAGCACTAGTCATGTGACAATAGACGGGAATATTCCCAGAGTCTGTCTTTAGCAAGTAGGCTTTGTTTCCTAGCGACCTGTGAAAACAAGTTCATTAAAAGTAAATTCACTTTAAACTTGGACGTTTTGTTGTTGGGATAACTGTAGGGACAGGAGATTGACGAGCTCATGCATGGCTTCAGGGAATCACACTTCATGGATAAGAGGCTCAGAAATCCAAAATTGTCCTTTCAACTATTGCATAATACTTTACTAACCCTATTTAACCACCCGGCCTCTCGTATGCCTTGCAAGGGAGAACTCCGCTAAACCTTCCCGATAATATACCTCGCCCATTCCATCACGTTAACACTGCGGCTGCCGCTGCCGTGCCACTATCATCATAGTCCCAAATGCGATGTTCTTATTATTTGTCCTCATATTTGCTCAAGACGTATTTCATAATCAGTTTCCAATTAACCAATATCTCTTTTATTGTCCCGTCGTTAATTGTATCTGCAACTGTTTTCTTTGCGTGGGCACTACATTGTTTATACAGCTTGATGACGACAAGCTGCTATTAATCTACTTCTCAGTAGCGTGCCGTGAAAACTTCTCTCACACAAACTTCCTCGTAAAAACCTCCCTTGTAGTATCAAAATAAACTCCACACCACTTTTTGCAAATTCTAGAAAATATCTGAGGATTGACTGTCGCTCAGGCGATGGGCTCACTACCTCTCCCTGGTTAAATCTTCCTTGGTTCCAGAACCGGCTAGTGGTTGGACGCATGCGGGCGCGCCAATGGAGCCGATAAAATTCGGAAAGAGTACTAAGACAGTAAAGTAAATAAAGCGTGTTCTCTTATTACGAAGAAACGTCCAAACCCAAGCCTAATATTATCAACGTTTCAGCGACTGTAGCCGTTGCAAATACTATACTTACAAGTTGTTGTTATAGATTTCCCTGCAGCTTGAACGTGCTACTCCTAGAAAATAAAAATAATAAATAAAGAGTTTTTATATTACCCTGTACTGCGTTACATAGGGACCATTTTTCGCCATATTCGCCGGCATTGATCAAATTAGATGGTGTTTACCAAAGCAACGCCAGTTGAAATTTGAGAATCGAATTGAAAGTCCAACAAATTCTAACCTGGAGGGGTATTAGAGGGCTTGCCAGCTAACAGTTTGATCAACTCATCCAGCTTCTTGGATAGTTTGTCATCGAGCCTCTTGATTGCCTCGTTTGTTGAATTGTTCTGACCAATGTACTGGTTGCAAATCACTGTTTCCCCAGTTGTGCCGTGCTGCCTTACAGCTTTACTGCTGCTTGGAATTTTCTCTTCACTTGCAGAGTATGCTACAGTTAAAAGGAGCATAAAAGTTGAAAAAAACCGGTAGAGCATTATGTGCTGGTGAATCGACTTAGCTCGGTGCAGACGACAAAGGGCGATGTCCTCTCTAGGTGATGGAAAGTGTTCTGTGTTTATTGAGGAGATTGTGCCAATTTTAGCTTAATCGCGATTGGTATATATGAATAGCGTTTTAATTATTTTAAAGTTAAACACATAAAGAGGCACTCGCGGCAGAAATCACTTTGTGCCAGTTGAGACAGGCTTGCAAGGGATTGATAAATGTCTTTTCTTCCTCTTAAAAAAATGATAGACTTTCTGGGGCTTTGAAATTTTTTTAAGCAATCTAAAACCTAATTGATGTCCTTTTTCTTCTTTTTAGGACGAGAAAATTAATAAGGTGATAATTTGTTTCTGTGCACGTGGTGAGATATTAAATGTCAATTACTCGTCACAATTATAATACTGACTAATTAACTCAGAGTGAGCATTCGCACGCTAAAAAAAATAAACAAACCAAAAACAAAGATAGAATCAGTTAATGTCAATATCTTAGACAACATTCAGTTTATTCAACTATTGGCAGACCTGACTAGATGTTTTAAAATGGAAGAACAGGTGCGTTTTGGTTTGAGTGCGAATTCATCATTAATTTAAGGGGGAAAGGGGGGGGGGGGCGTCTTCTGTTTTATTCTGTCCAGGCAGGAGAAACGTAAAAAAACGAAAGTGAAATGCAAATAAAGTATATTGTATTGTATTGTGCGTTGCCTTGCCGTGTTGTATTGTTTTGTTGCGTTTCTAAATATAAACACATAAAGAGGAACTCGCGGCAGAAATCACTTTGTGCCGGTTGAGACAGGCTTGCAAGGGATTGATAAATGTCTTTTCTTCCTCTTAAAAAAATGATAGACTTTCTGGGGCTTTGAAATTTTTTTAAGTAATCTAAAACCTAATTGATGTCCTTTTTCTTCTTTTTAGGACGAGAAAATTAATAAGGTGATAATTTGTTTCTGTGCACGTGGTGAGATATTAAATGTCAGTTACTCGTCACAATTATAATACTGACTAATTAACTCAGAGTGAGCATTCGCACGCTAAAAAAATAAGCAAACCAAAAACAAAGATAGAATCAGTTAATGTCAATATCTTAGACAACATTCAGTTTATTCAACTATTGGCAGACCTGACTAGATGTTTCAAAATGGAAGAACAGGTGCGTTTTGGTTTGAGTGCGAATTCATCATTAATTTAAGGGGGAAAGGGGGGGGGGGGGCGTCTTCTGTTTTTATTCTATCCAGGCAGGAGAAATGTAAAAAACGAAAGTGAATGCAAATAAAGTATATTGTATTGTATTGTGCGTTGCCTTGCCGTGTTGTATTGTTTTGTTGCGTTTCTAAAGAAAACTAGGTCTGTTAAAACGCCCAATTCTAAAAGTAATAGGGGAGAGGCACGTATAGTATAGTGATGGACCCCTGGTCCAAGATTCTATAATCTCGATCAAAACAAATGAAAAAATTTGAGCCCCACTCCTCCTACCCCTACTTCAATGATGAAAAAAAGGCGCGTTTTGGTTTGCGCGCGAACTCTTCATTGATATGTGATGTGTGTGTGTGTGTGTGTGGGGGGGGGGGGGGGGGGGAGGGGGTTTTATTCAGTCTCACTTTATTCTCTCCAAGATTGTAGCCATTGACAGAAACGGGGGAAAGTGGGGAGACCCTGAAGCTCAGTTGATTATCAATTGGCACTTAGATAGGCTTACATATTCAATTCTATCAACAGTCTTGTTTGTGACCATCTGCAAGCCGCTTAGTTATTCGAGAAACTTTAAGTGCTCTTTAACTTTTTATTTCTTCTTACATCGCCCCCTTTTAGTTTACGTACAAACAGCCACTTAACTTTACATCGGAAAGCACGTAACACTAACGTGAAAGAGGAAACCGACCTCAAGAGGCGAGTCCCTGTGAGACGGCCCAGCCCCGCCCCCCTCCCTCCTCCCTCATTACTACCCAGAAAGCAACAACTACTGA
>OX419342.1:21955076-22010076 GCA_948470475.1 Galaxea fascicularis | reverse complement strand
GTGGGTGAAAAAAGCATTCAGTGATTCGTTCACCCTCCCCTAGAAAGCACCCACCAGAGGACCGACCCCACCCGGGGATCTAAAAAAAAAAAAGTGAAAAAAAATACGTACAAGGGGCGCCAACCATGGGGATTGTGCCAGGTGCAGCATAACGTATTGGGATAATGTGGGAACCCATCGATCTGCGAAAAAAAAATATGAGGGAATGATGCAGATTTGAGACTGACCTACGCATACGAACCCATGCAGGTTCGGTGGCGCCACTCAGGGTAAAAATGGACGCGTTAAAACATGAGATCTGAAAAAAGAAAAAACAAAGGAAAAGCAAACAAGCGAAAAAAAAAGCGAAACGAGAAAACAAAAGGAATCGCTTCTCTCGGCTAGCAAAACATGTTATTTTCGCAACGGAACCAATTTGGTCGAGCGAGCACACCGCTCTGAATTTTTGTTTTGAAGAGCACACACATAAGATGGACATCGACTTACAACGAAAAAAAAAATAACAGAAGAAAATAATAATAATCACAGTAGTATAACCGGCTTATCGGGTCCCTAACCAATCAGGATCGAGTATTGTATACCACGTGGTACGATTCGACCAATCAGGTTGCGAGTTGCTAATTTATTCAAGATGGCTGGTGTATGCTAATTAGGAGAAATGACAGGTCCATGTCAAAAGTTTATGCCCCTCCCACATAAGGAGAAAACCCCCAGGAAATGAATGAAAAAACAGAAAAGTGGAAAAATGACAAAGTTTTAATATGTACAAATGAAAAATTTACAAATAACAGCAGCTCCTTGATTGTTTTTTGGAAAAAGTGGTCAACAACAAGGCAAACAGGAAAAACAAAACCACAGTTCAATGTTCACAGTTCCTCGTCCGAATAGTCCGACAACAGCGATGTCAGCACGGCCGCATCACGTGCAATTTCGTCGTCGTCGTCGTCGTCGTCGGTGGATCCGTAACCGTAGGGGTACGACTTGAAACTGACAGGATCCACCACGCGCTTGTCAAAGACGAGACCGTACTGTTTGGTGCGCGGTGCTACGGTGATGGTCTTGGTGGCTGGGTCCCGGGTGAAGAAGTGAGGATTCACCACGGGCACGTTACGCCTTTGGTCCCGAGGATCTCGCAATTCGTCCATCAGGTTGGCGCGCATCACGTCGTAGTTCAGCTGGGACGAACCACGTACGGAACCGAGTGAAAAACCGCGCACCTTGCAACAGACTTTGCCTTGTTGGGTCTTGTACCCGTAATTTTTGGGACCGGCCGAGGTGAAATCGATGATGTAGTCGTCCCCTTCCAATTCGTTGGTCATCTCACCGAGGTAGTCTCCGAGAGGAATCTCCGACTGTCCGGGCTGCCAACGGTAAATGACTGAGTCCGTGTCAAAGTAGAGGGCCCGTTCACCCAAGGTCTGGAGATGAGCGTACAGACGAAGACGGGCATGGCAAGTGGTGAAGGCGGCCACGAAGATATTGATTTTCCCGTTGTCGAGAAGATCGTCCTTCAGGGGGGTCGTCACGACCTCCAACTTGTCCTCGGTGCAGATCCGGACGGCGTTGACGTGGACCAGCGGGTCAGAGACGATGTCGAAGAGTTGAGCGGGGGTGGAGACGGCACGGGTGGAGGACTTGAGGAGATTTTCACCGAACTTGCCCCAAAAGGAATTGAGACCCAGTTTGGCGGTCTGCTTGCGACCGGGATTCTTCCGGATGAGGTCTGGTCGGAGAGCCACGTCTTCCCGCTCACGGTAAGCGGCGACATATTGTCGTTTTTGCTCGGGCGTCTGGGCCCAGGCAGGGTAGCCGGAGGATTCCTGCTTGAGCCTCAGCCAGGTGTTGACGTACTCGGCAAAGAGACCGCGGCGACGCTGAGGGAAATGCCACACCTCGTGGATCCTGACGATGCGGTACCCTTGCTCCACGGCTTGCACCAGTTCGGGCGTGCACCACGTTCCGGTGAACTGGCGGTCGTCGTCGTCGTGGGAACATTGATGGGAACGGTCGTGCAAGGGTTTGGGCATTTCTTCCGCCAGACAGGTTCGACAGAGTGGGAAGGTCAATTTGCCACCACTACGATGAGGCAGGACGGGATGGTAGAGACCGCGGGGCGCCACTACGTCCACCTTGGCCAGTCCAAAGTAATGACCAATGTCCTGGTCCTCGGGTCGTGTGAGGACGGTGGGATGGCCTACGGGGTACTCGTCGTACTTGTTGACGGTGGGGTACAAGGAGGTGACGTCCACGTAACGGATCTGTTCTCCCACCGTGGGATCGACCTGGTAGTGGAGCGTGGCCGCATTGGTCCTCCCACCGAAGAAGGCCTCTCGGGGTGCCAGGGGCGACACGAGTTGCAGGTCGGTCAGGAAGGTCTGGAGGTCTGCGTTCGTCTTGACGCGACGGTCCCACTCGCACTCCCACTCCCCGACCAGGGTGTAACCGGCAGCACGCAAGGCCTCCTCCTTGGCGCGGGTGGCCTGCCTCATCTCGCCAAAGGTGCGGTCGGGGTGGAGTTTGGATTTGGAGGTACGGTCGGGAAAGCAGGACGTACAACCGTGCCACAGACAACCGTGAAACTCGTACACAGTGTTTTTGGAGGAGTCGTAACCGTCCACTAGATGACGTCCGATTAACCGCACTTCGCCACCGTTGTTGGCGTGACGAATGAAATCGCTCGTCACTCCAGCTACGGGCGTGTCGGGGTAGGCCGCTGCCATCATCTCGTCCTCTGCCAGAACCTCCGGCGCGTTCTCTTCCCGGTGCTGGGCCCGACGCTGGGATTCCTGCCATGCCAACCACTGCAAGGCCTTGAAGGACTGGTTGGAGCGTGCCCCGTGCCAACCGCGAGGGGGTTCGACGGCCACGGTGTCGGGTGTCAGGAGTTTCTTGCGCCAGAAACGATGACAGGCCGAGGCGATGGTGATACATTTCTCCATGGGACGAAACTCGGCTTCGGCGTAGAACTCCTCCTGAAACTTTTGACACCCGCCCTTCAGCAGCTTGACGTCCGAGACGCAGTACGCTTCCATCTCCCGACGAAGGTTGAAGACGTGCCCGCGACGGACTTGGTCGTCGTACCAGGTCTGGAAGGCAGCCTTGGCCTTGGAGGACATCCCGTCCGGATCGTAGAACTCGGCGGCTGGCATGGGCCCCTCGTAGTCCTGGTTGGGCAGGGTGTTGAAGAGATGGGGGAAGTACCCTTTTTGCAGCTCCGTCAATCCAAAGGTGGCAGGAAAGTTCTTGAGGGGCATGGGCAGGAAACACAAGGAGTCCTTGAACGTCAGCAGGTCGGAGCGGAGAGAGAAGATCTTGACCCCCACGGTGACTTGATCGGTGACTTCGCGATGAGTCCGGTACAAATGTTTGAGGACGAACATCCCGTCGTACCCCTTGAAGTTGTGAAAGAGGATGATGACGGAACGGTCGTCCCCGTCTTCATCCACGCACAGTTCGTCGAGGTAGTCGAAGAACTCCGAGGTACAGTCCACTCCGTAGAAGGTGTGTGTCTGCTCCTCCTCCTCGGACTCGGCGCAAATCAGGATGTGCAGGTACGTGTTCAACCGATCGCTGCCGTCTCGGAACTCTTGGACCGTGAAGGTGGCCGACTGAAAAGGGTGGCGAAAGGTATCCGTGGTGGTCTGCAACACAAAGTGCAGGCGGTGGTGAGGCTCGATGGTAGGGTCCGCTCGGATTTGGTCCATCACGGCACGATGGAGGGCACCCGTTAATTCCTCCCCCAAATTATCGTCGCGCGTCGGGTCTCGACCGTGCGTCAGGGTGGCATCGAACACGCGTCTGTCCGCCACGTTTCTCCAGCGTTGGCGCGGAGCGGTGGGCACGAGATGAAAATCGAACAAATTCCCACCTGTTTGATTCCTGGCCTCGACCATGTCCATCATTTCATTTAATTCCTCGTCTGTCACGTGGTCGGTCCAATCCATGATGATGGTCACTACTACTGCTTGCAAGAGCACACACAGGAAAAAATGAGTGCTCTCTCGTACGCGCCGGGTCTTATATACGCTGAACATTTTGTGACATCACGTCACCATGACGATGCATTGGACGTCAGAGTCGGAAATGGGGGTATGGGGGGGTATCCCCCACAAACACGTGAACGAGGGTTGGCATGGCAATGTGACGTCAGAACCCAGAGTGTATAAGAAGGGGACGAGTGCGAGCACCGCCATTTTCACTTCTTCTCGAGTCTTCGAAGATGTCGGAAGAAAAAAGAGAATACGTGATGATTGACGGTGAGATGTGGGAGTTGGCTCCCACGCCTTTGAGCAATGACCGTTGTGTCATTTGTTTGGAAAAATACAAAGGACCTCTGTACCGAGGAGGACCCATTCGACCTCGGAAAATGGCCTGCTGCGGTGTGCCGATCCACGAGCCGTGTGCGAGGCAGCTCCTGGATCACACGCCGGACGGAGTGATACCCCGCTGCCCGCATTGCAGAGAAGTGAGACACATACCACACTCGCCGTGCCAGTGCTCTTTCTGCCGAGGAACTTCACCCTGACGACCCGGACCGCCCCACGGACAAGACTCAAGGGGGTTTTTCAACCCCCGCCTTAAATGTCAAGAAAGTCAATGACCACACATATGCATGTCGTGTGTTTTTATTGAACTCATAAACCTAGTTTTACTTTAGCGTGCATGATGTTTTTGACGATGGCTTCCGTCCACGTCTTCTTGCCCGGTAAATTCTTGATCTTTTCGATCATTTTCTTGTCGGCTGCATGCTTGTCTTTCAACGACTTGGCCTTGTCGTAATCGATGTCGTGTTGCTTGGCGATGCGATCCAATCGGTTGATCCCAGGATCCCCTCGGGCTAGACGTTTCTTGAGATGCGTACCCGGTCCCATGTACTGATACCCAGGCCAATGAAATTCGAGGCCGGTCTTTCCCAACCATTTCTGCACGTCTAGACCGCGTCCTCTCTGCCCCCGCTTACGTTTGGAACGTCTCACCACCCGTCGCCGTCCGACCACTCTTCCCATTGTTTCGTGCGGTGAGGTAACGGTCGCAAGTTCCGTAACGGTCGTCTACCGTCCCAATCTGAGTCGTCCTCGTCCGTGTCACTGCCTTTTGTCCCCTTGAACTTCTCCCGGAGGGCACGTTCCATGATCGACTCCATGGGGGCTTTGCCTTTGCCTTTGCCTTTGCCTTTGGGTTTGGGAGTCGGTTTCAATTTCTTGATGGCATCGGCGAAATCCTCATCGTGGAAGGGAAAGGGACTGGGATCGCGTCCACTCGGACCCGGCTGAGGGGAAAGGGGTGGTGGTGGTGGTGGAAACGGTTCGTCGTCGTCTTCGCCAAAGGTCAGCGGTCTGGGTTTGGGTGGAAGTGGCGGTCTGCGTTTTGGTGTTGTTTTGGGTGGCGGTCTGCGTTTGGGTGTGACGTCGGTCTGACCGGGCGCAGGTGTCGCACTCGACTTGGACGGACCCATAGCGCGGACCATTCGTTTCATCCACTTGTGAAGGGAAGGGGTCACCAGTTCGTCCCCCTCGAAGGGGTCCTCTTCCTCTTGCGCACCGGTGGAGCTGGGTAGATTGAATTGTCTTATCTTGTTGGACGCTCGAGCGAAAGCGCGCGATACGGGTAACAGTTTGGCCATCTTCTCGTCCGGCGTCAAGGTGGGATCGCGCAAGAGACGTCGTTTCTTGGCTCCTAATCGAGCAGCATTGGTGAGAGCGGCATTTTCCGTCAAATCCGCTTTCACTTGAGCTACGGTCTGAGGGTCTTCACTGGCAGGCACCAGAATGAACTCTTCCATCGCACGCGTAGGTCTCCAGAATGATCCGACAGGCGTCGCACACTCCCTTTTCTTCTATTCGGGGATCGTTCCACACCAAACGACACCTCGGACACAACAAAACTCCTTTCAAACGATGAACGAGAATGGTCAGTTTCAGGTTCTCGTCGGTTCTCTTCTCCAACTGGGCTTGCAAGTGACTGATTTTCAGATTACTCTCTTTCAGGAGATCGATCAAGTGAGGTAATGACATGTCTGCTTCAACGCTTGCCAAAATCCACTTCCCTTTTGCGCTTGGAGAACCTTGCGTCTCTTCAACACGCTGTCTTTGCGCCGGACCAACTGTCGCAAGGGTGTTTTGTACCTGCGGAGACGAGCCACGACCGACGGAGGTACCGCGTGATTACCGCGCAACGTGTTCATCACGATCTCGCTCACGGCGTTGATCTGATCTTTGTTGGCATGTTGCAAAATGTCTTTGCGGGTCTGATGTTTGGCCTCGTCCAAGAGAGACCTCAGGAACCCCCACTGTCGTCGAATGCGTTTCATACCGTCTGATGGGTGGGAGGGTGGCGTGGACCGTTTTTATTGCCATTTTATCCCTTGGTCCTTGAAGAGTTGCATGATGTCGTGAAGATGCCTGACTTGACGATCCGCGTCCTCTTCCATACTACGCAGCAAGTGCGGGAACTCCGATTCTCGAGCACGGGCGTACTTGTCGTACGATATCCCTTTGTCGAGTAGATACAAGAGATCGTCTAAAAAATCATGTCGGGCGGTATATCGAGGCGTGTGCTCCAATTTACCCTCGATGACCTTGTATAATGCACGTTGGAACTGAGATCTTGTCACCACCATGGTTTCCGCACGAATGAAGGGAGCGGACCCTTCTCCCGGTCTTTTTATTACATGATGGTACACGCATCAGCTTTCTTGGCGTATCCCTTCTTCAACAACCACGAATCGTAGGAATCATTGCTTCCGCTCTGACGATATTCCTTCTTGTAACCTGCCACCATCTGTCGGTCCTGCTTGTCTTCGGCCTTGGTAGGTATATGCCACATTTTAGGATCCGTGAGCAATTCGAACCCTTTCTTGACATCCACCACAAAAGGCATCATACCACCACGCTGCTTGCGACGTTTCGTCGTTGTTGTCCTCTTCTTCTTTTTACTACCACCTCGTCGACGAGTCGTCCGTCGTCGTCGCGTCACTCTTTGCTTGGGCATGTTCGCTTGTGGAGTGACCCCTCGTAGACAGTGCGTTCCCTTTTTTATCGTCTGGAGATCCAACCGTCCAAGGCTTGCGTCGTTTTCTTCAATCCCGATCGCGCTGTGCCCTTGGCTTTGCGTTTGAGGGCGCTCATGGCTTTGCGCTTCAGAGCGGTCAGGGCTTTCTTAGCCCCCGCTTTGGCCACCGACCCTGCCACACCCACGGCCGCTGCTTTCCCCAAGGCTTTCAAAACCGGAATGACCACTGCGGTCGCTGGGATCGCACCACCTCTTTGACCTCGTCTTCTTCTTCTTCTTCGTTTGCGTCTACCGGTCTTGGGCATGTCTCTCTATTCGACGAACCACTCCAAAGGTAACAATTTTCCACTGCCTGATTGATTCGATGTGTTCGGTGTCGTGTGTCTCGACGAATTGCGATGCACTTCGGGTGGTCGTCCGTCCTTATACACGATGGTCGTGGTATGCGTCTCGGTCACCGAATGAGCCCCGCGACGTCCGATCCTACGGCGTTGTCCTTCCACGACTCTGTCGTAATTTCTTCTCAGACTGCGTGTCGGAACTCTAGCGGCCGACCCGGGTGTCCGAGGAGTACGACGACGACTGGCAGCGACGGATCCCGGTGCACTGGTCGTCGGGCTAGGTACACCCCAACTAGGAGGAGAGCGTCGTGGCGTTCCCAACGAATCGTCCGAATCTCTGGGACGTCCTCGTCGGCTCGTTGTGGTGGTGGTCGTCCTGGTCATGGCCCCCGTTCGACGACGTCTATTCTGTCGCTCGACCAAGGCTCTCAAACGAGCCGGTGGGTCCCCGAATCGACGAGCGTTGCTGGCCGCTCTGGCTCGTGCCACTCCATCGGACGGTAACGAGGACGCGGCTCCCACGGCACCGGACGGTGGTGCCGACGCACCGGACGGAGGTGCCGACGCACTGGTGACGGTGGTCGATCCCGCGGCTCCGACCGGTATGTCGACGTTCACTCCCCTCGGAGAGACACCGATGGGGGGTGCAGGACCCGCGCGGACAGGCACGGGAGAAAGAGACGTGGTCTGTAAGGCGGAGGTCACCCCGATGTTGTCCGTCGAGTCTCGTGTCAGGGGCGACGACGACGAAATGATGGCATGGGGAAACAGGTCCGAAAGCGCATCGTCCGGATCGAACGTGAGATCCTCTGCACCGTGGGTTATTCCCAATTGCGAGTCGAAAGGCGTCACGCGCGGAGTCGACAGACGTCGTCGTCTTTCCGCCTCGCGTGCGGCATCGAACGAACTCATGCTTCTACGACGTCTTCTTGGGTTTGTAAAGTCTAGGGTAGGTGCCTTTCTCTTTTAAGATGTGCGTCCACAGGCGATGATCGTCGGGCGTTTGGGCGTGAAAATCCATCACCAAATAACCGTAGGGTCGACTCGTGGCTTTCTGAAAGACCGTCATGACATCCTTCCAGTTCTTAGGAAACGCTTGTAATACCACCGTGCGTACGCCCACCGTATCGCGCGGGTTCTTGAAGGCCACGATGTAATGCACGTTCCTCGAGATGGTCTTGGCGAATTTACCGGCGGGAAAAAGATCTTGGGTGATGTAGATCACCGAGACGTTGCGGTGATGAGAATGTGTGGTGAAAATGTCCATGACCGTCTTGTCGTTCCCGCACTCGTCCATCAAATCGTCCATCACCAACAATCCACCTCCCGTCGGACGGAACCACTCGTCCAAATCCTC
The DNA here is from genome assembly GCA_948470475.1 of Galaxea fascicularis. Lineage (NCBI taxonomy): Eukaryota > Metazoa > Cnidaria > Anthozoa > Scleractinia > Euphylliidae > Galaxea > Galaxea fascicularis. Next base: position 22,001,367 of record OX419342.1, on the reverse strand, counting down.
TACCGTCGGCACACTTTCGTGAAAATGGATCTTGGGTTTGGACGTCTTGGCCATCTCCTGGAATTTGTCTTGCATGGCCCCGTAACAATAATGCACGTTGGGTTTCAACCCTTGAAAATAATGCGTCGCATCGTGGAGGAGTTTGGAAACGAACACCGTTTTGCCGCAATTGGACGGTCCGGCAATCAACACGCTGCACGGTGTCTTGAAGAACTTCATGCCTTCAACTCCGAAGCCAAATGATCCAATCGCACGGGGGTCCGTCCTAATTTCTTCTTTTTCTTTCACCTGCGGTTGCGGTAATGTTGGACGTTGTCCTTTATGCCTTTGAAGGCTTGTTTCCCCAACAACGCCCCCAAGGACCCAAAGCTAGGAGCGGGTCCGGACAGGACCATACTCATGCCTTCGGCGATCTTATCGACCAATCTCGGTTTCTTCCGACGAAACCGGGCTCCGCCGCGTTGGTTCTTCTTCCTCTTTCTCTTCGTCCGGACCCTACGTCGCGGTGTGGTCTTCATGCCTTCAACTCCAAAGCAAATGATCCAATCTCACGCGGGTCCACCCTAATTTCTGCCCTAATCGACGCAAGTAAGACGTCATGGTCATGCCACGGGTGATGGGTAATCGATACCGACGATGTTCCACGGGTACTTTGCGCAGGAAACTATTCAACGTCAGATAATCCTTCACGCCGAGGGCTCGACGTTTTTTCGTCTTGCGTGATCTCTTTCGGGAATACCTTTGCTCAAGGTCATGAATCTTTTCGGCGAAGCGTGATTGTCCAGCTGTTAGTCCACCCTGCCCAAATGCTTCTCCCATCGCTTGTCCCAACAACGTTGCCTCCTCATTCAAAGTCGTCAAAGGCACGCGCCTGGCCATTTGGAATGTGTTCGCGGCAAGCGCAAAGTCAAAATGAATGAGGCAGAGACGAGTGGCGTGAACTTAACAAGACTTTCTTTAATGACAGAACTCCATATTCTCTACGGGTGGACTGCCAACCCGTCTACAAAGAACACCACCTCCCGAGTGTCTCCACCCCGCACCTGACGGGAGGGAGACGTGCCTTATATATCCATGTCTATCCGACCGGCTCAACCTTGTGGGAAAAATCTCAAAAGACCGTATCGCCGCACTCTTCCTCGTCCAACGAACGCCACATGGCGCGCATGTCCAATAACCGTACCGGAACGGTATTGCCTTGGAAAAGAGCGGGTTGTTCGCGTTTCATCTTTTCCCACACCAACGTGTCTTTCACCGTCTTCTTGAACCATTGAGCAATCCTGTGATCGTTCTTCACGTAATCGTGAGTGGTGAACATGGACAAGAACCCGTCCATGGAGATGCCCGTGGCACGAACGATGAGAAAAGCCAATGCGTACATGCCGCAGCTCTGACTGTCGATGGCCTGCAAGGTCTTGCGACTTTCTCGTACCGCCCAGAAATGGTCTCGCGTCCACTTTTCGAACCAGGGTATGTCGTACCGAGTCACGTTCATCCCGAAACTATCCATGATTTCGCAGGTCTCGTCTTCCGTCCACACCCCCAACCAATGCGAACCCTGTTCCTCCCGACGATCCACATTGACGATGTACCCTCGAGGATGCGCTTTCGACGGCGACGAGGGTAAGGCATCGCTGGCAAAGACCCCCGCAAAGTAGGGTCGCAACCGGGCGTCGTGTTGCGCCAACGTCTCCAATTGTTGCGTCGTGGTCGCCACGAACTCCATGTCTCTTCTGTCGTCGGAGCGGACGTTCACATGCCATTATAGGTTTCGTAAAGGACACCCCCTTCCCGCGTGATCTTCATGACGTTTTCGAATTCACCCGTCACGCAGATGGTGATGGCGTGGCCTATGCCCGCATTGAACCTGGCTTGGATGCGATGATTGCCCTGGTTCTGCGGATTCATGAAGCGACTGTCGGCATCTCCGCTCTCCACGTTGTTGAAGCAAAAGATGGTGCAGTTCTTGTGATACCCCCAATCCTCGGGTCTCACCAACGGTTTTCTGCCTCTCTTCAAAGCCCCCGTGTCGTACAAGAAGCGATGATACCCATCGTAGTCTTTGCTGGTATTGTTGTGTTGCAGTTCCAAAGTACTGGTATGCGGGTACTCTTCCCCGTTGATCAACTGTTTGATCCATTCCACGCCAAACGTCCGGAAAGCGAACGGTGAGTAACCGATCGTGCCGTTGAAGGCTCGACTGCCCAGGAAATACACGAACACGCGGTTGGGAATCCGTTGTTCGAAGATGTCGGCTTTGTCGAAGTTGGTCTCGCCGTCGGGCAGCGTGAAGGTGCGGGTCTCGTACCGCACCACCGGGTACTGCATGTAGTGGTTGGAATCCCTCAGATGGGTCAGGGTGTTGTACAACGGCGCTTTCAGACGTAACGACGACACGTACATTTTCAGGTCCACATCGTCGGCCACCAATCGTGGTGCCGTGCCACCGTACGTGAAATACGCGGGTTCGTTGAAGTGCATGCGAATCAGCACGCGAGTGTTGGGTGGCAAGGGTTTGTTCAGATGAAAGACTTCCACCAACGGTTTGAAGACCAACGTGCGACGCACACCACCCGTGTACAAACTTCTTTCCTTTATCACACCATCCACGGACGTTTTCGCTGTGCCAGTCAGAGCCGTGTAATCGGCATGCGGTGTGGTGCTGTCATATGTGTTGGCGGCGTAGACATTGGGCACGTTCAAGGCGCCAGGTATGAAGCCTTGCGGTCGAAGGACGGATACGGCATCGTCCTCGTCGTGGTTCAATATGGTCTGGAGCATGGCGTTCAGTGCGTACGTGTCCGATTGCACCGTGGTCAACACCCCATTGACGTAGACCGACACTTGCTTGAGCATGGTGTGACACAGATTCTGACAGGGATAGGTGTCAGCAGCGATGTTGCCGCCACCCGCCGCTTGCAACCGCAACTTTAGCATGAAGAAACTCGAACTCAGATCCACGTACTCCGTGCTGGGTTTGATCTCGAATTCGATGGGGTTGATCTGTCCGCTGACCGAGGGTGGTATCTCCACCACACGTCGCGAGGCCACACTCTCGTCCACCGGAGGGACGGTGAAGAGTGCAAACTTGGGATCGACGTTCGGACCCAATCCGATACGTTTGACGGGTCTTTCCCATCTCGGATCGGCCAGATTCAGACCTTCGGCCAACCGACCTACGTTTCTTGGGCGCTTGGGCATGGTGGTCGCTGTGTACGTTCCAAAGAGTAGGAGCAACTGATTGAACGTCGGCTCGATGCTCCCTCCTTTATGTCATGAGACTGTGCGTGTAGACCCGTCGTCGGTGATGATAGGGTCGCACCGGTCGCATGGGAGGTTCCATGAACCCACCGCCGCGTTGCGACCGTTTCGCGTAGTAGGGGACCATCCGTCGAGCCCACTTGATCTCTGGCGGCAGAGGTCCCCACACCGTCCCGCCGCGTTGCGAGCGTTTTCTACGCTGCCGTTTCTTCGTTTTTCGTCGTCTACCGGGCATGCTCTCCACCATCGAATGAAGGGTTCTCACCCCCTCTCACGAGAATATATCCCCTCGGGCATACGGTTTGGCGCGTTTCTTCTTCCTTTTCGTCTTTTTTCTTCCTCTCCTCGATCCGCTTCCACTTTGACCTTCTTTGGGTGAATGCAGTACGAAGATACGCAACTTCCCTCCGCTCATGGTCTCCGGAAAAAAGACCGGTTCGTATCGCACGGTACTACCGTGTCCGCTCATCACTCCGCGACGAATGACGATCGCGCTCAAGGGACGCGTCTAAAATGCAAGGTGACGGTGGTGATCCCTTCGCCCAATTCGGCCAGTCCCCCTTCGGGTTTGCCGATGGCGATTTCCACCACGTCCAATTCCGTGTTACGCACGTCGATGTGTTGCATGTTCTTGGGTTCGTAATAGACGAATCCCTCCTTGTCCTCATGTGTCACGGGTACTTGACGCAACAGGTCGGTGATCTGTCCCCCTAGGATGGTTCCGCGTCCCACGTTGCTGTAGACGTAGACCATGGAGTCTTTGGACACACCGTCCTCCCGGACACGTTTTTTCGCCACAAACCAATCCCGGTTCAAGATGAAACGGTACCTGGCATGATTGCGAAAACCAAAGAAAGGACCCGCATTAGAGGTGTAATAGATGGGTCCCTTCAAATCGGCGGTCCTTTCCGACGAGATGTGCGGTGCCGTGCCTACGGCATTATTGTATTTGGGGTAGAGGATCACATGAGGTCCGTAATGCCATTCGTTGACCGTATCCCCGTCAAACCACGACACGCAGCCGGTGAGTTCCGCAAACTTCTTGTCCACACTCAATTCGAGTTGAAGGTCGTCGTCGGTGCCAGACCAGTCGACCTCCATGTATTCTTCACCGGCATTCCATTTTAACAAGGGGTAACCTCGTACCCCCGTGTCTCGTCCACCCTGCAATTTGGTTCGTCGCAGTGTGTACTCCTTGCCCTGACCGTATTCATAGAACACCTCGAAAATGTTGCGTTCCAACAGCTCTTTTAATCGTCTCATGAAGGTCGCACCATCGTTGACCGAGTCGTAATACATGACTTCACCCATCGTCACCCACGCCGTTCGTCGATAGACGGGAGTGCTCCCTTTGTAGAGACATATCTGGGCACTGATCAGGTTACTATTCCCGGGAATTTTTTCCAACAAGGCGGCTCTATCCAATTTCGCGGGCACCGCCGGTCGCGGTACGGTGATGGAACTCAAGGCCACTTGCCATCCGCTGCCGGGCAGACGCAACCGGTATGGTAACTTGATCTTGTAATCGTTGTTTCGATTGGTGTCGTCAAACTGAGCGCCCCCTCCATTGCTGGGAAGCGTCAAGTAAAGACTTTCAAACTCTTCTCCTCCTTCTCCTCTTCCTTGAGGCATCGTCGATCCAACTGTTGTACTTGGCAGGCCACCCTTTCCAACTGACGAGCATCCGACCGGCTCTGCGTTTTAATACCTTGTCCACACGCCACAACGTCTTCTCGTCCACGATCACTTTTTGTAAATCTTGTTCGTAAAACGTCCCTCGTAACGGGGTACCGTCCATTTTTTCCACGCGGTAAGTGGTCACCGGACCGGGCACGACCCGCGACACCACAAACACTTCTTCCGTCCATTGAGGCAGATAACCTTTCTTGAAAGTTCGTACCCTCTTGCTCAACCGAACCTGATTGCCCACCTTGAACTTGGCTTTGGACGGTTTACCCACTCGTTTGCCGTACAAGGTTTGCCACACTTGGGCTTCGTTGATCTCCGTGACGTCTCGGGGTGCCATGCCGATGCTATGGTGCACGTCCGCATTGTACGCTTTCACCAAGGCCGGTAGTACGTCCAGGTACGTCAAGGTATTGGCGGCCGTAAAATAGCGGTACATCCGTCCCTTCAACGTGCGATTGAACCGTTCCACCACACTGGCTTTGGCATCGCCGTGCGTCGAAAAATGTTCGATGCCTTTCTCTTTCAACCAGGTCTGTACCTTGGTGTTGTAAAACTCTTTACCCTTGTCCGTTTGTAAACGCCGTGGTTTACGCCCGCTGGTCTTGAGAATGTTCTGAAACGCTTTCACCACTTCCTCTCCGGTCTTTTTCTTCAAAGGACGGACCCAGGCAAATTTGGACAAGACGTCGACGACCGTCAAGAGGTACCGCGTGCCTTTATTCCATTTGGCGGTGGTTTGCATTTCCACCAGATCCGCCACCCATTGTTCGTCTTTCTCGAAGACCAAGACGGGTAACGTGGCAAACCGACGTCGGATGGGTCGGTGTAGAGTAAACGCCAATTCTCTTTCTAAACGGCGTCGTGCTTCCGGCAGAGTTATTCGGTGGGTCTTGGCGTACCGGACCAAGCCGCCCAACGCTCCGGGCACACTCGGATCAGTGTACGTTTGAGACTTTCCCATCCCCACCACAGGGTCAATCGTTTGACGGAGGGAATGCGTTCCTCGTGTATTTTATGCGTGTGACGCCAGTAAAATTCACCGTCTTCGGTCCCAAACGAGCGTCTCAACCATTCCACGAACACGGCATAATGACCCACGTGAAACTCGGGCGCCTCCACCACTTCTCGCCAGAGGTACAACACCTCTGCTAACCCGTCGATGGCATCGTCAAAGGGAAGGGACTCTTTACCCACCCACCGTCGACACACCCAACTGGTCATGAGCCAGCGACTACGCCACCCCCAACAACTCATGACACCACACAGGTTTGGTCACAAATGATTTTATTGAGTGCTATCTACAGGTTATGTACAATTTTTTTTTCATTCAGCGTCCATGTGCGTCAATGCATACCGATGCAAGTCCTCGCGGGTCACACCGGTCCGATGCATCTCTCGCTGAACACGTTTTTCCTCCTCGCCCAACCCTGCCAGGTACATCTCCTCTTCCAGATATTTCTCGCGTCGTACGCGTTCTTTGTCTTCTTCCACCCGTTCTCTGGGGGTGGGGTCTTGGCTGGCATGCATCCCCGGGTAGCAGTCACAGTCGGTCTGTTTCTGGGTTGTTTTCCGCTGACCTGACCACCCGTCCGACTGAGGGGGTGGCGCCGCATGCATCCGGGCGTAGGGGTGATAGTGTCCCTCGTGGCGCATCTTTTTGGTTTGTGGAGGTGTTGGCAGGGAGGGTTCCATTCGCCTCCGTTTCTCGCCTTGGGCTTTCACTTTCTGCCACATGGTGAGAGCGCTGTCCCTCGATCTACTTTCCGGTACGTACCGAGGACGTACGGGACGGGCTAGGATCTGTCGTCTCCGCGTTTGACCCGGGAAACTGGCACTGGCTCGATATTCGCCTGGAGGGGTATCGGCCCACTGGAAAAAGTCACAGGTATTGTCGCGACAGGTCAGGAATAGACGTCCTTCATTCTCTCGCTTGTTAAAGGTTAAAATAAGGTCAGTCAGCTATGGAGGACGGTTGCACGCTTTCAAGCTCCGCAGACGACAATCAATTTGTGGACCCTGAAATGGAATTGTTATTGCCTAACCTTGAGAGTTGTGATTTACAACATCTTCAACTAAACGGTGATCGGTTGGCCTGGAAGAGTAGTTTGGATTCGTTGAAGAATTTCGTGATGTGCGATTTGCAGAAACAGGGAAAGTGGACGTCGCCTGGCGGGAACATGAAACAGTTTAAAAGCACTGACAAAAACCTTATCATCAACTGGTACAATAAGAAGCAACAGACTCTGTGTTTCCAGGGTCGAGATGGTCCCACATTAAAGGATAGGTTAGCTCAATTAATTCAGGACATGCCCGAAATGACAACTAACACGCCGGACTCGAATACATCTACAATTGCCGTGCAAACTGAGAGCCAAACAATGTCGCCTTCCACGCTGTCTGAAGACTTTATTCGACAAACATCGGCTGACAGAGAAGGGCAAGAAAGTTCAACTGAAGAGCGATCAAATTCTATGGTGAGTGCTGATATAGAGGGTCTTAAACTTGATTTACTCATCTTACAAAAAAAGGTAGAAGAAAATGCAAATCTCTTGTCAGCAAATATCCAAAAACAAGAAGTTATGGTAGCCACTGAGGGCATTGATTATAAAACGAGGTATGAACATTTGCTGTCGACTTTACGCAAAAAAGAAAAGGTGATCGAAGAACTTGAGGAAAAATGCCTGTCCTTTGAAAATCGAGCATTATCCTTGGAACAAGAGAATGACTCACTAAGACTGGCGTTAAAGATCATTGTCCAAGAGAAGAATGAATGTGACAGCCGTCCACAAAAGAGAGATGATCGTTGGTCTCTTGTGGAAAACACCGATGCCGTGAACCGTGTGAAAATTAGGCGCAACCAACAGACAATTCCAAACGATAACATCGATACCCGCAATAGATTTGAGCCCCTTGGGAATGAGATTCAAGGTAGTTTCATCAATGTTAGCCCAGCGCCAAATAACGAAGCTAATAAAGACGAAAGAAACAGGTTACCAAGCGCGAGACGTTCCCAGACCTCAAATTCTAGAAACCGTAAGAATAGAGCAGCGCGAACCTCAGACAGTGTCAGGAATGATCCAACAAATCAATCGGCAAAGAGAAAGGAAGTATTTATAGTTGGCGATTCTATCTTGAAGAACCTTCAGGGACGGAAAATCTCGAGATCTGCAAAAGTCAAGGTTTCCTCGTTCCCTGGTTGCACTACTATGGACATGAGAGACCATATCAAGCCAATTTTACGAAGGAATCCTGATGCGATTGTGATGCATATTGGTACTAACAGCCTTCGATCAAGTGCATCGGTGCGTGATTGTGCTGAGGAAATCGTTAACCTAGCCACCATGATTAGTAATGAATCCTCGGCCGATCTTGCGATATCCGGTATTATTCCGAGGTCTGACGATGAAGTCCTCGCCGTTAAAGTGTCAGGTGTCAACAAGATACTCAAAACCTTTTGCAACCAAAATGGATGGGGGTATGTCGACCATTCAAACATCTCTCCTGAACATGACTTAAACAGGAGCGGTTTACACCTGAACACTAAAGGAACTGCCCGACTTGCTACAAATTTTATTAATTATTTAAGAGGTGATTAGGGTATTGCCGACTGGGAAACCGATGAGTCCTTGCCTCCGCGAGTAAATCGTAAGTACACTAAAAATAAGGGCGACCCGTTGACTATCGATCCATTTGGCCGGGGTTTTGTTATGGCGGTATTAAATATCAATAGTTTACTTGCACATTTGGATGATCTCAAATTTTTTGTACTCGACTCCAAAATTGATGTACTGGCTATCAATGAAACGAAGATTGATAGTTCGGTCAATGATAATGAAATATACTTGCCAGGATTTGAGGTTGTTAGGAAAGATCGCTCTGTTAACGGCCGAAGTGGTGGTGGTGTATGCATATATTTACGGAGTAACATAAATTACCAGATCCGTGACGATTTATGTGATGACCATCTTGAATGTGTTGTCGTCGAAATTATCAGACCTCACTCCAAACCTTTTATTGTTAGTACGTGGTATAAACCTCCAAACTCTCCCCAAGATATCTTTCGGCAATTTGAGTCTTTAATCGACAAAGTGGACTCTGAACAGAAAGACTTCTACCTTCTGGGGGATCTAAACTGTAATATGCAAGACGAATCAAATCATAACTCATCTACTTTAACAAATATACTTGATATATATGGACTAAGTCAATTGATCTCTGAACCGACTAGAATTACACCCACTTCGAGTACGCTGATTGACCTTTGTATAACTAATTCGCCCGAAAAAATATCAAAAGCTGGTGTAGTTCATCTCGGTATCAGCGATCATTCTCTTGTCTTCATGACTCTTAAAATCTGCTACGAGCGAACTGGTAGTCATCGCACGATTGAGACACGCGCTTTTAAAAATTTCAACCAGCACCACTTCCTGGACGATGTTGCTCAACAGCCATGGAACAGAATTTTTTCAGAGACAAATCCGGAAGCAATGTGGAATGTTTGGAAAAATTTATTTATGGAAGTAGTTGATAAGCATGCCCCACTTCAAAGTAAACGGGTCTCCAATAAACACTCCCCTTGGATTACATATGACCTGACTCGCAAAATTCATAAACGAAATTATATGAAGAAAATTGCTATTCAAGAAAATAGCGCGACGGCTTGGGAGCGATATAAGCGAACTCGAAACGAAGTAAACAATGCCATTAAATCAGCAAAGAAACAGTACTTTACGCATAACTTGGAAGCGAATAAAATGAATCCTCGAAAAACATGGAAGCTGATTGACGACCTATGTTCACGCAAATATGGCAAAATTCGAAATATTTCCGAAATTAAGGTAAACAAAGAACCCATTTCTTCTGCGGCGGAAATGGCAGAAGTTTTTAACGATTTTTTTGCAACTATCGGATCAAATTTGGCAAGTGAAATACAGCCGTCAACCATTGAGCCAGAATTCTATCTGCAACCCACGGACACAATGTTCTCTCTTAAACCACCAAGCGCTAGCACTGTATGCAGGCTTTTGAACCAGCTAGACACAAAAAAAGCCACTGGATTGGATAGAATTCCCTGTAAACTCTTAAAACTTTCTAGTAGTATTGTCGGGCCGTCCTTAGCATACATTTTTAAGAGCTGTATAAATGCTGAAATCTTTCCAAACGAATGGAAAATTGCCAAAGTTACACCGCTGTTTAAAAAAGGATCCAAGCGTGAACTAGGCAACTATCGACCAATATCAGTATTGCCACTGGTCTCAAAAATTTTCGAAAAAATTATTTATCGTCAACTTTATGATTACCTTCGGGATAACAGCCTCTTGAATACGTACCAATCTGGCTTTCGATCAATGCATAGCACGCTAACAGCGCTGCTTGAGACAACGAACAACTGGTCAATTAATATTGACAACGGTCTCTTAAATGGTGTGCTATTCATTGATCTTAAAAAGGCCTTTGACACAATCGATCACGAAATAATTTTGCGGAAACTTGCGAACTATGGGGTTGATCAAAGTGCTCTGCGATTTTTTGCGTCTTACTTAAATAATAGATCCCAAAAATGCAGTGTCAATGGAGTGTTATCCAGTGCAAGTAGATTAACCTGCGGGGTTCCCCAGGGAAGTATACTGGGACCTCTGCTCTTTTTAGTATATGTAAATGATCTTCCTAATTGCCTCGATATATCCTGTGCAAAAATGTTTGCCGACGATACTAACATCACCGTCCCTGGCTGCACTTTTGCCGAACTCGAACAAGCAACCAATTCTGAACTTAACAATCTTTATAGCTGGCTGAAAGCAAATAAGCTTAGTTTAAACATCGCGAAAACTGAGTTTATGGTGATTAGTACTCGTCAAAAGTTTCTTGCAGAAAATTGTAGTGAGATTAATATCCAATTAGATGGCCATCCAATTTGCAGAGTTGAGCATGCCAAATCATTAGGTTTAATCATCGATGACCGACTTTCATGGTCCAATCACGTCAAAGAACTATGCAGAAAAATATCCTCGGAAATAGGCGCTCTGAGGCGCATTAGGTCTCTAATTTCTCAGTCCACTGCAGTACAAATATATAACGCTTTAATCCAACCTCATTTCGATTACTGTGCTCCCGTTTGGGATGGATTGAGTTCTTATCTATGTGAGAAACTGCAAAAATTGCAAAACCGAGCGGCTAGGGTTATTCTGCAAGCCAAATATGAGGCAAACTCAAGCCTGCTTCTTGAAACTTTGAAGTGGGACCGGCTATCATTAAGAAGAAGAAAGCAGAAAGCTACAATGATGTTTAAGTCCCTCAACGGGCTAGCTCCAGTATACTTGCGCGATTTATTCAGTGAGCGGCACACAGACTATGACTTGCGTGATTCTTTCCGTAAGTTAAACTTACCCAAGCCGCGTACTGACTATTTGAAACGTAGCTTTGGCTATAGCGGTGCCCTACTGTGGAATTCTCTTCCTGAAAATATTAGGGCGATTAGATCAATTGGGCAGTTTAACAAGGAAATTAACCGCGCACTTGAAACATTCGATTCCCACTCGGCAATCTTGTAAATCAGTTTTTAAAGTCATTTTAATTTTTACAAAATGATTGTAATTAAAATACTTAGCATAACTGAAGATTTTTAACCGAGTTTAAATAAAGATTTTACTTACTTACTTACTTACTAGCGACAGAGTACCCACTTGTAGGGGCGTCGGCAATAACAGGTGAAGGGACCCCTCTTGATCTCCGGACAGACTTGCGCCTCCCAAGCCTCACACAACTCCTGACATTGACGGGCATCCAACCAGACCGGTCGGGACGGAGAGGGAGGAATGCCGCCGGGATATTCGCCTGGTCCTAAGGGCGCGTCTCCTTCCTCGAGCACCTCGGTCTGGTAGTCCGGTAGCGGTTCCAACAACTCCTTCATGGTAGCATCATCGATGGCTTCCAACTGAGTTCGTCCTTCCAACTCCAACGCACACTCTTCGGCCGCTTGTCTGACAATGTCCACGCCTTCCATCTTTCGTCTTCTTCTTCTTCTTCTTCGTGCCATGCGAGTGTGATCTAGGTGTCTCTGGTGCCGCGAATTTTATACCCACCCAACGGATCGAAACCCACCAATCACGACGCTCTACGTTGTCGGACCAATCACGACGCTCTACGTCGGACCAATCACAGACCTCTCTCGCCTCCTACATAAGAACCTCTCTCCCCACCGCAGATCTCATTTCATCATCATCATGACCGTTCAAATCATCACGGGAGGATGCAAGGGCACGGATGCGACCGCCATGTATTGGGCCGATCGCTACCACATTCCTTTCCGTTGCATCCTACCTTCTTTTCACAGCATGCAGTACGATTTGCGAGACGATCCGTTTGCGCCCTGGCACATTGGCATGGGTGTGTCGACGGGCATCCACCTCTTCCGACGACGCGAGCATGTCAACGACACTCTGTTTTCCGTCCTTCTTCCTTTGACAGACCACCAATCGTTGAGGGATCGTTTTGAAGTGGCACCCGAAGTAGATGTCGAGGCAGCCGCAGCCTGTCGAGATTTGAATACCAATTTCGACCAATACTACATCTCTTCTCGCAGGTACCTACAGAGAGACCATACCATCGCCACTGCCTGCGACCGCGTGTTGGCTTTTGGCTATTTGACACCGGACGACGATGGGGAGACGTCCTTCGTGCGCGGCGGAACGGGATGGACGGTACGATTGGCGCAAAGGTTGTACAAACCCGTACACCTGTACGACTTGACGAACGAACGGTGGTTGTGGTACGACCTGTCAAGCCTTGTGTCCCGATTACGATCAAATCAGACCCTCTCTACGTTACCTGTTGAGACGTGACGTGGACATGGTGGTCCAATCCGATGCCGTGTACCTCATTGGCGATTTGATTCGCCCCTCACACTCCAGCAATGAACCAATGGGAGGCCCCGGTTGAATCCAGCACGTGACCATTCTCAAGCACAAACCTCTCTATTTCTTTGACTTGTCCACAAACACTTGGCTCACTTTTGATTACACCGGGCTACAGTTCAGACCTCATTTCGGAGCTCTGCCTTCTCTGCGAAATCAACATTGTTTGATAGCTGGGACCAGACGTTTGACGAGAAACGAGCCTGTCTTTTTCGACATTTTACCTGCCTTCTTACTCACGGCTAGAGCATGATCGGAGCCTCTGATTTGGAACGCGTGTGTCTGGTGATCGACTTGGAGGGATTTCACGTCAGCGCTTCGCGCGGAAACCCTAAACAGTTTCTCGTGCGAGAAATGGGATGGTGCGCCTGGCCCGGTCATGCCCACGATGTGGGGTCGTACCGATATTTCAACCTCAGAGAGTTTCGTACCTTACTTCTCAAGGATCAAAAGACGTGTCGCTATGTCAGCAAACACATTCACGGTCTACCCTATCGTCCCACCCCCGAGGAACAAGCCCGACCTCCTTGGCAACTCCACGAAGACCTTCGTAACCTTTACAACCTTCACAGAACCCCCGAGAGACCGTTAATGGCTTACAAGGGTGGACACGTAGAAAAAAACCTGTTGGACAAGATGGGGATACCCTGCGTCGACTTGGAAGTCTGGGGATGTCCCAAATTTGAAAACCTGCCTCGTTTGACCACCGTGGGAGGTTGCGGACATCATGCCGACCCTCTACACCATCACTGCCCACAAGTGGAGACTTATCATTTCGTGCAATGGATACGGCGAACATTGCATTTGCCCAGAGACATTAATTTTGTCAATCTAGAACGCGCTTCACGTCTGGCATTTTAATCAGCTGTACATTCGGTTTTTTCACAGATTTTTTGTAAAATAAAAGCTGCATGCAACAAGTCATGCATTGACAACAATGTTTGTGCAGCCTCTTTCTTGGCTCGACTGCGTCGCAAAGCCGTTCTTTCGCATTCGAGTTTCTTCTCGTACTTCGCGGGATCCTTTTCTTTCAACTCTTCCCTTCGCTGTCTCGCCCGTACGTTACGGTTGGTTTTGAACTGTTCCGATCGAACGGGGTCCGATCTCAATTTACTCCGATAATTCGCTTCGTAACCTTTTCTCTTCTGACGCGCCTTCTCACTCTCTCTGTACTTCACTTGCCCCGCACGCTTCCTTTCTCTCCAGGCCTGGTATCGACCTTCTCTCTTCAATTTTTCCACGTACGTGATTTGGTATCCCTTTTGTCGAGTCTGCAGAATCGCTCTCTCTTCGTCCGTCATGGCCGCTATTTTCAGTTTCTTACGAGCATAGTCCTTCTGGTAATGTTTTCTCTTACATGCTCTCCTTCTCTCCATTTCCTGGTCGTACTTTTCCGGTTCCTCTTCCTTCATCTTCTCCATGCGTTTTTTGGTCAAGGCATATCGTCTTCGTCCCTCTTGTTTCTTTCGATCGTCCATAATTGCCAATTTTCCACCGATCCTGCGGCTTTCCTTATATAAGGCTTCTCATTTTGACGTCACGTCGCCATGCCAACCCTCGTTTCGCATGTTAGGGGGATACCCCCCCATCCCCCATTCTCAATCTCCATAGCAACGTGACTTCCATATAAAACCCACACGCGTCGTGTCGGTTCATTTTCAAACGAGTGCACGTCTCAACCTAACGTGAAACAATCATGCTCTCTCTGGTGATTTTGTTCTTGGCCTGTGTGGGAGACGGTTTCCATCTACCGCCCGCAGAATGCACGCGCTCCAAACGTCCTGCCCTCTGCTGTTCCGTGGAAAAGCCGACCCGTTCCAAAAAGGTCAAACGACGACGACGACGTTACATCACACCACGTCACCTCGCCCTGCTGTACTTCAGTGAGTTCTGGTGTGGCTTGCCCGACTTGGTGAGAGAAAAGATTGTTTACTGGACCGCCGTGGCCGAACATCGCGACAAGATGCGAGCCGTCTGCCAAGAAATATACAGTCTGCCCATCTGTCCGCGGTACGGTTTCGCCATTCTCACGGAACGACAGCTAGGACGACGGTGAGTGTCCCTTCGTTTTTTCAATTTTATTCTCATTCCATTTTCATTTTTTCACATCACCCCTCTCCACAGTTTTCCCGATCGGGTTTGGTTCCTTCCGCGGGATCCGGACTGGATACGATGCGATCGATGCATCCATTTCCAGTATCCTCATCTTCCTGGGGTCACTCACTTCCACTTGCTTCCATGGATCAGTGTCATCTCCCACTATCGCAGGGATTAGAGGTCAGTCACTTCGTTTCATTTTTTTCACAACACCCTTCTCCACAGTTTTCCCCATCGGGATTGGTCCATTCCATGGAATCCAGACTCGATACGATGCGGTCGATGCACCCAATACGAGTATCCTGATCTTCCCGGGGCCATTCACTTCCACCTGGGTCGATGGATCACTCTCACCCCCTTTCACAGGGATTAGAGGTCAGTCATGACAACTTCCGAACATTCTTTCTTCTTTTCAGACCCCCTCGCTCAGTGAATTCCGTCCCGTGCGCCTACTGCAGTTTCCACTCGATGTTCTGTATGGGAGTCATTTACCATTCTTTTCATCGAGTGTATCTCCGTCGATTCCCGGGTGGACTGAGGGTCTGAGGGTGAGCCGTTTTTCTTTCTTTCAGGGAGTGGCAGGGGGTCCTTCATTGGTGGTGCTCGTACTGCTACACCAGACGACTCAACCCTGCCCACGCCTATCATCCCATCCTTTGACATACACTTCCTTCTCTGTATTTTTCTCCCAGATTCATTTGGTGTCCGTATTGTCGCCGTCATACCTACTGCCCCTGATGTCGTGTCTCTCTTTTCACCCACAGCTTACGCGTCTGTCCCCTGAAACACTCCACTCCCGACTGGCACGATGACGAACACTTCTTCTGTCCACTTTGTTCGGGACCCATTTATTGCATCCAGCATTATCTGAACCCAAACGACTTCGAACACCCCTACGGTCGCCTTTGTTAATCTCCTCACCTTTTTGCAGTGCCGTCTGTCCCGTCTACAATCTGGACGATTACATTGATCCGGAGGAATTCGGTGGATTCGTTTGGTGTCAACGATGCACCGAGCCTTCCTTCTTTTGGTTTCATCCCGTCCTCAGACGCTGCTATTGTCCATCTTGCCGGCAGAACCCCCCACCGACAGTCATGTGTGACTACCCCTGGTGAAAATAATTCCACATCTCCTTACCTTCACAGTGCCATCTGCAGTCACTGTCACGATGACGATTCCTTTGCGGGAGAGGAGTTCCAGGACTATGCTTGGTGTCGACGATGCACGGGCTCTCACCACTGCATACATCACTCCCTCTCCAACATACGCTGCCATTGTCCATCTTGCAGTCTAAACCCGTTCCTCAGAAGGTGATGACCGTCTTCTCCTTTTTTCAACAGATGGTGGATACGTCCTCTACCCAACAGTGTTCACTGTCTGTATTGCAGCCGACGGAGAACCTTCCCGGGATTTCACTGGCACAGTCTACGTTGGGTGTCCCTACCACGCACGTGATGCGGCCGTGCTGACATCGCTGTTGTCGGACTATTCGGACGAGGAACTGTGAACATTGAACTGTGGTTTTGTTTTTCCTGTTTGCCTTGTTGTTGACCACTTTTTCCAAAAAACAATCAAGGAGCTGCTGTTATTTGTAAATTTTTCATTTGTACATATTAAAACTTTGTCATTTTTCCACTTTTCTGTTTTTTCATTCATTTCCTGGGGGTTTTCTCCTTATGTGGGAGGGGCATAAACTTTTGACATGGACCTGTCATTTCTCCTAATTAGCATACATCAGCCATCTTGAATAAATTAGCAACTCGCAACCTGATTGGTCGAATCGTACCACGTGGTATACAATACTCGATCCTGATTGGTTAGGGACCCGATAAGCCGGTTATACTACTAATCACGATGGTTTAAGCTCGTTGTCGACGGAGAAATCCATCATTGAACTACAAACGAAAACGTGAGCACTGCAAACGGTCAAATAAAACAAACGGTACGTCAAAAGAAAGCTAACATAAATCTTCAACTATCGTTTGAGCGAGTCAGTTTTGAGGATTATTGCAAAGGAAAAAAATATATATGGCAGAGCTCGGACGCCTTTTCTTTTTTATCGAGGTTTAGTAAGTTGTGGTCATGAAAGGATTTGAACCACTCAGCAATTTCTGCGTTTTGTTTTCCTGGAAACATCCACGAGAGCGGTCAGGGTTTTCTCGGAAAAAGTATCGGTCTTTGAATGTGCTTTGTTCCCACCACCGACTCCTTTGAATCTTCTGAAAAAAAAAAACAAACAAACAAAAATAAGAATGGGTGTTGTTTTCTCGGATGACCAAACGTAAGCTTTTGAAGGAAAAAGAAATTGTGGCCGCCAACGCTTCCCGCATTTGCGAGCGAGTGTTTTTTGCAAAGAAACCAAAAAAAATTATTTATTAGCTTGAAAACCGCTTCAAACCCAGCCTATGCAACGCTTAGGTAAGAGTCATGGTGATTTTAAGGAAGGTTTTTTGGTTTGGAGTTCGACAAACGTTGGAACAAAGAAGAAGAAGAAGAGAACTTACCTCGAGCTTGCGTTTCTTTTCAAAGGTCGTTTGAAACGGGAAAATCGTTTGTAAAGATCCTCTTTCGATTGTACACAAAAAACAGAGCTTGCAGAAAGGTCTTGTCGCGTTACCGGTGGATCAAATCAAGCTGTGAAAAGTCTTTTTTTAACGCTGGAGATCAAATCAAGCTGTGACACCGTCGTTTCACGCCGCCAAAAAACTAAATACGTCCCGCATCTCAAGTGCTTAAGTAATATTTCGATGGCGTGGATGTGACGCAGTCGGTCGACTCCTTTGTCCTGATTGGGCATCTCGCCCACGTGGGTGGCCCAAAGGATTGATTACGGCGACAAATGGAAAATAGGCCTCTGAAAAAAGGCCTATTGTTTTCCGTAGCGAGAATGCGTTTTCCAGTAGGGTCAGTGGTATCTGGTCAGTGGTATCCCACCTCAACCCAGGGGGGTGGTTTCGATGCATCATGTAGGAGGTCACGACGTGTCCCTCTCTGAGAAATAGGGGCCTGCGAGGCTATTTCCACATGGAGTCAGTGGTATCCCACCCCACCGAGGGGGGTGGTTTCGATGCATCATGTAGGAGGTCACGAAGGGTCCCCACCTGAGAAAGAGAGGCCTGCGAGGTTATTTCCACATGGAGTCAGTGGTATCCCACCTCAACCCACGGGGTAGTTTCGGTGCATCATGTAGGAGGTCACGACGTGTCCCCACCTGAGAAAGAGAAGCCCGCTAGGCTATTTCCACATGGAGTCAGTGGTATCCCACCCCCACCTAGGGGGGTAGTTTCGGTGCATCATGTAGGAGGTCACGAAGTGTCCCTCTCTGGAAAACAAGGGCCTGCAAGGTTATTTCCACTTGGAGTCAGTCGTATCCCACCCCCACCCAGGGGGGTGGTTTCGATGCATCATGTAGGAGGTCACGAAGCGTCCCTCTCTAAAATAGTAATATCCCGACCTATATGTGAATCACACGCATTGCAAATCGTTTTTTTAAAGAACCTTTTATTGTCAATTGCTTTTTTCAAAAAAGAACCACTGATGGTAAACTAGTGTTTAACCTGGTTTTGAAATAAAAAAACCCGGTTTTTTTTAAACGTGCAACTTGACTTTGGTTTGCATGATTTTCTTGACGATCCTTTCCGTGAGGGTCCGCTTGCCCGGCAATCCCTCGATGGCCTTGATCATGCGACGATCGGCGGCGTGCTTGTCCCTCAAAGTCTTGGCCTTGTCGTAGTCGATGTCGTGTTGTTTGGCAATCTTGTCCAACCGGTTGATGCCCGGGTCCCCGCGTTTCAAACGTTTCTTCAAATGCGTGCCGGGGCCCATGTACTGATAGCCCGGCCAATGAAATTCCAGGCCCGTTTTGCCCAACCATTTTTGCACGTCCACCCCGCGGCCGCCCTGAGACGGCTTCTGGCATCGTCGCTTACTCGTCATCGTAGTCCTCTTGATCGAGTCGGCGTCGCGTGCGCTTCCCTCCCTCCCAATCTTCCCACCCTGGTTGGGTTCTCAACCGTCTCACTGCCAAGGGTGTTTTCGACGTTTCCTCCATGGCCTGTCGCCTTTTATCCATGGCCCTGGCGACCGCCCCCCATAAATCGTCCTCACCCCTTGGACGCTCGATCTGGGGCGTCTTTTTCAATCGGCGTTTACCCTGGTCGAGGTCCCACGCATCAAATGGAGTCTTCCGTGTAGGCTCTTCCTCCTCCTTTTTCACTTTCACTTCCTGAGGGGGTGAGAAGGACCAGTCGTCTTCCTCTTCCTTTTTGACTTCCACCCAAGGAGGGGGTGGGAGAGGCCAGTCGTCTTCTTCTTCTTTTGCCTTTTTGAACAACCGTTTCGGTTTTCGTGGCACTTTGGGTTTCACGTCCGTCCCTATGGCTTTGCTCACCGTTGTCTTGGCAGGGGTCCTACCTGTAGGGGTTCCCCCCTCCGTTTTTTGGGCCACTCGCACCATGCGTCGCATCCATTTGTCGAACGCACTGCTCACCAAATCCGTTTCGGGGGCGTCGTCGTCGTCGGCTGTCCCCGCCGTGCCTGCTGCGGGAACGTCCAAGGTTCGCAGTTTTTTCGTGGCTCGATGCAGGGCGCGCGATACGGGCTTCAACTTCATGCTTTTGGCTGCAGGCGACAGGTGGGGATCCTTCAACAACCGTTCCTCTTTGGCCGCCAAGGTGGCCGCATGGGTCAGTAGATGGTTCTGCAACAAACCGGCTTTGTGTTTAGCCACCCAAGGGGCGAATTCGCGTTTGGGTACGATCAACATTTCTTCCATGACGAGACGGTGATGCGACCGGTCACGCGTGCTTCACCGAGAGGGGTCGCACAGTAGGCGTCGTCTGAGTTCACAACACTCACGTTGCCACCTCTTATACCCTTGGTTCTTGTCGGCCGGACATTCAACAAGGCCACAAGAGTTCTCATCGTTGGAGACATCGAGACACCGCTTGCAGTCCCCGCCATAAGCCACTGCCCGTCTGTCGGGGCAGGAGAGCGCGTCGTCGGGTCACCGAATTTTTCCGCTTGGCTAACTCGCGCAAGACCTTTTTATGCCTTTTCAACCGGGCCACGACGTCCGGGGTGACCCTGGCATGCCCTTTCAACGTGTTCAACACCAATTCGCTGATGGCATTGATCTGATCGGCGTTGGCGTGCCGTAGGAGGTCGTGACGGTATTGCCCGCGGGCATCTCGAGACAGACTTTCCAAAAACGGCCACTGACGTCTAAGACGTTTCATCTCGAGGGGAATCGTCTGCGTCGACCAGGGTCCACGTTGTCTTCTATACCCTCTTTTCTTGTGGCCACTTCCAGGGCTTTTTTTGGTCACATGAGGCAACAAGGGCTGGCTTTCTTGGCGATGAAACCTTGCGATCGAGCGTATTGGAGCCACGATTGTTTGCCCCCTCTTGCTTTGTGAGCCTGCCAGGCCGCTCTCATGCTGTCGTATTGCCGTTTGGCCTTCGTCATGTCCGTGGTTTTGACGGTGCGAATCATGTCGCGCGTGACCTCATAGGCTTTTTTAGGATCCACCACCCAAGGCATCTTGCCCCCTCGCTGAGTGGAGGGTCGTCTCCGCCGACGTGTCGAGGAGGTTGTCTTCTTCTTCGTCGTCGCACGTTTGGCCATGGTCTGAGGTTGCGAGGACAGCGTCCCTTCCCTTTTATCGCGTCCACGCAAAGGTGGAACCATCGGGATGACGCATCAACCCAGACCTCCGTCGTTTCATGGCAGCACGTTCTACACTGCTTGCATTGTACCGCTTTTTGGTGGCGGCCTCTAGGGCTTTTTTGGCACCGTACCCCGCGGCACCACTGACGGCTCCTACAGCAGTCGCTTTTCCCGCCGCGATGGCTGCAGGCAGGAGGGCTAGTAGAGGAAACAGGCCTCCCTTGTGACGTCGCCGTCGAGTCGTCCGTCGTCGCGACACTCTTTGCTTGGGCATGTTGAGTGACCCCTCGTAGGCCGTGCGTTCCCTTTTTATGTCGGACGGTGGGGCTTGGCAAAGGCACGGGTGTACCCTTCGTCCTCCAAGAGGTCTGCAAAGACCCGGTACGTATCGTCGGAGGCCGAATGCAGATCCAAGAAGACGTACCCAAAAGGTCGGGCCGTCACGGTGTCGTAGACGTCTAACACGTCGGGCCAATGTTTGGGAAAGGCTTGCCTAATGAGGTTGGTGAACCCCAGCTGATCGCGAGGACTCTTGAAGGCCACGATGTAATGCGCATTACGCGAAATGGTCTTGGCGTACTTGCCAGGGGGAAACATGTCTTGACAGAGATACAGCACGGTGATGTTGCGATGGTGCGAGTCTTTGGTGAACAGATCCAACACGCGTTTGTCGTTGCCCCCTTCCTCCATCAGATCGTCGAGGACCAAGACCCCTCCTTTCGTGCGACCGAACCAACGTTGCAATTGATCGCTCTCGGGTATGCCTTTGTGCATGTGTACCCCCAGTCGAGCCAACGGGTGAAAGCCCTCTTGCCACACCCCGTAACAATAGTGGACGTTGGGCACCACGTCGCAAAAGTACCGGTGAGGCGCTTTCAAGAGTTTGGTGACAAATACCGTCTTGCCACACCCCGAGGGTCCCACCACCAACAGGCTACTCGGTGTCCGAATCATCTTTGTTCAACTCCACAGCAAGGCGTCGATTTTTATACTCCCCGCTTTCAGACGTCTGAGCATGGAATTCAACGTCAGACGCCCCGTGAGAGGCACCTTTTGCGTCTTCAAGGTCTTGGGGAGTTTCCGAAAGACCTCGGCCAACGTCACGGTGTCTTTGACCATCTTGATCTTGTTCTTTTTGCTCCGCACGCGTCTAGGTGGGTCGGGGTCGGGACCGTATTGTTCCTGCAACCGTTGCATCATACCCATCCACGTGGCTTGACTGGGTAAGGGAACCGCCGAGGTCAGTCGCGGAGGGACGAGCCCCGTCACAGGTTGCAAGTCGAGGCGTCGTTGGGCCATACTGATACGGTTACCCTAAGAGTGCGCCCCCCTTTTATATAAACAAAGGACCACACAGTCACCACTTTTTTTTAATGTTTTATTAAGAACGACCTCGTTGTTGTTGTTAATACACGGTATCGTAGTTTTGGCCTTCCGGGTTCCCCGTCATCGTCATGAGCATGTCCATCAGACGCACGGGCACGTGGTTACTCTGGCGAATGGGGCCCGTCAAACGATGCCACGTCAAATCGCGTCGCACCAACCGCTTGAACCAGGCAGCCGCGCGAGCGTCGTTCTTCACGAAATCGTAACGACTAAAATACTGTTGAAACGTCTGTAACGTGCCTCCCAGACTGCAATGCACCAAAAACAGGAGGGCATAGGCACCGCACGTGTTGCTGTCGATGGCCTGCAAACTGCGCTTGTTGAAACGAAGGGTGGACCAATGCTTTTCCAACCAGTCTTCCAGGGCAGGCGCCCCGTAACGCCACAACGGTAACCCAAAACTGTCCATCACCATGCAGGTCTCCTCCTCTTCGTCGTCGTTAGGGCCTGGCGTCCAAAGGGCCATCCAATGACTGCCGGGACGATCGTAAAGGTCCATGTTGACGATATATCCTTGCGCACGGTCTCGGATGGGTCGAGGGGGCAGTCGGTCGCTGGGAAAGACCCCGGCAAAATGAGGACCAAGGTGGGGGTCGTCTTCGGCCAAATGCCGCAACTGTTCGTCCGTGGTGGGCACCAATTCCATGGTGGGACTGACCTAGGCCTGCCTTCTGACGGCTCTTTTATGTGCCATAGGCATTGTACAACACGCCTCCGTCGTGGGTGATTTGCATGACGTTCTCAAATTCGCCGTAAATGACCACCGTGGCTACGTGAGCCAACCCGGCATTCAAGTGAAATTGCACGCGCACGTTGCCCTCTTTTTGCGGGTTGAGAATTTTGCCGTCGGCATCCCCACTGGCCACGTTGTCGAAGACGTACAAGGTGCAATTCTTGCCGTACCCCCACTCTTGGGGCCGTACCAGGTTGGGTCGCCTTTCTTTCCAAGCCGAGGTGCCCTGCACGAAGCGGAAATATCCCACGAGATCTTTGTTGCCATTGCCCGCATTCAATTCGAGGGTCGTGCCGTAGGGATACTCTTCCCCGTCCACAAACTGTTTGATCCACTGTAACCCAAACTGTTGAAAGGCAAACGGCGAGTACGTGTAGTCGCCGTTGTAACTGCTCTGGTGCAACAACCCCACGATCATCCGATCGGGCACGCGGTGGAGAAAGATGCGATCTTCGTCAAAATCCGTCTGACCCGCAGGGAGGGCATACGCGCGAATCTCCGAACGCACCAAGGGGTACTTGGCATAATACCCCTCGTTTCTTTGTAATTGCAAGGTATTGGCGAGGGGATCGGACAATTGCACTTGACACACGTGAAACTTGATTTTGATGTCGGCGTCCGTCAAACGGCCTTGCTCTGCCACCCCGTTGAAGAAGAAGGCCGGTTCGTGAAAGAAGAAACGCACCACCACTTCTACAAAGGGTACCAAGGGTTTACCCATGTAAAAGGCTTCCGAGTGCGGCTTGAAGTACAGCGTGCGTCGTTTGCCAGCCGTGTAGTGCCCTTGTTCTCTCTTCATGGCCTTCACGGCAGCTTTTTGCGTGGCACTGAGAGCCGTGTAGTCGGCGTGGGGGGTCGCGTCGTCCAAGTTGTTGGCGGTCAAGGGGGTGGCCACATCCAATCCATCTTGTTGGAACCCCTGCAAGGGCAAGAGGGTCTCTCCATCCAGGCGGTCGTTGTTGATGAGGGTCTCAAAGTAAGCTTTGTACGGGTAGGTGTCCGTCTGGGAACTGATCAACGTGCCATTGAAGGTGACGCTGCATTGTTTGATCATGGTGTGGCACAAATTCTGGGCGGGGAACAGATTATCCGCGGCTGCGACGTTGTTGCCATTGTGTTGTTTCATTTGAAATTCCATTTCGAAGTAACTCCGATTCAAGTCCACGTACTCGTTGACGCCCGACATGACAAATTGCATGGGTTGAATGCCCCCACTGTCCGCTTTCACCAACACCATGCGATACTTTTCGTAGGAAGTATCCGTCGGGGGGACGTCGAAGATTTGCATGGTGGGATGCCAGGTGGTGGCGGCAGGTGTCCTTCCCTCACTCATCGTGCTCACCGGCGTCCTCGTCGCCTTTGCCGTGGTCGCTTGTGCATCTCTTTTATATACGCGCGTGTCCAGGAAGGCACCATGTCAGGAGTCCCCGGCCAAATCCGTCCCCCGACTTGAGGTGCCACGCCTTTCAGACCGTGCCGTTGAAGCCCCCTCGAGGGCATGGGTGTCATGACGATGCGCCGCTTCACCATCTTCAGGGTCCCAAGATATCGTGCACACTGTGTTTGACGCGTTTACTCACTCTGTCGAGGACTTCGTCCGCTTTGCGTTTCAAGGCCCTCTTCACGTGCTTTTGTACCTTTCTGGCGACGACTTGACCCCCCCTTTCGAGCACGGGTCCGACAAACCGACTGAAAAGCCCCGAACCGTCTTGCGACGTGGGGGTGTACCGTGTCAGACTGCCTCCTCGCATGACTCGCAAATGCTTGGGGTGTTGGGGAGTGTCCTTTTATACACGTCGACGGGATTGTCTGCACGGACCCACGACAGGGTTGTCTTCTCTTTACACACGCTGGCGAAAATGCAAAGTCAAGTTGGAGGGTCCCTCCCCCAGATGCGCCAAGGCACCGGCCATCTCGGCGATTTGCACTTCCATCACCTCGAACGAGGGTTGACGCACCGGCAGGTATTGCACGTGGGTGGGTTCAAAGTAGGCGTACCCATTTCGGTCCGTGGTGGAAAGGTGGACTTCTCTGAGGAGATCCGTGATGCGTTCGCCCACGATGGTGCTCTGACCCGCATTGCAGTAGACACGCAGACTGCGCGAGGGGGTGAAGAAGGTCTTTTCGAACCAACCCCAATTCAAGTTGGTAAACTCCCAGGTCTGTTGTTGTGTGAAAAGGACCCACTCTCCCTGGATGGTGGCCGCATCGATGGGCTGAGTGTTGATCTTCTCGCTGGCGGGAGGGGACTTGTAATGAATCTGACGGATCTGGGGTCCGGGAAAACTGTGGCTTGGGCCAATGCCTCCTAACAACACCATCAAGTCGTACGCAAAGCCCACTGTGATGTTCTGGGAAGCGCGCTCGCATCCGCTGCCGTCGATTTGCAAGGTGGTGGGACCCGTCCAACGCAGGGTTTGAAAGTACTCCGCATTGCTTTCCGGGTGCTTCCATTCTTCGAGGTCCGTGCTGTCTTTTTCCGTGTACTTGAAATAGTAGGCGATTCCCTTTTGCAACTCGAACACGAGGGACCGCATGAAAGAGACCCCGTCGTGCACCGACTCGTCCTGCAACAGGTCGTCCACGGTGACCACGGCCCTCACGTTGTTGTTGGCCACACTGCGTGTCCCGCGCGCATCCACCTTGGTCGTGTACCCCCGTTGATAGGCAAGTTGGGTGCCCGAAGGAAACTTTTGCAACAGGGCGGACCGAAATTCGTTCCGAAGGGGTAGCGACAGGCTCGCCAACCCCACTTGCCAGTCTTTGCCTCCGAACTTCAAGGGGGTGGGCAATTGCACCTTGTAACTGTTGTTGCGATTGGCCCTCGCGAATTGAGCTCCTCCGCCATCGCTGGGCAACGTCACGTAGAGCTCTTCGCCTTGAGGTCCGAAGTGGGGATCCAACTATCGTATTTGGCCGGCCACCCTTTCCATCTCACCAACGCTCGCTTGCCACGCCGTTTAAGTACTTTTTCGATGCGCCACAAGGTGTCGTCGTCCACGGTGACTTTTTGTAGATCCTCTTCGTAAAACGTCCCCTCCACGGGTGTGCCATCCATTTCTTCGATTTTGTAGGTGATGGGAACCCCCGGCACCACGCGTTGCACGACAAACACTTCCTCCGTCCATTGGGGCAAATACCCTTTCTTGAAGAGTCTCGTGCGCTTGCTCAAGCGCACGCGATCCCCTCTGGCCAATCGAGGTCGCCTCCGATCAGGTTTCAACCGTAAACCGTACAATCGCTGCCACACAAACTCTTCGTTCTCCGGCGTCACTTTTCTCGGTGCCAAGCCAATGCTACGGTGCTTGGAGGCATTATACCCAGCCACCAAGTCGGGGAGGATGTCGATGTACTTCAAGGTGTTGGCGGCAGTGAAATAGCGGTACATGCGGCCCTTGAGCGTGCGATTGAACCGTTCCACCACGGCGGCTTTGGCATCCCCTTTCGTGGAAAAATGATGAATGCCTTCTCGCTTCAACCAGGCCTGCACGGTAGCGTTGTAAAATTCTTTGCCTTTGTCCGTCTGCAAGGTTTGTGGGTGGCGTCCACCGTCCTTGAGAATGCTTCGAAAGGCTCGCACGACCTCGGCGCCCGTCTTCTTTTTTAACGGACGCACCCAGGCGTATTTCGACAAGACGTCCACCACGGTCAGGAGGTAACGTATGCCGCGGTTGTGGCGGGCCACGCGCTGCATTTCCACCAGATCGGCCACCCATTGCTGGTCGCGCTGAAACACCAAGACAGGCAGCGTCGAAAACCGCCGACGCGGGGGTTTGTGCAACGTGTAGGCCAAATTCTTTTGCAACAAAGTGCGTGCCTTCTTGAGGGACCACCCGTGAGCGCGTGCGAACCGGGCCACCCCGCCCAAGGCACCGGGTGCTGCAGGGTCCTCGTAGGATGCTGCCGTTGTGGGCTTCTTTTTTTTCTTCATGGTCGTCGAAGTCTGTCCGTCACCCACAGGCAAACTCGACGCCACGCCAACTCTCGAATGGTGGGCAGGCATAACCCGTACGTTTTATGTATCTTGCGGTACCATTGCCAACTTTCTGGCCAAGGGTACCCCTCGTCCAACCACACCACAAAGGCCGTGAACGTCCCCCAGTGCAACTCGTCGAGAAGGTATTCGAAGACGTCGAGGGGCGTACCCTCGGCGGCCGCGTCCATGGCGAACACATCCTGACTGGGTACCCCTATGACGGCCACGAGCGATCGACATACCGTGCGCAACATGACCCAACGGCATCGACTCCACACGTCTGCGCACGTCGTCATGGTTTTCGCACACTGACGAGTCAAGGTGGCGGACGGCCCGGTTTTATGGCTTCCTGCGTCTGAAATGCAAGGTGACCGTCGTGTGCGTGCGACCCACTTGTGCCGTGGGCAACGCATGCCCCAAACCATCCCTCAAACTCACGCTGGCCACCTCCAGTCCGTAATAGCGCACAGACCGAAATCGTTCTGGCGAGGGTTCGTAATACACACCCCCCTCCCCTCGCTGCAAGTGCGGCACCTCTTGCAAGAGATCGGTCGTCCGATCCCCCACCATGACGGCACGTCCCACGTTGGAATAGATGTGTAGACCCTGCGTGTGGTGCGTCTTGCCCACCACGCTGTCGAAGGCGTCATTCAGACGCACGAAGCGCCATTTCACTTTAGACGAAAACATGACCGTATCACGCGTGGAATCGTATTTCAACAGCACGTCACCGTGAGCAATGATGGAGTCCACCGTGTGACCCCACCTTGGGGCCGGGCCCGTGACCACTTGACGCAATTCGGGAATGGCATTGTGGCCTAGAAGAAATGACAAATTTTGCGATGGGTCGGGCATCAACCAACCCATCTTGAAACACAAACTCTTGTTCAATTCAAAGGTCGTTTCACCGAGTCCATCGACAATCATCTCTGTGGCGCCATTGGAGGTGTCCCAACTCACGCGGGGGCGGATCTGCAGGGTTCCATCTTCGTAGTCAAACAGATTGACTTTCAACAACCATTGTTCGATCAAGGCTTTCATGAACGCTTCGCCCGATGGCAAGGGATGTCGAGCATTCGAGGCCACCATGTCACTGACAAGGACTTGGTTCTTGATCGTCCAGGGAAAGTCCGAATCCCCCTCTTTCAGTAATCGGGTGGTCGTGACCAACAAGGCCTTGCTAGGTTGATCGTGCAAGAGGGTGACGTCCATCCCACGATCGCGCATGACCAGACTGCTCAAGGCCACTTCCCACCCAGGTTCTCCAAACGTCAGGGGAGTGGCTAATCGCACTTGAAAGGACGCCGCCGTGTTGTGGGGAAATTCGGGCGTCGTGTCGCTCGACAGGGTCACGTACATGTCCCTGAGTCCCCTCATCTCGACTGACCCCCGTGCCACGGCGTCCCGTCTTTTTATGCTATTTGTCTAGGGTCGTGG
This sequence comes from Galaxea fascicularis, assembly GCA_948470475.1. NCBI lineage: Eukaryota > Metazoa > Cnidaria > Anthozoa > Scleractinia > Euphylliidae > Galaxea > Galaxea fascicularis. Next base: position 21,973,207 of record OX419342.1, on the reverse strand, counting down.
GTGAGGGGAAGGTCCACATGCATACACTACAACAAAAACACACCTCGAAAGGAGGTCTTTCATGGTTTAATCTTTAAAAATGAACCGCACGCGATTACAAGGCCAACTACAATTACAGGGTTTCCAGCACAACACTTCTTCGGGGGTCCCACGTTGGTACACCTGGTTTTTCTCGTCCTCACAGTACTCACACAACACCAGGTCTAACAGGTCGTCATACCGTGCACGCCACAGATCGCGTTCTCGCAAGGCTTTTTCGTAAAGGGGCTCGAAGACCGAGGTGGGGGTGGCCACATCCTCCTCCACCTCTGCTTTGGGTTCGGGTTTTGGGGTGTAGTCTTCGCCCATCGTTCCCCTGACCCATCGCGTCACGTACTTCACAATGGATTTTTCCAAATGGTACTGGGTGCGGCCGATAGATTGCACGTTTTCCCACAATCCCTCTTTTTCTCGCAACTCTTTAATCGCTTGGCACTCGTCCATCTCTCTGACCTTGTCCTTCAACGTGTGAAGCAGATGAAACGACATGGGCTCGAACTGGGGAGGAGCCTCCTTTCGCGCAAGGGGTGCCAGGGCCGCCGGGTCTACCTTGGCCCACGCCTTCACGCAGTTCACAATCTCTTTCTCCAAGTCGTACCGAGCCTTATCGAAAGCATGTGCGACCTCCCATCGTCCTTTCCTCGCCCACCCTTCGTACGTTTCGTCTACACGAAGCATGTCCAAGACTTTGTCGTGCAACCCCCATTGCAGTGGGTCTGGCATCTCGGGATCTCCGACCATGGCGAAGAACAAGACAAAACTGATCAACAATGGCAAACAAGGCGCTCTTTATAAGGTCCGTGGTGCCTGCAATGCGCGCAAAGCCATTCAATCGCAGCTAGGCCCGTGACCCAGGCGGTACGAGGGCTCTTTCCTCACACCGTACACCTCTCCAGTCAATCCTTTGATAACGTATCCCGCGGTTAGCCCTCGCAATCTTCTGCACTTCCATCAAATCGGCCACCCACTGTTCGTCCATGCCAAACACCAGCACGGGTAAATTGGCAAACCGTTTTCGGGCGGGTCGGTGCAAGGTGTAACTCAATACCCCCTCCAACACGCGACGCGCTCGCTCGAGGGAAATCCCGTGGGCGCGCGCGAAACGCTCCACGCCCCCCAAACTCTCTTCGGCGGAGGGGTCTTGGTACGCCTCCACCAAAGCGCGCTGCCCTTTCGCCGCTTTAGACATGACTAACACACACACGACAGGGTTCATTTCCTTTTATTCATTCAACGTTCTACATCGGAATCCTCCTCCTCGCTCAATTCGTTCGGCATGACCATGAACGGTTCGAACCGTTTACAGGTGATGCATCCCCAAGGCGCCCATCCCAACTTATCGTCGTAATTGGGGGATCGCATCGCATCGTGCCGCATCTCCAGACACTCCGAGCACAGTTCGTACTCCAGTATGTGATCCGCCCGCCGCTCCCACACCCTACGCAACAAACGCTCGTCGCGCAACTCTTTTCTATAGGCCTCGCATTGTTCCTCCAACGCTTGCATGCGATCGAACAAAAAGTTCAATACTCCCCTCTGAATGTCTCCCACCAAATCCGGTGCGTCTACACGCCCGTCCCCTGCGTCTGAGTCTCTGCCGTCTGAGTCTCTGCCGTCGTCACCGGATTCTGGGGGTGGAGATACCGCGCCGGCTCCTGCGTCACGGGGCCCGCTTCCGAGCATTCCAAGGCGTCCGCAAGGTCCTGCAACCAATGGGCAAAACACTGATCAAACGAGTATCCTGCGGCCAATCCCTTCTTGACGCGTGCGAGCATAAACTGATCGTCCGACGTAAAATCCTGCCTATTTACACCAGCATAATACGCTCTGTACGACTTATCATCCATCGCGCAAACACTGACGCGATCGCTGACGCCTTCCTCCTTTTTATACGGGACGCGGATGGCGTCAGTTCCCACGCCATCCTCTCTCTTCCACCAATCCATGCCCTGCACGCGTCATTCTCGGGTATATAAACGAGTGGCGTCAACCCCCTGACCTCACATTCACAAGAACATGTCCTCCGTCCCTCCAAACGCCGACCCCGTCTCCTTCGACAATTCCTTGGAAAGAGAAAAAGCCCGGCAACAACGCCACGCCCAAGGCGGTCAACACTTGGAGTTAACGGAGAGACTGTCCGTCCATGCCAACAGTCGAGACAACGAATGTGATGTCCCGGCGCGGAAACAGACGCGCCCCACTAAACCTCCTCCTAGCAAAAGACGAAAACTGGCGCCGCCGCCACCTCCACTGACGCCACCACCGCCGCCCTCGCCCAAAGACATTCAACAACTCATGGACCAATTACCTTCGTACGAAGAGGAAGTCCTAGATCAAAAAGAACCGGGCTACGACACCTGCCCCTTCCACGAGACACCACTCCACTTCTTCGACTCCAAACTGGGTCATCCTTACGTCAAATGCAGCACCAAACCCTGCGTCTTCTTCACCTCTCAATTTGACTTGAAACCTTACGTGAACACCATCCGCGACCAATTGCATCCGGCCCTCACCTTCAGCCAAGGCGACCAAGGCCCCTACCCCGATCACGAGTGCTGGTGCAAGGAACCCCTCGCTCTACGAACAAGCCGATCGGAGAAAAACCCCGGACGCCTCTTCCTATCCTGCAAGCAACGCCACTGCGACTTTTTTCAATGGCTCAACGCCCCCTGGACCCGATTCATCTTGGAGAGGATCGAACACGACACCCACACAGGTCCCCCCACCCTTCATCCCATGTGGTTCGACGGCAAGCCCTACGTACCCATGACCGCGGACCAACTACACCGTTACCGAGAGGCAAGGGTCGTGACGGGGTAAATGGAAAAAAAGGGACACATGATGCGCAAGTATCCACCCATGCATCATCTGCTCATTTTGTAAATATCTACTACTAGAACAACAATAAAACTTGGACACAAACACACTTTGTGGTTGGTCATTGACTTTCGTAAATTTAATGTGGGACTGAAAAGTCCCGGGGTAATGGTAGTGATTCTTCAAGGCACCCTCCGCGCCACCGACGAACGGCTGCGGCACCACGGACAACACGGTTGCGCTTCCCTCAACATCCAATAATCGATTAAACACTGGTCGTGAAACCACACGCCGCAACAATCTCTACGACGAGGTCCATTCATTCTCGTCACGCACCACGACTGACGCTCTTTCCTCCATTGCTTGGAACACAACAGACAATACGGTGGACCCTGCGGTTCCATCCCGCGACTACGCAACATTTTTCTCAACGCCGCTCCCCGTCCGATCTCTTTTCTTATATACCAGCCTCCCCTCTTGACGTCACTCCCAGCATGCCCTGGGGAATAAATGGGGGATGGGGGGTACCCCCCCTTTCTTCCCACCCCACGTGACGGCCGTCCCCACCTTTGATTGGACGACCGTCACGACTCATATACGCGCCGCGCGCTCGATCGCTCATTTTCCAACATGGCCGAGCACCAGACGTCCTCCGTTGGCGATGAAGCCATGTACGGTGACATACCAGAGTTGATCGATGTCCGCGACTATTTACACTCCACCCTGAATGCCGTGATTCCGTCCACACGACCATCCAGTCTCAAACCGATCGTCGTCGCATTTGAATGCCAGAACACTTCCAAAGCGGATGAACTCAAATGCATCATCTGCTTGGAGACGCGTCATACGGAAACTAATGAAGTCATCCGTCTTGCAAAATGTTGCAACTGTCCCGTGCATCTCTCCTGCGTTTACAAGTGGTTGGCCGCCCAGTACGATTCTTACAAACCCCACGAACAGTGGGGCTGCCCGCACTGCCACGCTCCGGTCAAAGATCTAGCGGCCAACACCGATCCGTGCGTCATTTGCAACAGCAAGGAGACAAACCAGCTCTATCACGAACCCGTCGCACAAGCAGTGCCATGTTGCGACGCTTCGGCGCACCAACAATGCTTGTACCGCTACATTACGGAAAACTTCCGCGAAGATCGCTTCCCGTGCCCCGCTTGTAAGACGATGCTGGGAGCCCAACGCTCCATGACCATGAGCATTCAAGCCGCACACGAGGAGCAATCAACACCAACGAGCTATTCGGGTGTGATGACTGAGCGCCTTGACGAACCAACACCACCGTACAGGATCATGACGCGAAGCCGAACTCGTGGCCGTGGCTATGAATTGCATCGCGGACAACGAAGACCACTGCGTCGTCCTCGCAGTGACTTATCGTGGCCATGAACGTTCAGTGTTTTTTCAGCTAGTCACAAAATATGTTGTTAGACGTGGCGTTTTTTTGTTCCTCCTGTTTCCTTGTTTTTTTCCGCCACTTTTTTTCGTCAAAAAAAAATTCAAGGAGCTGCTGTGATTAAAAACCTGTTTTTGCCATTTATTCATGTGTGTGTCTTCTCATTTGCATTTATGCTCATTATGCTATTGACCTCATTTGCATATATGCTATTTTTTTTGCCGTAGCGGCCAACGCAGTCTCTCTATTGCTCTAGTGTCCATTTTGGGCGGATGGTACGTTCAAAATGGCCGTATAGGGAAATTCGTATCGAAACTGCCGTAGCGGCAAACCCAGTCTCTAAAAGTACTGGCCTTTTTCATTGTTTGCCGTGGTCTGATGCATAATACTACTCCTCTACTCACTCGAATTACAAACTTAGTATAATTCGTTGATTCAAGCTAAACATTCTTGTTTACATTTTCATCTGATCTCTTTGAATAAACACATTCATTCCCGCTAGTTTTTTCGATTAGAATCAATTTTATTTTTTCAAGACCTCATCACGCCAGTGTTTCTTGAAAAAAGAGCTGACAAAAGCAATCGGTGAGGTCATGTCTCTTTGTCAGCAAAATACACTTCCCTTGATACCATACGTCATCCCTTTTACTGACTTGTCAGCAAAAAAAAAACACTCCTAGATACCTTACGTCATCGTATCAAGCCTTTTTTCCTTGATATTCTTTTGTTTAAAACAATAGCACTTGATCTCGTTTTTTTAATTTATGAACTGACTTCTGATTGGTTCCAATGGTCCAAGGGGGATGCAAAATCTATTGTTTTCCTGAACTGACCCCCCCTTACTACTAATGTGTAAACTCAAACTAACGCGAAAAGCGAAAATGCCATGTAAAATGAGTAAATGACGATAGTTTCCTCATCCTTATCTCTCATTTCTCAGGGAAAGACACTGGGGAAGTATGGAACGTAATCATTTTCTTGAGAACTTTTAAATTATTAGGAACATATTCGAAAATCATCGGGTGGCCTCGTAAGTCTTCGGAAATTTTTGGATATGGTCGCGTCGTCATCGGAAATTCTGGACAAACTTCATGCCTTTGAGTTAGAAAAAGTTGGCAAGTATACAGAATGAGAGCTCACAAGAGCTCTTGTTGAAAATGACGAATTCGTTTTTCATATTCCACAAGAACTACAATCGGGCGATGAGGTCTACATGATTTCGTTGTCATTGATCAACTTTGAATGTAGGTATATTAAAGACAGAATCCGTTGTAATCAAATTCTGAGGGCCTGTTTTTAGGAGTGAACTCGTTCCAGGATGCTGAGTTCCATCCACTGTATGATTAGCTTCTTGAAATTTATTCATACCGGTCTCCGGGAATCCCCCGGGATGAATCTTCATTCCCAGCTGAAACGTAACGTGACCACCAAAAGCTTTATACTGTATTGTTTTTTTATACTCAGTTCTTTTACGATGAACTCATATTCTTTAAGCGAAGACCCCGCTCACCATTTTGGCTAACCTCTCGAAAAAATTTCTCTTACCATCTCAATTTCTTTCTCTTTATCTTGCTTATCGCTGTTTTCTACTTCTATATTAACAATTCATTAAGAAAGGGCGAAGGCTAATTGAATCTGTTGAAAGAATACTGATTCTTGAGGATTAAGAGCTTTCAGAAGAGTTTAAAAGTGCGGCGTAATTCTGTTTTGGCTTCTGCAGCATTAATCCGTTAATATTCAAAGTGCCGGGTGATCCCGCAAAGTGCTCTCATCCAATTACCTCTAGTCCAGAGGAAAAGCGCATTGTCTGAAAGTCATAATTTTCCGCTGATCCAAGCTTGAAGAAACCATTCTTTTGTAAAATTCAGTCCAATACACTGGCACAAGACCAGTCTAAAATGTTTATCGTTGCTCTGTAGTCTTCTCAATACCCTTTCAATAAAAAATAAATAGAGACTATTCTATATGGATTATGAACATTTTTTTAATATAACTGTTCTAAAACTGAACTGATCAGATTCTAGCTGCCTTTTGTTTTTTACAAGTACTCCAGAATCAGGAAAGAGAAAGTCTTAAAAATTTATCTTTCGATCTCTTCGATCAGTAATGTATCCATACATTTCAATAGTGACTGCACCTGTCCACTCCACCAAATGGTTGTTCAGTAATCTTTACAATCAACGTAGTTGATGCATATATAGTATACGATATCCATAAATATAAGTAAGACTGTCTTCCTCTCTTGTCGCAAAGTTAGTAGTGTGGTTGCTGGGATTCGCATTTCATCTTCGTAGACGAACAGAGCCGGTACCTAACTGTTTTGAGGAGCATCTGGAAATGAAAACTGGCGAGCATTATACCTTTGGTTTCCACCGCAGTAAGTGTAATTTTTGCTTCGAAGTGTGACAAAAATACCTGGAAGGATTGTATCCGAAAAGGCCGCTCTTCCATCGCAAGCTCGCAGCTTGTATTTTGTAGAACAAATCTACAATGCTATGTTTTTCTTTGGGTAAGCCAGCCTGTTTTAATCGTTGACTCAAGAATTTGCATCGATCGTGGGGAATTTTGGGCGTCCTTCACGCAAGAACATGTAGAAATTGCCAAGAAAAGAAATTACCAAAGAAACTAGCCTTCACGTGACAACTTCTTTCGTATACATTTTCTAAACCTTTATCGGGCACGTTTGCCACTTTTATTTTTATTTGCAGGCGTTCCTAAGTATTCCTCACCTGAAAGAACATTTTTAATCAAAGGCTTAGACAAAGACAAAGATGGCAGCCGGCCCAAAATCATGAATACAGTATATCGATTACGTATTTGGTTCAAACAGGAAAGCTGTCTACCCTATGTTTATCTATTTTCATGATTAACGCTTTTTATACTAATAATATTTTGGGCGTTTTTGGTTGATCACTAGGGAGTTTAAGCAACGACGACGGCGACGGCAACGAGAACGTCATTTCAAAATATAACTTCTCGTTTTCAAAACTTTTTCGCGATTATTCCAATTTGTTTAACATGCAAAATGCTGGCGAGCTGTCCAGAGTCTAAATTACTGTGAACGGTGTAAAAGGAAAGAAAAAGAATGAAGATTTTGCAGTAATACGCTCACGTTCTCGAGAAAACCTAAAATTTGGTCATTTCACGTTGTTGTTTTGCAGAGGACGGTGAAGAAATGTACTAAAATGTAAACGCACGTGCAGAGCGATTGTTTTTGCTCATTAAGCCCATTGTTTTGCGGCGTTCTCGTTGCCGTTGCCGTCCTCGTTGCTTAAACTCCCTACTTACGTAAGAAGAAATCATTAGTTTATTACTCCAGACACAGACCAGAAGGGTTGAACGAAGAGTTATATTTCCAAATTTATCCATACCACAAAAAGAGAGCTCCAATAAAAATCAAAGTTGCATTATTAAGGCTTGTTTTCTGAATCATCTTCAACTTTGTCTGAAAGAAGCCCAGCTCATATTTCGGCGCCAAAAGCTCACTGTTGAGGTTAAGTCATACAATAGACTGTTTCAATTTCCCGAGGAAACTTGCGGTTTTTTGGAATAAAACACTTCACTGAAAACCAGACACAAACAGCGAATAAAAATATGGACTGATATATAGATCTCTTATCGAATTTGATGAGATATGAGTGAATACTATTTTTTATAGTGTTTCTTCTTAATTCACGACGGAAATTTGTTCTCGAAAAATTGCTTCTTTCTTTGACAGAAAATCATTCGGTATTTTTTTCCATAGAGATTTAATAGAAGCTTTGTAGAATTTCCGTGTTAATATTTGCTTTTAGTTTCTCAAAAATAGAAAGATCTCCTTTCCTCAACAAAAAAAATGCGAAGACAATCACTAATTAAGCTCTCGCAATCAGTCAAAAAGTGAAACGTGTAAAAACGAAATCACAGAAAATTTCAGAACAACTTGATGGCTGCCCTTAATACACGACAGAATGACTGATTAAAAGCTCGTGCACTTTTTCGTTGGGCGAAAGAGTGTTAAACCGAATCCAGATATCATTAATATGAGTGTTTTGTAAAAAGCTTTGAGTGTTTAAAGATCACAGGTATTGAAAAGGAAGTTGTTCAATAAACGCAAAGAGGACTTGTTTTAGTTGCCCAGCCGATTGACGTAAATATACTTTTAATTAAACAAGGAAAAGATTAATTGTTTCGTGGTTGGTCAAATCATCTTAAAAGCAGGGGTACAGGAGTGGCAAGAAAATAAGTTATGTTGTGATATCTTACTATTTTTAGATTGTTATATAATTTCAAAAACATTCGTAGCTGTTGTATGACCTACCTTACTGCTCTGTGATTGATTGGCCTTTTCCAGGAGTAAAGCAACTCATGATAATTTTGAATGTAGGGAATATGACGTCAGTAGAAACTGTAATTAAGATTTAATGTACACAGTGGAGAAACTATCAGGGAAATATAATAAATCATGAAATACCATACTTCCTTCTTACTAAGTTATCGATCGCCGCGATTGGTTCGTGGAGTCGATAAACACCTTTTCTTTTTTACAGTTTGGCCGAGAGACAAGCATTTTTTTTAGTGTTTGGTTTGTTCCTAAATTTGCAGTGTTGTTTCGGGGCAATTTTGTGGCGAAATTTTGTCCACAGAGGCAATTTGTCTCATTTGATGTTTGCGTAATGCTTTCTTTGATTTGAATATAACAAATATTTTAAATAATCATTGTTTAATGACCATCTGCCGTAGAATATATTTTATGTGTACTTAGTTTTTAAGTTTCCACTCAACGCTCTCGCACAGGACGCAAACTGCCTTGTATTCTCAAACAAAAGCGGCATCTTAGGGCTAAATCAAAGGAAGAACGGCGGAAAGAAGAATTTTGCTCCCCTAATGAGCGAAGAACTAATTATCGGCTTAGAAAGTATCAAGACAAAAGGCGTTAATCCCCAAAGATTCCATTTTATACCATTTTGAACTCTGAAACAAGTCGTGAAACCTTGCCAGTCGAAGCACTTTGCACTGTCAGTAGGCATTTTCGAGGTTTAATATCGACGTTTTTCACCTAAAAGGTTTGTTGAATAATATTGGTTATATTTATTTCAATGTTTTCACTCAGACAGTGAGTTTTTAGTTATGATTGACTGAAAGCACCTCATAGCGAGTTAAAAAGAAGGAATGACAGGGTGAAGGCATGATTTTAGTCTTAATTAAAATTATTTGTCAGTTTTTTCTTCCAAACGGGACTTCAGATGGTCTTAGAAGAATTTAACCTTGAATTGGAAAGGTTTGTTACACTAGTTCTGTAGATTAGAGAGCGAGGGTATTTGCATCAGCGCTTTTCAACACTTACTTTCCACTCCTAATTCTTGTGAGCAGCTTGTGAGCAGTGTTTTCTTCAAACAAATTGATTCATTCGTCGGCCTGTCCAAAATAAAAACGCCCCTAGCATAGTAGATCTCACTGGCATACGTTTGGTCAACATGACCGGCTTTTCACTTATCGGGATGATCCTTAGGCAAAAGAGAGAATATGCTTTTCTGTTTATTTCTTCAGATATATAATAACTAGGTTTCTCAATCACTGCTGCTCGCCGCATACGAACATCAAAAGACAGGGGCTGTAGGCCAGTTCACATGTATAAAACCATGTTAAAAATAGAGCGGTTTTCAATTGATTGTCGAAAGTAATATCCCGTTCGCTTCGGTTTTGCTTTACTTCCCTCTGTTATTTAACATTTAACTCTGTGATTGGTTGACAAAACTCGCGCCACTTTCTCAGCCAATGAGAAGCAAAACCAAACCCAATCGCTTGTTGCTCGCTCGTATTCAGTTGCGTGCGTCCAATTACTTCAGTTTCTGATTGGTTTAAGGTAGTTCGAAATAGTTTTCATTTTCCCGAGACAACTTCTACAAATTATTTTCTAAATTATGTTTGGTTCATCGTATCACTATGAAATTTGGTACAGAAATAAAAGAAACATCATAAATTCATTACACGACATTTATTTTAGAAAACCTGTTACCATGGCAACCATATGAACCATTCAGTTGAGCTCCTAAGTTCGAAATCTTTTATCTTATTTAAAAAACAGGTCGGTGAAATCTTCTCAAACTTCTGTAGTATATGTTACCAGCAATGACCTTCAAAATATTTCAGTTTGAAAAAATTCTGTAAGGCAGATTAAGGATAAAACTACTTTCTGATTATTGCTTTTTAAGGTGGCTCGTACCAGTTTCCTCGCGTGGAGAGCGGGACCATCAGCGCTCGCGACACCTTTTCAACGCGCGAGTTGGGAAATAGCGACTGGGGGGCTTTCTTCGCGGTAGCTAAAAAGATCTTTTTGACCTGAAATTCGCGTTTACCCAAGACCGCATCTACTCAGGATTGACTTCATTTAATTCAAATGATATAAGAAAATTTGTTTTCAACGCTCAGTGGTGAAGTTTTGATGATAAAATTCTTATCTGTGCTGCGATCATCGAGATGAAAAATACAACTCGAGTAGCGAAACAGGAGCACAAGAAGCCGGGAAATGATCAGTAAGACTCGCTTAAATTTGAGATACATGGAGTAAGGCTCTACACAGCCACAGGCTAAAAAGAAAATTGTGTTTCAAACCCAAAACAACTAACGCAACAATAGCAAAACAAGAGAGACTATTTTAAAACTAAAATCTAACAATAAACCAAAACCTTCTCATTAATTACTACGCAGCGAAACTAACACCAAGACGACACTACAGGAAACACGATGAAAAAAAAACCAATAAAATTGTTGACAAAGCAAACGAGGTGTTGGTACAAGCTCAACATTCTACGTTTTACCACCAGAATGTTGTTTCCTTGCTGTGAATTTCATCTGTTGACATGTTCAGCGAGTAATTTAGTCACTTTTACGCTTTTGCTTAACAGTTGTTCGGCAAAAACATGCTTAGTCATGCTATATGTTGTGAATAAAGCAGTAAAAGTGCAATTTAAGACGAAATCTGTCGTAGTAAAAGAAATGCTAGCTACTGAATTAAAAGGTCAAGATCATCACGGAGGTTCGCGGAGGCTACAAACAAAACAACAACAGGTGCCCGCGCGTGTACACGTAATGGTCCGCGGTAATCAGAAAAGAGCATGAGTATCTTTTAAAATCCAGATTTTGAAAACGCGCGTGGATTTGTTGACCTCGCGAAGGCTTTTGCGAAAAAACAAGTTCGGTGACCCCCCTTTTTTATTGCTTGAATATTTTAGTCCTATGGAGAGGAAGCGTCACACAAAATTTAAGAAAATTCAATAAGACGAATTGTACGCTACACATAAATTGCCTTTTCTCGCATTTATAAAAAATCTGTCTGATAGAAAAATTTTAAAATAATTTTGCACTTTCCTTTTCAAATGCTTAACGTTATCGCGTTAAAAAAATAGGGGGTCACCGTGCAAAATTTCAAGTTATAAGTGCCAAAAGTTAAAAGACAGGTCTGAATAACCTTCGAATACTGTTGCCATGGTAACAGCTGATGACGAAATGATAGTCAATTTCGGTCAGCAACTAAATGTGCAATTTAATCATGCAAAAGTGTTTTTATGGCGTCAGTTTTGCTTTTTGTTCTTTTGTATCAAAGTTTACTGTGTGAAAAAGCTGAAAACTGGTACGAGCCACCTTAAATTTTTTTCCTACCTACGGAATATTTTAAAAGTCGGGCTATGTACGCAGTCAATTGGTCTTTATTGTTCCTGAAAAAAAAAACGAAAAAAATCTACCATGCGAAAGCGGAAATATAAACGACTAAAGTTATGAAACCTCAAAAACTTCGAATCGACAAGATTAGCATTTGAGCATGCGCGACACACGCCTGTTTACGCGCGAGCGCGCTCGGCTAAAAACCCTTTCGAGCCTCCTTAATGGGGTGTCTTCGTCTCTTGTTATTGGTTTTGGTTTTGTCACACTGAATTGAAAACCACTCTATCCACTGACTATGTTAATTTGGTAGGCTCTGTCAAGTGAATCACTCTATCCACTGACTATGTTAATTTGGTAGGCTCTGTCAAGTGAATCACTGACAGTGCGAATAGGCTCCGGTTAATAGTTCATTGGATTGTTAGGCATGTTTTCTTATCTTTTGTCACAGTTCAGTCTTCTGTAGCTTGAAAAACGTAGACGGGAGCAATGAAAAATTGGACGAATTTACCAGGTGAGTTAACGCTCGTGTACAGCGCTGGCAAATTCATAGATATTTTAACGGCTCTACAAAACAAAGAACAGTTTAATGTTTTGCGGTTGTGGGTATTTGTCTCGCAGCTGCGTAATTGAGTTCAGTTTTATAGAAAACCAATAGCATCGACGATAGCAGAAACAGAACAGGCGGAACTGTCTCTAGAATAATTTGAATGGCAAGTTTTTTTTCACTGGATGGAATTAAAAGTCTTCACCAGCCTTAAAATTAACCATTGAATTCCCAATATGACGTTCCCTTAAAGCTCTGACATATTTCATCCGTGTGTTACATGTGGGTAGAATTTGCATAGCAATTAACTCAACTGATCTCTATGATGATTTCCTGTATTCTCAAGCCCTGTATTATTGGCAAACTAGTGGTATGGTAAGGAGAAGATAGATGGTGGTCAGTTTCGACCGAGTGCAGTCAATGAGCTGAAGAGAGTTCAAGTAAAGTTCCCGTCATTGCGAGAAATTTATAACTTTTATAACAAGGGACCTCATCTTCTCGCGCTTGTATCCAAGCGCCGTATACGTATTAACAGCTAATACATGTACTAGGTACGGTTAGGGACTTAGTGGTATCAATATAAATATTTGTATCAACTGAAACTCGTAAACTTCAGTCGGAATATTGAACGTGGCAGTTAACGGAGGGACCAGCCGCAGACTGTTTGCACGCACGCCGGGCGGCTGTAGATAGAAAGCCGCCAGTTAGCAAGATTGACAGCTAACCATCAAAAGAATAAAGTGAGAGTTCATGGGTCCCTTTCCATGACAGAGAGGTGCTCGTGCAATCGTAAACAATCAAGACCATTTCACTTAGTGTTGATCAATTGTTTTTTCTCAAAACCTTCATGTATGCTTGAATGAGTAGTACTACAGCATAAGGAGAAATTAAACATCGATCACTCCTAGGGGTTAAATGGCCTAAATGGATTTCATTTCGTGATTGACGTCGCGGCTGTTGCAGATCCCTCTTATATGCGTACGAGAAACGGAATTGTTATATTTTGGTCCTGAACTAAGCTAGGGGATTTCACAGAACAGGTAAAGTAGACTCTTGGCTTTTTTTATGTCTATGCCAAGGTGGATAGTGTTTGACTGATGTAGTTCCGAATATTGTCACCGCTCATTAGCTGAAGGTGTTACTGCCCGATCGTAGAAACGTTTGCCTAAGCTGATAATGGCACAACAGGATTTGTAATAATAAGGAAGTAGCGTTATGTTTTTAGTGCTTGTTTATACGACCATAAGGCCGCTCATTGGAATGGAGACTTCCACGATTGCCTTACCTACCTCTCAATTAAGGAAAACAGAAAGGTCCACTAAGATTACTCAGGTGGTCATAAACATGTGCTCTTCATAGGAAAGGGCTCATATATAAGCGAGAGAGCGCTTGATTAGTTTATATTTAAATATATTTTATTACAATGTGGATGATATATACGAAATAAATCATCTATGAACTGCGGATGTAAAATAAAATGAATACTAATCCTCTCAGTTGTGAACGCAATTTATGCAATTGCGCAAAGAAGCCTGAAAAAAAAAAAAAGGACTTCAACGGGGTCTTCAAGTATCTTCAAAGTATCTTCAACCCCGTTGAAGCCCTGAATTTTTTTCAGGCTTCTTTACGCAATTGCATAAATTAAGTTCACAACTGCGAGGATCAGTCTTCATTTAATATTTTATTACAGCTAATAATTAATCGCCATCTACAGTGATCAAGTGAAAGGATGATCCTGATAATCGCCATCTTCCCTGTTTCGCAGGGTTAGCAAGAAATGAAACAGACCAACGCGTCTTTGAAGGGTATTACCTATCGATTTCTCTGGGCCCCCTCCTCATTTGGAGCATCCTTCACAGTTTTATTGCTGCGTCAATCATATTCGCGAACTCCTTGGTCATCGCGTCCTTTGTCAAGAACGCCAACCTGCGCACGCGCACTAACTGCCTCATATTAAGCCTCGCTTTGGCGGACTTCCTTGTAGGCCTCGTTTCTGTGCCTGGTTGGCTTGTGCTTATTTACAGAGAACACGATCAGCGTTTTGAGTGGTATAAGCTCGTCATGGAAGCATGGTACGTCTTTGAGATACTCGGAGGGGTGGGGTCCATCTTGCATCTGTTGGCTCTGAGCTGGGACCGTCTGTGTGCGATTGTGTGGCCACTAAGACATCGTTCTTACACCAGGAAAAAGTATCTAGCTATCATCTGCTTGACGTGGTTCAGCGCTATACTAGTCTCAGGGCTATCAGTGCCTGGAAACAGAATTTCACCGCAACTCTACAACATGTCAGTTATATGCCTGTGCTTTTTTGTTCCACTCGCCCTAATTTTCGTGGCCCAAGGAACAACGCTGTACACAATCAAGCGGAACATTGCAAAATTTCACCGGAATTCGAGACTAGGGCGGGATGTAAGAGCGGCCAAAACAATCACCATCATGATAGGGTTGTTCTTGATTGGTTGGCTGCCTTTTTTCTCCTTAGGTTTGGCACAGTTTGTTCGTGGTGATTTAGGCGTTTTGCCTGCTCATGCAGTTTTTGCGGTTAAATTATTGCAATACAGCAACTCACTTTTCAACCCCATTCTGTATGGACAAAAGTTTCCAGAATTCAGAAAGGCCTACATAAGGATCTTATGTTCTGGCAAGGGTTACAGCGAGAAGTCGCGCTTTAACAGCAGTAAGTTCGAGGAGAGAAAATCGTTTCGGACTACTTTATCAAATTTTCAAAGCTCGATGTCTGCGCCTTTAAAACCACCTCGACTATCTAGTGGATCAGACGGAGAGAGTGACCAGCGAACACCCGTGCTCCTGAAAGATGGTACGTCAGGACATATGGTCAGCGGACTGTAATACAAGTTCTGATTTGTGCCCATCCTATCAATTTCCACTAGCAGCTACAGCTCGCTTTAGGATCGTGTAGCCGCGCAAGGGTCGTGGTATTCTTCTCTGGGGAAGGCAGAGTACGAAAACACCGGGTCATGTAAGCTGCAGTATAGGTACAATGCTTCAGTTGGGTCTTCTGTACATATTGGGGCGTAACGATATGTACTCCATCTCAATTTACTTAACACTTTCTTAATTAGCAAAAATGAACTTAAACGTAAAAAACGTGTCACTGAACACAGTTCTGTGAACAGTTTCAAAATCTAAGCCATTTCAACTTATGCAGTTAGAAATTTAGATTGCTGAACTGATAGCTGTTAAAGACGAGGTGCCTTTGCATATTTTGGCCGAGGTGCCTGCCTAAATTTTAGGGAGTTTACGAATCGACGACTTCGTTCACGACGACGACTTCAGGTGGCGCCATCGATGAGTCGCCGTCGCAGGCCAATGTTTACTTTACGATCTGGGTATTTAGAACGACGACTTCGGCCACGATTCCCGCTCAACCAGCACATTACTATAGGAAACATTTTCTGAAGTTTTAAACTTATTTAATGCGAAAACGGGATAAACGCAGGAGCCCATAAATATATGGGCTCCTGGATAAACGTAACAGAATACCAAATTTCCTAGACACGGAACATAAATAAAGCTCATGCTAGAGAAATGAACAGGTGAAAATCTATTGTTCAATGCTGGTCAATTGAACTAAAAAATGTGAAGAATTTGACTGAAGAAAGATCGGTTTGAAGTCAAATTTTTACTCTTTTGAATGTTACCTAACTGAATGATAGGGAGGCAGGGTGGCCGAGTGGCCGAGTGGTTAGGGCGCTGGATTTCAATGCGATGACCCGGGTTCAAATCCCGCTCTGGCCACTAGCTGGTGTTGTTCTGGGTAAGTGCCTGGATCAACTCCTCGGTCATCCTTGTAAAATAGCCAACTGGTTTGCCTCCCGCCGGTTGGGATTCTTATCATGTTAAGTTAATTTGAATTATTTGTTTCTTTGGATTTAAGTGGAGTGCCTGTAAACTAGCTTGCATAGCTGAGTGCACTTCCACTATAAACACAGTATTTTTAGTATATAAAACGAGAATAATTTCTTTCTTTCTTTCTACTGTGCTGCTGCTTTGCCGAACGTACGAACCCGTAAACATGATTCAACCTACCTTCGTTGGACATCTTTTTCGCTTCGATAAAAAAAGAAATATTTACGGCTTGAGAATAACATTGTAAGGAAGCCAGAAAACCCTACACTGTTAATAAAAGTTATTTCTCGATTACGACCTTAAAAAGAAAGAAACAAAACAAAATGATTAACTCGAGTCGTCCTGCTTCGAAGACGACTTCAAAACACTTCTTCCGCACCACATTATCCCATTCTGTTATCTGCTTTTCCTTTCCAAAAGCAAACAGTGTCAACAATAAACCCTTGGCCAATAATAGTTGTTCGAATCTCGCTTTCTGTACTCTATTGCAACGCAATCAATAAAGCTTATCATATCTGAACTCTGCATTTAATCTTGCGTATGATAGTGGGTTCATTTACATTAAAAGCAGAAATCCTCTTCTGTCAATAAAGGAAGCCTTTCATGACATTAGGATTTCCAACAGAGAAAAGGCAGACCAGGCCTATGTTTCCTTCTTTTTCAGCTCGTCTGACCTCCATCGTCCTTCATTTAGACAAAGAATCAGGATTCAGAAACACATGGAATTCTTTTGCTTGCCTGGTTGTGGACATCGTAGCGTCCTTTAGAGTTTACGATTGACAACTTCGTAGGCGACGCCGGTTGGAAACAGTGTACACACATGCGCTACTGGATGTTACGTCATATCATGCGACGTCTTGAAGTGGGTAACGACTTAAGCATGGCCAGAAATCTCGGACATCACATTTCGTGCGACTTACATTCACGCTGTCGCGTAATGGCCTTAACCGCTGATTTCAGCAGTGACCTCCGGGCTCGTATTTTTGGGACAGATCGAGGGGTGAAATACAAATATGTTTATCGTGAAATGAACGCCGCTGGCTGAAGGTATTGCCAAAACGAGCAATGGCCGACAAAATCCACGAAAAATGCTATCATCGAACGATGCTTTTTGAGGGACATTTGAGGCATATTTGGCCGAGATATCGCTTGTTGAACTCCGAGCACGAACTTCCAGTTTACATGTATTGTACATCGCAGCTTTACTTTTTTTTTAGTATCGAAATGGAACGGGTTAGTTTTCTTGAATCTCCTCAAGAATCACGTTGTTTTAATAATACCAAATATGCAGGATTTGCGTGCGAGAATACGGAGCTAAGAGCGGGACTTTGTTGTCTTCTTCTTCATGGGACGAACGTGGATCTGCGTGACATGTCGACCTTTCCGTGATCTTATTTCATTTTGTACGGTTTTTAGCAGCCGAAAAGCAAGGTACGTTTACAAGCTGAAGATCAGTTTTTTCATTTTTCAAATAGCGATTTAACTGTATTGTATGACTCGATTTTGGCAAATTACATAGCGACTTTAGATTTCTAATTATTTGCTATCAAATATGCTATCTTCGCTTCTTTTTTCACGGATTTACAAGGGTTTGACTGGATCTGAAGTTGCAAATTGACACCGTTCCGAAAGCAAGGTATGGAATTCGTTTTTCCGGTAGATTTTTTAACCACAATATCGCTGAAATGTCTTGGAATAATGCTCGATTTTGGCAAATGGAAAAAAGGTATTAATTGTGCTTGTATTTTCTGTAACTCCATCTCCTCTCATATAAAGCTTTGTAATTTCGTCCGCCATTTTTGTTATCGATTA